>CM021103.1:23296104-23894404 GCA_007115665.2 Sequoiadendron giganteum | reverse complement strand
AGAAACATTACTAGGGATTAGGAATTATTTTTTCCTTTAGTTGAGAAGTGGATCCCTAGGGCCAATGACCTAGATGTTATGTATAAGGCCTCTAGATTTGATGCAAACAATAGGCCCCAATCATTAAGGCCTACTCAAGTTTTTGTAAAATCACTGCAAGGTTTTCAAGCCTTACCTGAAGATTTGAGTAGGAAGATTAAGGAAATGGTAAAGAATTTTGATGACTGGAGTGGCACGTCTTTACCAGATTTACAAGGACTGCCTTCTTTTGCCTATGTAAGGGTTTGAGGGGTAAATAGAAATGACATCCACCAATCCACCCACTGTCTTGGGACTGTAACTCGGTGGATTGGTGTGCATCATGGTATGATAGAGGTTCATTGCATTTAGGGGTCTTTTAAAGCAAGAAACTTGGCATTGAATTGATGCCCTAGGGTTGACAGGGAAAATTTTCTTCTGAATTTGTGGTTGTTAAGTCAGGGTTTATGAATTTGATGGATATCTTGGTAGAGTCATGGTGACACTGTTTGATGGTCCAATCTCTACTTCGAAACAAAAATATCTCTAACAACTCTAAGAGCTATAATGGGATGGAATTAAAGGAACCTTCATATGAAGGATCTTCTAATGAAGGACCTTTGAATTAAGGTCTTCATTTGAAGGTCCTTCATGCAAAGGTTCCTTTTATAAATAATTTTGGACATGAAATATTTAAAATAAAAAATACCTTCATTTGAAAGTCTTGACATGGCATCATTTTTGAATGAAGGTTCTTCATTCAAAGGTCATGACGACATCACCTTCAAATGAAGGTTCTTCATTAACTGGTATTTTGTAATTTTGAATGTGTGATAATAATTTAGGGTTGAAAATAAATCCATTTGAGCCTTTTATAAATGAAAGGAAATTTGATGCAATCATATGCCTTGTCAAACTTTTAACTTAATAGTAAGGGCATCATGAGTAGTTTGTTGGGCCCATTCAACAATCTTTGATGCAAGGATTGAATTGTCTAGAATGTATCTACTATCAAGAAAGCCAATTTGTTTACCTACATGACTATATCTCAAGCAATAGGTTTAATTGTGATGGCAATGATATTGACAAGGATTTTGTAATCTAGGTGTTGAGAAGCATAATTGGCCACCATCCTAGGAAAGATTCTTCATTCTCACTTTTAGGTGTTAAAATTTAACAATACGTAGATTGATGAAAGAGCCCAAAGAGCCTTTCCCCATGTTATCCAAGTACACATAGGAGTGGTCTTCTCTTATACGGTTGGACATGATTTCAAGAACTTAGCTAGGAATTATTCATTTAACCTAAGGTTTTCTCATAATGCCATTATTGGAAAAGTATGATCAAATTCTTCTATTATGAAGAATTGGTCTATGTGCCTCTAGTAATCACTATAAAAATGTGAAAGACTAAGCTATTTTATTTTTTTTGTCTTATCTTATACCATTTTATGAGAATGGAGGGGCCAATGTACGAGAAGATCTTTGGAAACTAGGCATGAAAATTGCAAGTTAAAGAGAATGGGGGTGCCAAACTTACAGTACTCATTGTCCCTTGGTCGTCGATTTTCCCTGAGTGCCCTCAACCTCGTCCTCAGTGTTGGTTCTTGTTTTAGCTCCAAACTCTTCATCAGCGCTGGTATTGACCTTGTTTTCACTCCTCCAAACTCTTCCTCAGCGCTGGTATTGACCTTTCACTTGTCCAATTTGACGAGCTACAACCTGGTTTAGTTAGGTTTTAGAGTATGTTAATTAAATTTAAAATTATGGCACCATTGAGAGTAGTGAATATAAAGCAAGCAAAGCCTATTATGGCACCATTTAGAGTAGTGAATATAAAGTAAGCCAAGCCTATTATAGTCATGAGGAAATAATAAAACTCCTAGGATACTTTGTGAAACCATTTTCCTTGGTTAAAGGGAGGCCATAAAATATTCCTTTGGATTTTTTCAATCTTCAAATATGAGGATTTGCAAGGTTGTTAGCAACATGAGTAATGGAAACGTGTACAACAAGAATTTTTGAACACACATGGAATCTCCTTGCCAAAGAAAGGGGCTTCATAATTTAATATGATAATTTTTCTCAGCTCTAGAAATGATATGTTTCCTTAAACAGGAAGGAGATACCTAAAAGGTAAAAGAGATGCTTAGGAATCTCAACACTTCCTTATGATCAACCCCCTTCTATCCATAGGAATTGAACCAATTGGGCTTGGCTAAGAATGATTTCCTATAACATTAAGTTTTATGCCACTATATATTTGACCTTAAAGCTTTCCAAAAAATATCTAGGCATTGAATATCCTAAATAATGTCACATTTGTCCTCCAAGAGAGTGAGAAAGGAGTCATTAGAAAAATGACCATTGAATAGTTGGGCTAGTGATGGCAACATTGATAGTGAGATGGGTGGTCATAGAGGTGGCCTACAAGCTATATTTGGAAAAAAAGAAGGATAAAAGCCATTGATTGGAGTAGTGAATATTGACATTGGTGTTTCCTTGTCCAACAAAGGGTCACTATGAGAAATGGTGTTGGATTTGGCATTGGCATTTACTCTAAAAAAAAAACAAAAATGGTGATAGGCTAGATGTGTCTAATACTAGAAATATTCTCCCCTTCCTCCCATGAAAACTTTTATGGGAGAAGGAATACATGATACTTTGAATTGTAATGAAGAGTCAATGCAAAATAAACTACTCCCTCCACTATCATACATGTTTTTGGGTTTATTCTTTCATTCTTCACGCTTGGAAAATTGCTCATTTGGAAATGGATTAAACAAGTGGAAAAACTTGGGCATGCATATGAGCTTATGAATTGGAACCTAAAGGGTATGTCGTCAAAGGAAGATTTCCCATTTCTAACACTTTTTTGTTGAGGTGAGTTTAATAATACTATGGCTCGTTGCACCATAGAATTTGTTAGAGGTTTCCTAATATGACATCTCTATATGATCCTTGCTTAATTAGTTGTTGGCTTTTATCTTTTCCTTTTTCTATTAATGACTTATTATATGATTGCATAGATGATATTTTTAATGTCATTAGGCCATATCAGTCTATACGAAGTTTCTTTACTTCTCAAAGTATTATCAATAACCTTATTAATGAAAATAATGAAATTGTCATTTAATGGGTGCTTGGGGAAGGGTATTGAGTTTTACCCTAGTGATAATTGTTGGTGTCTATGTATCATATTGCTTTGGCTCAAGAGGGGTATTGTTATCCCTTGTGATTATGTTTGAGGAAGTCTTCAAATGGATGCTATTTCCTTCAACCAAATTGGTGTCATTAAATAGTCTTGTTATGAACCCCTTGCAGGTTGCTTGGATAATGTTAGTATTGGTAATTCTGGTCCTTCTAATTATTATGCCCAAGCTTCCATAAATATGCATTTACTTAAAAATAATTATATATTCACTTCAATCAAGTCACTTATGGTTGGGAGGTTTCTCCATGGTATGATCGTATGAACAGGTTAGTTTTGCATGATAGTGAATAAGCCTCAAATTTTTGCGAGGCCTATTCTCTTAGGTGAATGCTTGTGTTTTCTTCCTACTAAGTTCCAAATATATATTTCTTAGTTTAATATTTTTTGCAAGGGTTTAGATACTACAGGGGATATATGATGCCACACTAAACTCACATCCCCCAAGGAGGTGAGAAATAATGCCATACTATGACATTTTTTTAAGAGGGTAGAATTGCTCCCTACTTTGAGTCCCTATGTTGCTCTAGTCAAGTCCTTTCAAAATAATTTTCTGCCTCATAAAAGGATAAAAAGGTTATTGTGGGTAGTGTTAGATTTATTGTTTCAAAGGAAACCATCAGAGCTGCTACTAGGTTGAATATTGAAGGTAGGAAGGTCATTAATAGGGAAAAATGATGGACACGGAAACCATCAACCAAATTTTGAAAAGGGGAGAACTCATTGAATTATAGAATGGTTTTGAATGATGAGTTTAGTAGAGTGCCAATTAAGTACTTTAGTGTTGAAGGTAGTTTTAAATGTGTTTTTCATTACCATTTCTCACATGACCATCTTAAACATAATAAGATTGCTTGTTTTCATTATTTTGTCCTAAGTTCTCTTAAGTGTTTCGGTAAGGAGGTCTTAATGGATAAATTTGTGATGCCTCTACACGAGGGCTTAATTTTTAGACTCCATAATTCCACCTTGCTACGTTCTCTTAGAATTATGTTAGCTCTCTTATTTTAAAGTCCAATCTATTCCCTACCCCTATTCTTATCAAAGCTAAAGGTGGGAATCTTAGTGATTTGCATGATCCCTCTCCTCCTAAGGGTAAGAGAAAACCTATCAAACATTCCTCATTCCTTGTCAAACAAAAAATTACATTTGATGATGTGCCTAGTAAAGTGGTGGAGGGAAATCTTGAGCTTGGTAAAGTTGTGGCTGATTATGATGACTTAGGTTGCCCTAATCTTTTTGCCATTGGTTCTCTATTGAAAGTTACCTCTCATATCCATGTGGACATTCCTAGTGATGTTGACATCTCCAAGACTAAGAGTAAAAACCCTAAATTTTAGTCCTCACTTGTGGGCAACAACGACTAAGGTTCTTATTGTTGCTACTATTAATAATAAGATTGCTATAGGAAAACCTTTTAAGGGGAACCTTGTAAGAAGATCTAATAGGTTGGTGGCCATAATTTGTACTACCCCTAGCACTACACCCAATGTAGAATTAGTTGTTTCTGATTAACAACAAAGGCTTTGTTGATCACAAGGACAATGACTACATCAATAGTGGGAACAAAGAGTTTAGTCACTGTCAAGACTTCATGTAAGAGGAAGATGTTTCTCTTTCCAATAATTTTGGTGTGAACCTTTTTCAGAAATGAATGTTCTTTATGACACTAAGTCTTCTAACATAGGGGATGATTGAATTTAGTCCCTAGAAATGATATGGTGGCCATGGATGATGTCAAGGGTAAAGGAATTTAGGTGGAAAATAAGTTTGATCTTGTGCATTTATGTTCTCATTGTGGCCATAACACCAATTCTATTAATTATTTGGAGAAAATTCTAGAAACTTTGGAGGAAAGAGTCAATAATGTGCTTAATTTTAGTAATAAGGTGATCCATAGGTTACTTCTATGCTTCTACTCCATAATGTTGTGTGGGAGTTCTAGAAAAGAAGGTTGAAGGGTAATCTTGATAGTCTCATTTTAAAGAAGGATAGAAAGAAATACCCTAAGGATGATATTTTTTCTTTCCTTTTTGAAGTTTGGGGATATGCGACTCCCCAAAAGACATGCTGCAACTTGTAGTTTTTTCTTGTTGTTTGTTAGTTATTTATGTGCTATTTTTCTTTGTTCTTCTATTAATTATTTATAGTTAGTTATTTTTTGGTTTTTCTTTTCATATCCTTTGGGCTTGCTATGTAATAGGGTTGGGACCTTGGTTTCCCAATTTATATATAAAAAATAACCAAGTCGATTTATTCTTTACAATTATTGTGATAAAGTGAGGATTTGGCATAGTTTAATAAGACACCTCAATATTTATTGCTAAATCTGTTGTATTTGCTTAAGATATCTGAGAAATAATTTATCCATGTGTAACACAATAGTTTACAAATATGGATAGTGATGCCTAGGTTAACTTAGATTTTCACTTGGAATCTAAAGTAGACCTTTAAGAATTAAATTTGGAATCTAATAGACTATGTCAAGGCTTCATTAACCACATCGAAGATAAGTATATTCCTTTTAAACTACCTTATAAGCTAAAATGAAGTGGCCACCATCGACAATCGTGTTCATTCATAGCAGTCAGGATTGCAGAGAACGGTCGAGATCAATTGATGGATGATCGACAATCATTAAAAGATCATTCCAACATCTAGCTCCCTCGATGACATGTTTGGGAACTAACCCATGTTGGCCCTGTTACTGCATTCACAGGGTTCGGTACGTTGGGTTCACCACAAAACCCCTCACTTCATAGGTAGGGCAAAATGAGACTTCCTCACTCCTAAGACTATGATGAACACCTGATTCACTATGGGACTCGAGGTGGGAGCTACTTCTTTTTGCTCCTAGAAGGAACAGTACTGGAACACCCTTTCCATTTGGTGTTCGGCTATGGACTCTCAGTGCAACCCGGTTGCATACCTATGGTGCTCCTTTCCTTGAACAACCATACCTCCCTATATAAGTTATTAGTCCAAATACTAGACATCGGTAGGATGACACTGTACTCTAGGCTGACTCCCCCATTTCTGACTTCTCATCACCAGTAATAACCCATGCATAGGGACCTTTGACCCTTGATTTGCAGACTCTTCCTAGCCTGGCTAACATCTTGATGAGTCCAACTCACCTTGTAGAGTTGCCTTACCCTTGCAGCCTACCTTAACTCACCATGACTTGGCATGACTTGGCACTTCTTTATGCTCCATGCTGCTATGCCCATGCTACCCTGGGTAACTCGACTTCAAAATTAGAATCATGTAGATATGCCTGAATATAAAATATTTAATTAAATTGATAAGTATGAATTTGTATAGAAGGAACTATAATAGAATTGAATAAAAAATATTGTAATGTAAAGTTATCAAAGTTAGCAATTTCAATCCAGAACTCACCTCCAAAACTTTGGTTACTATTTTTTGGGAATGCTTGTCGAAGCCTAGAATCTATGTTTTCAAGCAACCTCTCCCCAAAGAAACTCATTTCATCTATCAATATGTATCTGACATGTGATATTTATTCTTGGAAAGTTTTAAGTCTTGTCCCTTCTAGTTCATTGAAATCTCTTATTGAAATTCTTAGCGTTGAATGAATGGTTGAAGCACCAATGTTGAATGCTGCAACTCCAGTAGGCGTGAATAGAAGTAGAGGAGATTGTTTGGGAGAATAATTTTTTTCTAGTGCTAGGTTATGTGTTAGGTTATATAGGGTTAGGTTATATAGTGTTTGAGCCTAGCCTCAAACACTACAATTAGGGTTAGGTTATGTGTTTTCTTTAGGGTTAGGTTTGGGATTAGGTTTATGGTTATGGTTAGAGTTTAGGGTAATCTCTAAATTTAATTTTAAGTCATAGTTGATTATTTTCCCACAAAAGGAAATTAGATCCATTTTTTCTCATGTTCATTATAGCCAACTATGGCTTAATCTTAAATTTAGACCTTTTCTTGAAACCTAACATCATATCCCTAATCTAACCATAACCCTAACCCTAATCATAAGATTGACTCATACCTCGACCTTAACCCTAGCCCTGACAATAAACCTAATCCTAACCCTTACTTGGAAACTAAACCATCATTTTCTCATTAATGTAACCCTAACCATAACTTTAACCCTAACACTATTTCTCAAAACCATAATCTTAACCATAACCCAAATCCTTTTTATCACAACCCTAAACATAAACATAACTCTAACCCTAAACCATGATCTTAATTGTAACCCTAAACATAAACACAACCCTAACCCTAAACCCTAAACCATGATCCTAATTCTAATCTAACCCTAACACTAACCTTAACTTACACCCTAACCTTAACCCTAATTGTAACCCTAAACTATAATCCAAATCTTAAACCTAGCCCTAACCCTAATCATAACCTAACCCTTTTTCTTGAAACCTTAACCTTGACCCTAACCCTCACCTTTATCATATCTTTATAACCCTAACCACAACCAAAACTCTAACCCCAACCCTAACCCTAATTACCTAACCCTAAATATTTTTTCTTTTATTAATTAGTTGTATTCACTCTAATAACCCTAAACCTATCCCTAAACCTAACCCTAGCCCTATCCCTGGCCCTAATCCTAACCCCAACTCTAAGCCAAATATAAAAACAACCCTTAATCATAACAATAACCCTAAAACTTAATTCTAAATATAACCCTAATACTATAATCCCTAATTGTAATCCTAAACCCTAACCCTATTTTCGTATCTAATCCCAACCATAACCAAAACTCTAAATCTAACCCTAACCCTATTTTCATATTATGTTTTCCTTATGATTGGTTGACTCTTATACTAAATCTGAGTGTTGTTTGTGTTTTGACAAGAGTAGATTAATATTTTTTATATTTCTTATATGAAGATCAAAATTACATGCACATAGAATGAACTATAGTTTAGTTACAACACTTGGTCTCTTCAAAATAATCAGAGAAGATTAGGGAGAGGAAGGAATGCACACCAAACTACAAAATAGGGGTAGTTGTGGCGTTGTTAGTTTTCTTTATATAGTCTACTTGTTTCCTATAGGGATAAATATTTAATCACTATACAAATGAAAGATGGTTGATTATCTACTGAATATTGTTTTGTGTGTTTTGAAATGGAAGATATCTATGTTGGAAAACAATGATAGACAACTAAGAGGGGGGGTGAATCAGATGTTACAAAATTGAAACTTATTTAACCTTATTAACCTTTAATCTCAGATTTGATAATTAATAGTGAAAGCATGAATCAACAACACATCAAAAACACACATAACACCAAGATTTTTGTGTACAAACCCTGTTAGGGGAAAAACCACGGTGGAGGTTAATCCATAATTTATACCCTGTTAAAAGTATAAAAGAAATGAATAAGGAATGCACATGCATTTAGGAACACTGCCTAGAGCTCACTGCTCAAAGGGAAGGCTCACTGCCTTACATAAGGTAATCAAATTAAATCCATCTAATGAGGTTGAACTGAGAAATTGGCTTCTTCAAAAGCCTGATGACAGTTTTAGTTAGGCACATAAATACTTCTTCATACTTTGCGTAAACTTCTTCACACTCTGCTTTGCATTCAAATGATCTAATCTTTATTCATACATATCTCGCATACACTTCACATACATTATCTCTAAATGAATAAAACAATCGCTCTTATATATCCACTTCATGAATTTACATTAACAACTCTATCGGCCAAAAATAAATAATAGATGAATACAAACTCTCAGCCCAATTCATGAACAAATCTCAATGCGCACCAACCTAAATCGGTCACAACATAACGAAGACCTAAAGCAACATCCTTGAACATGCCAAGCATTCAAAAATTAATCCAAAAGGATCTACAACATGCTACCACCATCATGTCAACCAAGAACATGAAAACTCGAACATGGAAAGGAAAAATCTTTGATCACAAGCACACTAATCAACGTGGACGTACCACAATAATAGAGTATGAGATCAAGAAACATCAATGAACATCTCAAGAGCATACACAACAATTCAATTCACCAGAATTACATTCTCTTCTTTCAGAAACACCAACTATAGCAACAAAATAACTGTAGGAACACAAAAACTCATAACTCGCTCCAATCTTGATGCACACCTCTAAAACTTCCAGAGGATATACTAGATTGGCTCAGCAACAAACCCTTTAATACATGACTTCATAATACCAACGTACAAAAATTTTCACCACTCTGATCTTCACAACTTCATAGACTATCTGCAACATATTTATTCTAATTTTCTCAATATCTTCGACATATACAACCTTTAAGACATTAATGCTAATAGTGTTGACATCAATGACAACCACATATCATGAGCAACACAACCACAACATCCAACAATCTACATCTCTATAAAAATTGGTATATGCTAATAGTCACTTATTATCTTATTTATAGCATTTCCTTAGCTTTTTATACTAAAAAATTCAAGGTAGAGGGTAACATGATTCTTTGAATTGGATACTACATAAAAATTTATGTGTTATAGTCATTGCTTCCATTGTTTGCATTTTCACATTAGGATGCATATTTTTTACAATCAAGAGTCTTTTAATTTCTTGCCAAAATTTAATATTATTAATAATTTCAAACTTTTATAAACATGTATGGAAAATAAGTACATAAATAAGAAATATATTGTAATAGTTTCTTCAACAAAGGATAAAAAAATCATGTGGACCGTACAAGGATTGTGGTGGGACTTAAAATTTACTACCCGTGTGGTATTACCGAGGGAGATCAATAATAATCCTTCCTCGCAGATCTCGCACAATCAAATTAAAGGCCCCTGAGGGTACTACGAGGTCTACGAAGAGGTGAAACATGGCCTGGTTCTTGAAGCGACAGGGCTAAGTGGGACCCGATGTCCAGTTGCAACCTCTTGTTTTCTTGGGTTGTGACTGGGCACGGTTCTCCCAGGGCGCTGATGTGGATTTTCAAATAGTTTTTGACTCAATCTGAGTCGTCTGACTTGCCATGTTCGATCCGCATTAACGGTTCGATTTTTCTTGGGTTCCTGTTCATCTACGTTGGGAGTTCTTGCTCTTTACAAGTTGTCCTCATTAATGGCGCGGATTTTTTCAGTGGATCCTCACCTGAATTTCCTGCGTGCGAACACTGTTCTCCTGATAAATGTAATGATGGCTTGTACGCCATGCCTTCGCAAGCTAGGAATAATTTGTGGTGGCTACATCAGCCACTAAAATGCTCGAATGCTCATGCTGCATTCGAGCAACTAATATTCTCGCACCAATTAACTCTATAAATTCTCATTGTGTTATCTAGTATTATCATCACATTTTGAGTTGTCTTGTTTGCAGGTGGTCAAGTCTCTCCTATATTTTGTGAGGTGTTATTTGCAATGGACCATTCGGCTGTGTGTAGAAGGACCAGACTCGAGGTGAGAAATTTATAGCCTGACGGGGTACAACCTGTCCTTAGCAAGCCCAAGGTTGTCCATGATGCTAATTTTAAAGGGACGGGGAGCTCCAAGTCCCCACTGGTGTTGTCTTTTGGTTATGACAGTGATGGGTCCGAAACTGACTCGAACTACCAACGTTACTTGGTGTCCATGAACAAGCTGTTGGGGGTCAATGAAGAGCCCCTCGTAGTTGCCTTAATAACTTCAGTGGCGCCATGCCATGTTACCAAATCATGTGTTAAAGCGGATAAAAGGAAGCTGGTCTCGCTTCTTCCTGAATCGAGGACCAGGAGTGGTCGCCTCTACCGGGCCGTGTGTCTTGCAAGTAGTTGCAATTTTTGGGTGTGTTACTTTTGGGTGGTGTGTTGATGTGGACGTACGCATGCCTACCATACTCTTTTTTCTTTAGCTCTGGTTGGTTACAATGGTATAACTATTTTGATTCCTCGAACTGATTATGGTTTTTTCTAATGATGAGGAATGTCAATTTCAATTTCATTCTAAATGAAATTCAATTTTGGAATGAACAATGTAGCCTATTGCTTTGTTGCTCTCCTGTCCTATAAAGGAGATTTGATGGCTCATTGTTAAGGGTTGTTTTTTTTGGGTCCGAAGGCTTAGAATAGGTACAATTAGTGGTAATGCAAGATTTTGAAGGTATTATGTAGGAAATCATGTTGGGTTGGGAATAGTATGAAATAAGTATACTATGCTTTTGTAATTATTGATATCGAAAGAAATCTAAAAAAATTAAGACATTTTGCTCTCTTGTGTATGGGCCATGGATTATGAATGGATTTATCAAGGGTTTGTTTATTCAGTTTCAATGGTGTAGTTGAAAGTGTAATTTGTTCTCTTGCTTTGACTTAATGAGTTAATCAAATGCTTGAACACAAATTGCATGTTTATGGTTATATGCTCAGGATTCACTAAGGAGTATTGTTTTAATATACTGACAAATCTCATGGTAGCAAAGCACTATGGTGATAAGTTCAATTTCATCTGAGTTACATTTTATATGACTTCCACCCAATGGATGAGACACTGGATAGTATTGGTAAATTCATTTCAGGTATAGGACTGTGACTCTAAGCATAGTGATTCAACACCCGAACATTTTAACAAATATCAATTGCTATCTCTTTTTGGGATATAGATCTTATGATAATTTTTAGTCTCCTTGCTTTGGGATATCTATTATTATTCTTTGGTTTTTCCACAACCAGGGTAATGATTGTCTGTTAGTGTTAGTGGGGACTGCATCTATAAGAAGAAGTGTTCTTACCAATCATGAAACATTCTTATGAACACACTTGGGTTTACCCACCTTGGTTTCACAGAGCCAAAAGTGTAGGAGATGTCAATCTTTGACTGACTCTTGTTAGTTGGCCACTAGCCTTTGTAGTTCTTTATAATGGAGGTTGGCTACCTCTTACAGAATTGCAAATCCTATGTGGGAAAAAACACCAACAGATTGTAATTAAGATATACACAAAATGGATCTACATTGAAAATTCAGTAGGAAAATTCAAGCAAATGCAATTGGTAGATGCAAAACCAAATAAATGTGAAATTGTGGACTATAATGATTGTAGAATATACATAATGGATGTTTTTAAAAGGTTTTAGAAACTTTCAATCAAATGCAATTGGTAGATGCATAGACAAATTTCACAACCTTCACCAAAATCCTTGTCAATTTCCTTAATATGGGAGATTTGGAACAAGGTATAAACATCCATCAAAGCATATTATGAAGATGAATTTTCTCAAATGTTGTGGTTGTACACTCCATTTTCAAATCTATGTAAAATGTGGGAGGATAGACAAATCTTGTGAACTATTTGACAAAATATCTCAAAGAATTGTAATCTCATGGAATACACTCTAATTAGAAAAGTTGCATCCCTACCCTCATAACAATCTCTCAATTTGTTTTAGTTTCTATTGTGTTACTCAATTTGAAACTTAATTGTGATACATTAAGTTCATTGTCAAATTGTCATTTATGTGTCGAGTTTGTCAAAATAAAAAATGATCAATTATTAATAAAATCATGGATCATGTAATATTGGGATGGGTGACCTCCTAGGAAGGCCTAGTGCTTCATCGCTTTGAGAATCATTTAGACGCAATGAGTGCTAAGTGGACCATTCATTATCATGAGAGATGGGTTCTTATGAAACACTACTCATGAAACATGGGTCAATGAGTTTGACTTGTAAAACTACATAATTGAATCCTGATAACAATATCAAAATTTGACAAAATGTGAAAAATACTTCCTACTTGTCAATAGATCATGTTGTCAAAATCTAGAATTTCAAATTATGAATTCTTTGTAATTACTCAATAGATCATGTTGTCAATTGAACCTGTTGGCATTTTTTTACTACAACCCACACGTGTTTCCTAGAAGCTCCTATGAACTCCCCACATTCAATAATAAAAGACTAGGAATAGGATGGCCAACTTTACGAGAATAGCAATAAGGTTAATTCTCCTACACTTCGGACTCTGTAAAATCCAGGAGGGTATTCCCTAACATGTGCTCTTAACATACAACATTTAAACAATTCATTTAATTTTCACACAGGTAAGCAATAGATAGATCCCCAATTAATGTTAAAGGATCAAATCCATCAACAAATTGGCTATTCCTTAAAAAAGACTCATGTCCATTTAACAGAGAATCACAAACTTCACATAAAGTAAATTGATAAGAAATGTTTGAGTAAAATATCCTGATGCCATAACACAAAACATATGAGAATAAAATGTAATCAGAATTCCAATGCCATATCCCAGCGCAAGGAGTCAAAAGAGAAAACTGAACTACAACATTAATTTCATTTTGAACACTTATGATCTATTATGAATTGCGTTACAACCCATATATCCTTACCTAAGTTTATTACTCCTTTATGAATCCTATTTGTTATATTGCATGAATTTACTGGTTAACTGAAGCATTTAATTGATCCTTTAAACCAGAGTTGTAGTTAAACATAATTCACTGTAAAGAACAAATGAAAATCAATGAAAATCATCTTTGATCGATATTTCATTAATAATCCATGTAACATAACATAATAGGAGACCAAATAAACTCCAAATATTCACGAGTTTGATACAAACATGCTCAAAAACCCCATGATTAACAAAGTTCTCCAATCTGACTCAAAAATTTTTTAAACCTGGACTTACAATTCATACTCTCTATATTACTAGACTCTTATTTCTCATATCTTGGATATTTCAACCGACCACTCTCTCAACCCAGAATTCCCTTTTATAAAACAAGGGAGCCAACAAGCTTCAAGTCAGAGAGTACACATATCCATTTGTAATTGGACCACTAACTCCTAATTCAGTTACAAATCTATTATGCGAGAGGAGAGCATAAGACAAAGATCATCATTAGTTGATAAGGAGGAAAGAAAACATCGCTCCAAAGGTCGCTCCCCATACATCGAAGGCATGCTTAGCCGTTATATTATTAACTCCACCTTAGTACCCTGTACTTGGAGTCAAAAGGAGAATGCAATTTTAGAATATAATATCTAAGGCCAGACCTATATTATACATGACCAAGTTGCAATTCTCGACTATAACACTCATAATTCCAGTTCATCAGTGAACACCTTTTTCCATAATTCAAACTCCTCCTTGGAAGGCCACTGGAAAGCCACAACCTGATCAACCTTGTTTTGATAGGGAGCATACTTTACCATTATCGATGTGGCCTTTTTATCAAAGTTCTCTAAGAAACTTATAACAAAATACAACTTTTCCAATGTATTCTCTAGCATGCGGATGTCAGCTTTTTTGCATATCTCATGTGTTTGAGACATCATTATATTGTTCATTTGCTCCTTCCAAACCTGCAGGGGTTTGACTTCATCCTGACTATGTAAAATATGAGGCAATGGGGTTAGGCCCTTTCCATCATACACATCATTCAACAATTTAATCTTGGATTCCATTGGGGTGGCAAATCCCTGAGATTCTGCTCAATAATTCCCTTGACCAATTGATATGTTGCAATAATAGTAGGATATTTATCACCATACTGTTTTGCCCCTACTACCATGAATCTCAACTTCTCCATTCTAGGGCTCCATTTGTTTAGTAATGAGATGGCCAATTCTTTATCCCTTGGAAACATTTTTAGTGCTTGCAACATTAGGACATAATTTGCATGAACATTGTTTAGCTTACTCTGGACCGTTCTGTTTAAATGTTTCAAAACAATGTCCACTATCACTGCATTGTTTCTCCCTGCTACATCCTAGATTTTCTTTACCATCTCCTTATATTCTTCAACTTGATGAATCAGTTTCCCCCTAAAAAGTCCCCCTCTAGGGCTAGTAGCCCTCTCAATAGTGATAGGCACTTGTCCCATATTATATGGAACAATAGCCAAAGACTGTGCTTGTGCAGGAGGTTGAGACTGCTCTACTGGTGGGTCGGGAAAAATGTGGCTAGAACTTGCTTGCTTTTGAGATCTCATGGTATCCATTTGTTGCCTCAATAAAGCCAATTCAGTTTCTAACTCTGCTACCTTTTGTTGACTCTTATTATATTCAATAATAATGTCATTATATTGGCCTCTCAGAGTATCCCCCTCCTTGGTCAAATCTTCAATATTTGCTCTGGTGAATTTGGCAACATTCACGACCATATCAATAGCTTCCAATGTTGGGGTGTCAGCAACTCTCCTCACAACCAAGTGACCACTAAAGTCAGAAGGTTCTGCAACAATTGGCTTTTTAGAGCCAGTAGATAGGGACCAGATTGCCAATGCATCCCATTCCTCACTAAAGGCCGATCCCTTGAGTGCCAATGTAGCCTCCTCTTCAGTAGCAAGAAGTGGCTTATTAGCCCTTCTTATTGTGTCAAACACCATAGCATCAATGATATCCCATTCAGGGAGTAACAATACTCCACTTTTTTGTACCAATTCCTGACCCTGCTCTGGTGTTATTGCTTTGAATTTTTCTCTCATCTGTTCCCTGACCTAAGCTTGAATTACCTTCTATGGGAGCTCTGGATGTAGACTTCTCTCATGTGCCACTTTCTCAGCATATAATGCAGTATGTGCTCTCCACACAAAATATTTAAAAGCACCGGTTTGAATAAAAGAGTCATCCATCATGAACTCTTTGTAGGCTTCTATTCTCAAGTCATCATTGCTTGTTATTCCTTTGATTTCATCTTTTCCTAACCTCAAAGAAACTATACTTGAACCTATTGCAATGTCAACTGGGTCCAATGGCATCTCAGGATGCATTTCATCTAGAGTGACAATAATGTCATCATCCTCATCACCATCACAATCAACAATATTTACCCTTTCAACCCTCTGCCTCTTTGGTGATGGTGGGAAAGCCTGTTCTGAAAAACTTGGAAGAGAATCCAAATCAACAACATTTGGTACTCACTGCCTTGAAGAAGATGGTGCAATATTTTTAGCAACATCTTCATCCCTACTTCCCTTTCTTCTAGAAAAAACCCTTATCTTATTTTGGGGCTGATAAGTAGGCCTCTCCTCTTCCTTTACATTAGGGTACTCCTCGATGGTTTGTTATTTTCCCCTTTCTTCCACAACCCTTTCATCTTTCAAAACCCCAACAAAGCTCTCAAAATTATCAATAGCATACATTGCCCTGCTAAACTCATCGTTAGCATTAGGTATGGGATTGAAACTAGGTATTTTCTCTTGCTTACTTTTTACCATTTTAGAGTAGGCAATGTATAATGCCTTTCTATCATCTTGTAATTCCAAATCAAAAATATTCTTGATGATGTCCTCAGGAAAGTAGAAGTTGTGGACAAAAGCTCCTGTCCGATATTTTGCCTTCATTTGAGAGATAAAACCCTTAGGATCATGATTCCTGGGGCGCACAGTCCTTAGCCTATAAGGCCCAAGTAATTGATGCAACTCCTTCCATCCTCCCTTTTTCCATAACAAAATCGACAAATGTTGTATATTTAGGGAAGAAATAACCTTTCTTCTGTTCAGCTGGCAAGTGTAGTTCCTGAGCACCCCCCAACTACCTCATGATTTCCAAAAATCCAATTCTAAGGGGCACCTCCCTTGGTAGAACCTTTGGATTGACATTAGTGCCAAAAACCCTAAAAACTGTGGTATTACAATAGGGGATAATGTCTCCCCAATTATGCATTATGTTCAATTTAGGCCTTCTCTCCATCGGCCTCAAGAAGTCATGAATTTATTTTGGGATCCTTGGGGGGTTACGAACTAGAGCCTCCCTTAATTTAGATCCAAAGACATTATGGAAAGTTACATAATCAAACTCATGATCATGCATGTCAAGAATCCTAGTCCAATATTGGATAGGCATTTCAATGTTTCCTTCCTTCTTCTTTAATTCCATATCTTTTTCAAACACAACTTGACCCCTATACAGATTCATGTGGATTAACAAGGAATACCATTTGAATCCAACCCAATTCTTCCCCTCCTTTAGGGCTACTAGACCCGTGTGCATCTTCTCTGTCAAATAAGTGGCAAAATCATATATTACATTAAAACTTGGGTGTTGGAGATTTACTGCCATATACATAATATCGATAGGCAAGGTTTTCTTTAAGTTGACTCCCATAACTCAACATAAAGCACAAACAGTCTTTTTGAAATAACTGGCGAAATAGTCCACAGGAAAAGGTTTTGGCTCATTCCTGCCAATTACTACCTTCTTTTGATTTTTTCCTCTTCCCGAGACTGCCAAATGAGGTATTAACAAGGATGTTCTAAACAAACCCCTAGTATTTCTGTATTCTTGTCTGAAAACCTCCAAGTTGACAGGAACCATATCCTGACTCCATTCATGCAATTTGAAAATCTCTGCAATTTCTTCTTTGGTTATCTTAATCATCTGCACACCAACATGTGTTCTGACAATTCAAGCCACAGGGTCATATCTAGTAGCAATGTCCTTTAAAAGATCTACATCCATATAAACATTAGGAACCACCAATTTACCCAGGTCTAACCTCCAAGGGTTACACAAAGGAACTGACAAATTCCTGTTCCCAAACCAATTGGAGAACAACTACCAACCGGTGTATGGTAACTCAGCATCTTGAATTGCACATTGCTTGTCTGTCGATCCTTCCAAGATTTGACACCCATAGAACAAAACCTTTCCCTCCTACTTCTTGCTAGCAGAGGGTTGTAACAAATCAATAATATCTTGGGATAAAGACCTGGTAGTGGTTTCAGAACCAGAACTTCGGGCCTTGGGTGCCATTTATACTTTATATATGATAATTCGACTTAGGGTTTGCTTATTTTCAGATAGCAAATAATTACAATTTTCTCCTTTAGCCTTAACAAAAAATTCTTCAATATTAAAAAAACCCTAGCAATTATCTAGACAAGCTCTAAAAGTGAATCTATTCAATCAATTCTTCAAGAACAGAGACAGGAAACAATCACGAATTGCCCAACAAGCAACCATAAAATATTCTAAATTTACAAGAAATGGCGTACGTGCTACTTACGGTTTCAATCGCAGAACATCCAGGGCAGCGAAATTGAGAAATCGTAACCACAACTTGCTTCACTCGATACCAAACAATTCTTCCTCAATGTAGAGATACATAACTAAAATAGTAATTCATAAATTTTAGCATTTAATTATGCAGGCAGAGTCGAACTCGGCCAATACTATTCACTCGCGCGAGATAAAATGACTATCGTACAATACCATTTTATTTTTAAATATGAGTCGTTGATCAATCGCAACATTGGCTAGGAGAACGACTCATATTTAGTTAAAATAGTTTGAAAATGCCACGTTCTCCATCCAATCACCAAATAGACAAGATATTCACCTACCGAGCACCACATCAACATGAAAATGGGCCTCACCTTTGTTATCAGTGCACAACATCGGATTCCATGCATCACCAAATCACATACCTTGTAGCATTATTGAAACTATAGTTTTAATTGCGCGAGGTCAACGAGGAATGGCCACGATGCATCGATACGAAAACAGCCGTTGACATCAGCCTTCATAATCGATCAGCAAGCAAAACTGGTCCCCACCATCAAATGTGACAGATGGCAAAATTTCGCACACCTCACAACATATGTGTGATGCTAGCAGAAACCTTGCGAGGTCTGTGAGCAATGGTCAAGATTGAAATCACTTCATTCGACGGCTGTGCAATCTGCACACACAAAAAAGTTATT
The DNA here is from genome assembly GCA_007115665.2 of Sequoiadendron giganteum. Classification (NCBI taxonomy): domain Eukaryota; kingdom Viridiplantae; phylum Streptophyta; class Pinopsida; order Cupressales; family Cupressaceae; genus Sequoiadendron; species Sequoiadendron giganteum. The sequence goes on along the minus strand of CM021103.1, from coordinate 23,875,496 downwards.
TTTCTTGACTTTTTAATAGTTGTTTTATTTTGTAGGGGGTGTTTTTAATGACCATCAATATTCCTACAATTGATCTTGACCACTCCCCATGATCTCGCGATGACATCACCGTTGATTGTTTGGTGATTGCGATATCACGGATGAGCGCCACATGTCCCAAGCTACCGATGCTGAAAAGGGATTAATAAAGCATTTAATATTTGTGTTAGACTTAAATACCTTATAAAGTGGGTTACTAAAATAGCTGTGAGATGCACATGCTAGAGATCGAAGGTCATGTTATAATCTTGGTAAAAAGTTGCTCAACAGTTATTTTTGGTGTTGCTGACTACTGTGTTTTTAATGACCGTCGATCTTCCTACAATTGATCCTGACCGCTCCTCGTGATCTCACGATGACATCACCGCTGGTTGTTTCGCGATTGTGATATCACGGAAGAGCGCCAAGTGTCCCAAGCTGTCGATGCTGAAAAGGGATTAATAAAGCATTTAATATCTGTGTCAGACTTAAATACGTTATAAAGTGGGTTACTAAAATAGCTACGAGATGCACATGCTTGAGATCGATGGTGATGTTATAATCTTGGTAAAAATTTGCTCGATGGTTATGTTTGATGTTGCTAACTACTGTGAGTGAACACGATCGTCGATTGTAGGAATCAACGGTTGCTCGCCATCGCATGATCCAAAGATGCAGGATGTTTAGTGATCACGATATCACGGGCAGGCGCCACCTGTATTTCTTTGGCACTGCTTCTGTGGTGGGCCCTCGATGATGACATGGAGATTTCATCAGCGCTTTTGAAGATGGTTGTTCGATGATCTGACAAAAATAAAAGATTGTCGACCGAAGTTTAAATTCGCATCAAATATGATTGGAGCCATTGGGGCGGCATGCAAATGAGCTTTAATAGCAGACGAGATGTCTACTGTCTCAATTCAATAGACATAAAGTATCTGCTCTTTTTCTATTTTCATCACAAAAGCATTCAAGTATTTTCCAAGTAGTTCAGAGCTAGAGATAAAGTTTTTTGAGCGATCATTGTGAAGTTTAGTTCTCTGCAAGGCGTGAAATCCCATGAGTTATTTTCTAAATTGTTGGGTTAATTTGATCGTGTCTTTGCGAAGGGTTTTATTAATTATTGTCGTAGGGTTACTAGTTCATTTGAATTATTGGAATTGCACAGTTGTGTTGTATTTTTGTGTTCTAGGTACCCCTAGTTTCTTCGAGGATTTGAATTATTAAAAGAAGCCCTAGTTGTTTAAGATGGCACCACCAAAGCAGCACTCTGGCCATGTTGATTATTTGAAGAGGAATTTGTATGATGACTTCCTGGATCAACTCCCGTTGTCAACAAATGACAGGAAGAGTGGTTTGGTTTTAATGAATGGAAAGACCCTAGGCGAAAGTCTACTGTGCAAAAATTATAACATTGCGGATGCCAGGATTCCTATGACTGGTCTTGAAATGTTTAGGCTATGGTATGGACAGTGAAACTTACCTCACCCCTTCTCTAATGCCTGAAGATATGACATGGGGAAACTAACAGTGCCAAATGTGTTCCCTAATGTTGACTTGCTCGTAGCAGTGGCAGCACTGTATGATCTTTTGGCAAGGGTCATAAGGGATAATGATGGTAGAATTCTACTAAGCCTAAATGCAGATGAGATTTGGAAATTTTTTGATTTGATTGAGTATAGCCCATTCTTAGTCCAAATAGATTTTGAGAAGATGAAGGAGGAGTATAAAAGGTTAAAGCCTCTTTTCATATTGAAGTTGCTTCCTCTTCACCTGGCAAGGGGAGGCAGTTCAACAATTATTATCAGCCCAAATGACCAGGAGCCTTTCAGGCTGAGCTGTTTTGTCAGTCACTTCCTGACAACATTTTATTCATTGTGCCATATTTTAGGGGTTCATCCCTAATACTATGATGCCAATTGTGTACATGTTTATGGGAGCCCAGATTCAACATCCCAACTTCTCTGTGGAATATGAATTTGCATCATTCCTGTTAGAGAAGATGCATGAGGGTTTGATGAAGTTGCATGTGGGGGATACTGGCACTCCTTTTTTCTAGTACTCCTTATTGATGCATATGTTCTTGTACAAGAATTTTCTTTTCTTCTCAGAAAACATGGAGTTGAGGTAGGACGTGAATGGAGAAAGGTTACCAGTACAGTTGTGGAGTGCAGATTTGTCTTACAATAGGGGAGGTGCCAACTTTGTGCAGTTTGATAACTGCTTTGCCTCTAAACTCAGGGCTCAGTTGGTGGTAAATGTGCCAAGAGTCCCTAAAGATTTGCATGACTTCCTCCGACCAAAGGTGAGGAAGCCTAATTTAAAAGTGTATCACAATTGGGATGATATTAGCTTGTACCCTGTAAGCATTATCTTGAGGGTGTATGGTTCCCAAGGAACCCCTCATATCCTCCCCTTTAATGTACCATCAAGGATGGGGTTTTCCGAAGTAATGTGGCAACTAGGTTGTATTCATGAGGACAACCTAACAAAGAAAGGAAAAGGGACTTTGTTCCCTGACTACACTGTTGTTTCTGATTTTATCTGTTCCAAGGGAGGATGGGTCCACTTCAAAAGGTTTTTTGATGACTTCAATTTGAGTTATAGTCCTAGGAAACAACATGACTTTGAGGGATTCTTTGCATTGTTCAGACAATGAATTAAAGGTGGAAAATTTGCACATGAATTCAACTTTCTTGAGGACCTAATCAGAAATGAGTTTGATTTGAATAGGAAGGAGTTGAATAAAGAAAAATGGATTGCATATGAAAAGTTGTTGGCTATAATACATAAAATGGATCCAAAATATGATCCATTAATGGAGTTCACTCCATTTCACAAGGGAATAGACTTCTTAATGGATAATTTCAAAATTATCATGGGCACCTTGATGACCAAGAGGGTCAGTTTGGAATTAGATTTTGGTATAGAAAGATCAGATGTGAGGCTTGAAGAAACAAGGCCAGCTTATCAGCCACCAGTTGACAGGCCTCTATACAAGAGAAAGAGGAATGCGAGTAGTGTTGAGGATGAAGGGGATAAGAAGGGAAAACAAGTCATGCAAGCATCATCACAGCTGGGTCCAAGGATCAGAGCACCCAAAGGGATAAGGATTGTGGATCTTGATTCACCACCAAGAGGTGATCCTGCAGTGTTACCATCAGAGCCAAGCCTTAAGAGGCAGAGAGTTGAGGAAACACAGGAAACTCTGATGGATGAGATAATTGTGACTGATCAAGACATGCAGGTTGGTATCCCTTCCCCTCCTAGATCAACATAATTGGTGCTTTCTGACATGGATGTAAAGGGGCAATGTTTACAAGATGCTAGGATGGAGGCCTGCAAGGCATTCTTGGATGATGATGCATTTGTAAAGACTCTTGTATTCTTCCAGCTAGTTTGGAGGATGAAACTAGAAGAGTACCAGAACAAATGCAAGAGTAGGAGAGAATCGAGACCTGATAGGTCTAAGTAGGAGAATCATGATGAGGTCAAGGCTGAATTAATGGAAGAATTCGAAAGCATCACTCTTGAGGAGGGAAGAAGACTTGTGACTCAGGCTGGTGTTTTACTTTTTCTTGAATGGGACATAGTTGATGTGGTTGCATTCAATGCTATCTTATAGTCCAAGCACCCTATACAAAATAGTGAAGAAGAGGATAAGGCAACTCTGCTGGACTCTACCTTCAGTGAGGAGTATGAAACTCTAGCCATATGGGCATTGGAACCCTAGGGAAGAAAGCCAAATGTAACTGATATTATCCCACACCTAAGGGGAGGGCTAATAATCAAGAGAGCTTCTGAAACTTCAACAACAAAAGCTACAAGCCTGACAGTGAATGTGGCCAAATTGGCCCAAAAGACAGCTGAGAGAGAAGAGGTTGAAAAAAAGAGTCTAATGGAGAAATACGATATGATAATTGTAGAATATAGTAGGATGCAACAAAGGAATGTTGAGCTACAATCTGAAGTAGATAGGTTGAAATATGGGCAGGTGGGAGAATCCTCCAGTGCTCCTAGTATTAGAACATTACCTTCTATTGTAGGATCGGTCCCCCATACTACTCCAATTGTTTCAACTCTGGGGTCCCCCATCTAGGCACCTACTCTCAGTCCTACAACAGGGCCAGTTCAAGAAGAAGTTGAATATTCAGTGGATCCCACCAAGAATCAAATGTTGAATAGGATCACAGAATTGTAGGGTACCTTAAAGGCAAGTGATGATGATGCAATTTCCAAACAAAGTGAGGTGGTTGACACAGTTTTGAGGCATCTTAATGAAAAGGTTGATGGTAAATTACCATCTGTACATTCTTTGTATTCTTTATTCTTGGATGGAATAAAAAATATCAATAGGGATCGGGAAATAGTTTTTTGTTTGGCTGAGAAATGGATCCCTAGGGAAAACGATCTGGATATTATGTACAAAGCTTCTAGGTTTGATGTAGACAACAAGCCCCAATCATTCAAGCCTACTCAAAACTTTGTAAAATCATTGAGCGGATTTCAGGCCCTACCTGATGATTTCAGTAGAAGAATTAGGGAGCTGATAAAGAGCTTTGATGACTGGAATGATACATTTTTGTCAGACATTATTGATGCACAAGGAAATGTTAAGACATTGCAACAATGGCAGGATGGGGCAGAAGAAGTTATCAATGCACAAATCAAATCGATTTGTGATGATTCAAACTATGATTTGCTGGTAAATAGTATGGATAAGATAATTAACACCAGCACATTCTTAAAGCTTTTTGAAAGGGAAGCCAATCAGGTTGTAGTGAAGTACACACCTTACAATACTAAGGTGATTGAGGTCATGAAATTTCATTGGCCAACGGATGAAGAGTATCAGAGATGGGTGAACAAGTACTTAATCGAAGATGAGTAAAACAATGTCTATTACCACAGGATGGATGAAGGAATGCCAGATGATGATGCAAACAATTCTGGAGATAGCCATAGGAAATGATTTAACAATGGACAGGGCATGTGAACAAAATGAGAAGATGTTCGAAATGGAGCTAGCCATAAGGAAAGCACTAGAGGATGCTGATAGACACAAGCGACCAGCTTACCAAGATTATCTATCAAAACATCTATTTGTGGCTTAATAGAGCATAATTTCTAGTTTGTTATTGTTGTTAAGCAAAATACATCTCTCAAAGGATGCGCCCTTTCACAATTTTGATATATTTATATATGTTTCATAATGTAAAATAGATATAGGCAAATAGGAGAAAGATACAGTAGATAGTTTGCAATGAAAATTTCCTTTAAAAGACTCAGATGCATGTATGAATTTTGATGAAGTTAATGAAGATGTCTGAATTTGTGGCTTAATCTTGGTATCAGTTGTTTGTGGAATTATAGAGTTATCTGGTTGTCTCCATTTTGATGCTTTTCTGTTGTCTAAATTGATATATGAAGCATATAAATATATTAAATTTACCGATACACATTTTTTGTATTTGTGTGATGTGATTATTTGGTTCTTTCAAGTAAAGATTAAACCCTTCTAATCAATCATAATAACTGAAGAGTATTAATTGGTTCAATAAGAAGAATCACATAACTAGGATTGTCATTCTATCTCAAGTAGAGTTTGTCAGTCATTTACTTGCACACTTATACAAGTTATAAACTACATCTATGTGCCAAACACTTTGAATTATTTCCATCATAGATTACACTTTTATAGATCTTCATTAGACTCCATACACCCAACAAGGTAGTGGTCTCACGCTTTCATCTTTTGGTTTATCCATTTTATTATTTACATCTGTTAACTAAACATATTCTAATATAATTCTAATATAATTTAAATATAATTAAAATTAAAAACATCATAAATTAATTATGTAACCACATAAGTCAAATATAATTCTATCAAGAAATTAATATCAAATAGATAATACAATCACATAACTCATACATTTCAATGTCATTGATCTTCTTCTTCATCCAACTCTTTGTCTATATCATCTGATCCAGATTCAACACTGTAAGGATTGGTCATATCAATCATCGTCATTGATATCAGTTTTGATAATGTCATCATCCACACGGATATCATCTTCATGAACATTAACTCCTACATCATCATGATCTAGTTCCTCCTCTTTGACATCTTCGTCAGGCACATCATCAACTAACTGTTGATCCTGACCATCATCTACATCATCTTCTATTTCTTCAATATCTTCTTCTTCCACCACATTATACTTTACTGACCTTCCTCTTGGATCATGTCTAACAACATATGACCAGCCTGCTTTACCTGGAACCTCTGAGTAAAATACCTCCTCACATTGGCTTGGAAGAACATAGGGCTCATTTCTAGCTTGCTCAAAATACCTTGTATTAACCATGGTAAATCCATTATCATGTTCAATAACAGTTCTCTCGAGATCATTTTCATTCAATCGTAGCCTGTACCATAGGACAATAAACAAAACTAATTTGAAGGACTTAAAGTCACACTCAAGCATATCATCCAAAATCCCATAGTATTGATTTTCTGAGACTTCTGGATGTATGTTGCTTCTAGATGAAACATTAGTCACTTGGAAGACTGCAGTTATCCCAGAATCACAAGTTTTCTTCGTGTCATCCAAATTTTTGATTCAAAATTTACGACCATTGCACCACATAGCCTTGTGGTGTTTCACTTGCAATATGTCAAACATGTAAAACTTATTTCAATATCGTCAGTTGATAAACATATTTATTCTTGGCCGAATGTATGCAAAGAAAAAAAAATCTCAACATATATATACATCAATATAATTGAAACTAATTAAATAATATGGGTGATTAATATATTTATACATACCTGTTTATCTCTTAAACCATATGCTAAATCAATTTCCCTTGGTGTAACATTGGAGTCTCCATTACGATGAGCTTCTTTAACCAATGAAGCCACACCTTCCCATGTTAATGCACGACCAGGTTGTTGACATCGTTCAATCCATACCGTCATCCAATCAAGATTGTTTGCAATGTACAAATGTAGTGTATCCCACTCTCGACCAACTGTATAAAAAAAAATTGAAATTCACAAACGACGTATAATTAGTTAATTACCACGGTATACGACCTTAATTTATAATTGATGAATATTGAAAGATTAATAATTAAATAAGTACAATATACATAAAAACCAAACTTAAAATGTATTCTAATTAATCTCCATGACCATCTTATAATTACCTGTCACTTTCCTCAATCTACCTTTCCCCATCAAGTACTCCCCTTCGAATTTTTTAATGGAGTTGGGATCGCAAATGCGATCTACATGGATCTTTGCTACAAACTTAGGAATATATTCAGTAATGTACACCATGCTCTATTATACCATGTATCCCTCCACCATAGAACCCTTAGGATGTGCTCTTTGTCTAACCAAAGCCTTCAAAAATTTCAAGTGCCTCTCAACCATCCACATTGACCTTATGTGTACAGGTCCACACAATTCAATCTCCTCAACTTGGTGTGTGAGGTAGTGTTCTTATACATTGAAAAATGTCGAAGTTAGACACTTTTGCATTTCACACATTAGACGAGGAATTTTTCTCTTCCAATAATTTATATCTTCTTTATGGATTGCTTTAGATGACAGCCATCTACAAGTGATTCAAGGCACAAATATATTAATGAGATTTAACAAAAATATACAACGAATTGAACAAATATCACTACTTACCTCATGTATTTTCCAAGATCATATATAACTTGATTGAAATTGTTGTTGAAGTTGTCTAGGAGAGATAGAGGTAGAACGTGCTACAACAATTATAAAATGATTTTTTCATTAATACTTTTTCAAAAGTAGTAAACATAATACACTGAAAAGTACATGTAGTATACATATATATATATATAATATACCAGAATAATTACCTTAATGAAGGTATGCCAATCATGCATTTTCATCCCTGACCCAAATTCACCTTTCTTTGTTATGATATTGTTTATGTTCGCAACAAATCCTGTGGGAAATCGAATTTTTTGTATGACTTGTTTTATAGAATTGCTTTGTTGCTTCGTTAATAACCAAGGAAGGACACTTATATTAATTTGGTCTCCATCGCTATTTAATTGAATGAATTTTTTCATTGTATGACAAGCTTCCTAAATGTGACTACAAATTTTGACAATTTTTTCTTTGTCATGCCTTCCATCCAATATTTTCCATAACATTTCTGTCATATTCTTTCCAATATGCATTGTATCAAACAAATGCACAATTTGTAGCTTCTCATAGTAGGGCAACCTACTGAATTGTCTAGGATAACTTTTCAGTCCCTGTGGAAGCTGACCATTAATGCCTTGATGACCTTCATGAAGCATATAAGCTAAACAAATTAATAACGACAATCATTGTAAATTAGAGCATGAGTAAACACAACACAATATAAAAATATAAATTCAAAACATATCATAAATGATAGATAAACAATTTGATCCGATGTATAACCTTGACAATTAGTTCTATTATATTCCAACTTCCATAGGCGAGGTGTCATTCTTCGTAGTTTTAATGTAGTGTCTTCTTTCTCATTGAAAAGATGTTTTTTAGTAGTTCGATACTTATGATTTATGTGCAGGAAGTGCCTATACTCATCAAACACTTGCTTTCCTAAACTTGTTGAATGACGAGATTTCATCTTTGAACCACAAATTGGACATGCAAATTTTCCCTTTGTTTGAAGACCTGCAAATCATATATAATTGGATTAAATATGTCAATTTTTATAATTATATATAATGAATATATTACTTAAAAAACATGCATGATATCTACTTCATAAAATTAAATATCATTAAAGTCATGCAGTCGAACGTTATAACATACCAAAAAAATGTGTTAGCCCTGGGGCATCATGAATTGTCCATACAAGCATTGCATGGAATTGAAATTGTCTTTGTCTTATTGGTCTAGATACGTCATACATAGTGACGCCATTCCATAACTTTAGCAACTCATCTATAAGAGGCTCAATATATACATTCATATCTTTAGCTTGGTACTTACCTATTTGAATGAACATAAACATTACATAATTATTATAACCATTTTACTGCAATATATATAAATTCATGTACATGACTATTAGATGAAAAAACATATAAGTCATTATGCAACAAATAAGACAAATAAGATGCTACTACGTTAAAGAAAATTGATGTAAACAAATACCTGGAACAATCATTGCCAATAGTATGTGCTCCCTCTTTATTGACATACATGGAGAAATGTTATTGTTGATAACAAAAATAGGCCACACCAAGTAAATAGATCTCAGCTCTCCAAATGGATTGACATCGTCCGCTACCAATGAAAGCCTGAGATTACGAGGTTCTTCTTTAAAGTGTGACCATTTTTCCTCCATGTCTTTAAATGCAGAACCATCCGTAGTCATTCAAAGAATCTCATCTCCAGTTCTATTACGTGCATGGTAATCAATAAATTGTACTAAGCTTTCACACCTAAATAATTGTTGCATATGTGGAATAATGGGAATATAATGAAGAACCTTGTGAGACACCTTTTTTGTTAGTTGATCTGTTTGATATCTACTAATATGACATTTTGGGCATTCTGTTGCAAATTCATGTTGTTTATGATATATAATATGATCATTGGGACATGCATCTATTGCTTTATACTCCATTCCAATATCTTTCATAATGCCAAATAAATCTCAGTATGAGCGAGCTAAAATATTTGATTGTGGTAACAAAAATTCACCAATCAATCTACAACAAAAAATAATTTCTTAATATAAAGAATATTAATGGTACATACTTCATCCTTTATTTACTAGTGATGAACTAACAACAATTAAAATAGATGAAAAAAGATGACATATATGGCATACCTTAACATTCATGAGATTGCTATGTTGGATAAACCATTCATAACCTTCAAGTTCACTAGCAACAATATAGCAGAGAGAAGAGTTGTTTGGGAGCCTTCATAAAGGGGCTCGTATGCCTTCTCAAGTACAAGTAAATCATGAACATCATCAAAGTCATCTCGATCAACATGATCAGATGTGCCACTACATGTGTCATGGATTAATGTATTTGTACCATCATCTTCAATTGTGCTTTCTAGCGCATGATCATCTTCTTCCATAGGATCATTAACTTCATCTTCGATATTCACAGCTCCATGTTCCTCTGCTTGCAAAACCACATTCTCCAGGCTGTGATAATTCATATCGTGTGCTCTAGGGCGCCCCACCTTTATAATAATGATAGACACAAATAAATCATGATCATGATCAAGTGATTTTATATATATATCAAATGTTAAAACAATATAAACATTTGCAAATTCAATCAATATAAACACATATAATGAACAACTTACCAATGGATGACAATCATGCCCCCCTTCAATGTGACCATGCTGCCTACAATGTTTCTCAGCTATTGTGATTAAAATTCTTCTCGTCTTTAAGCCCTTGCAATTATTGCAAGGACAATAACATTTCCCATCACCCTTTCTTTTCAATATAGCCCACAATCTAGCAACTGTCTCTTCATTTTGTTCTGGACTAATATTATCTAACATGATTTTTCTTTACCAAGCTTGAATATTTAGATCTTCAAAAAATATCAAACTCACACCCCAATAATTTTTAATCATACAGAGGTAACAAAATATAATAATTATGATATTTTACACCAAAAACATTCAGCATGCAACCACCCCTGCAAAAGAGAAGATAGTCTAAAGTTAATGACCCCAAAAAACACTTTCAAATGTTAATTCCAAAAATTATTAAATTCTCATTTTACTATGATTTCCAACTGTTAGACTCCTAAAATCATAATATTGAACTTGAACAACAAAATCTGGAAATGAAAATCTCAAAATACAGTTAATAGGCCTCAACAATTAAGGCCTACTCAAGACTTTGTGAAGTCATTGCAAGGTTTCCAAGCCTTACCTGATGATTTCAGTAGGAGGATTAAAGAGTTGGTAAAGAGTTTTGATGACTAGAGTGACACATCTTTACTAGATATTGTAGATGCCCAAGGAAATGTTAGATCACTGCAACAATGGCAGGATAGGGTAGATGCAATCATCAATGAACAAATCAAATTGATTTGTGATGACTCAGATTATGACATGCTGATGAGTAGGATGGATAAAATCATTAATTCATTAGCACATTTTTTGAGTCTTTTGAAAGGGAGGCGAATCAAGTAGCAGTAAAGTATACACCTTACAGTGCCAAGGTAAATAAGGTGGTAAATCTTAATTGGCCAATGGATGAGGAATATCAAGGATGGGTAGAAAAGTACTTAACTGAACAAGAATAGGACAGAGTCTACAACTGGCAGTTAACAGCTCAACGGTTATGGTTATAACAAATTTTGGTTGTCTTGGTGGCAATTTTGGTGCAAGATTTTAAAGTTTGGCAAATGCACCAGTTATTCTCCAGTGGACGGGATGAACAAGAAGATTCTCTAGAGACTCAGCTGTTGTAACCAATTTTTGAAATGTCATAAGGCGGTCCAAGTGACTAGTGACAGGTGTATTTCTAGTCCGATGCTTGTTGCTCCTTCATTTTCCCTATAAGAAGGATTTCAGGACCAGAAATACGGATTAGCAAGTTAGATATCTTTAAGTTGAGTCTAACTGAAGTTGTAGAGTGAATTCGTAAAGAGCCTGATATTATAGTGAAAATACTATTCTTAGGTTTGCTATCATTCTATTGTAGGTTTTAGTTTCGAAGGTACTTAATTTTCAAGACAGTATTAGCATCTGAATGAAAATTACTCATTTCAAGGTCATGTATCTCCATTGTATAAATATATTATTATCTTGAATAAAATGATTAAGGGTTATTCTGTTCATCTCACTGTTATGGTGTGTGTAATTCTCATTTTGGCTTTAATTCAAGGAATTATTTAAAATGCTTGAGTGAGGTTATAGGTGACTATGTTCATATAAGGATTTTATAAGTAGTATTGGGTTAGAATATAGATTGATGGTATTGTAAGGCAGTATTATCTGAGATTTTATATGCTATGTGTCCAGAAGATTAACTTGGTTACAGTAAAAAACAACCAACGCCTTTGATATTATCTAGCTATGGCTCCCAAATCTATTGCAAATTGATCATTAGGGTTAAAATTGAAACCTTGCAAATATAATCTTTGTCCAAATCCATCAAGAATTTTCCATCAGTTATAAACAATTCCCTTATAAAGAATTTGTGAAGCCAGGTCTAAAATCTGGAAATGAAATTCTAAAACTGCACAAGACTAAAAATGAAATCCGATGAGATGTTGCTTTAAAATATGATTTTCAAACCTGGAAGTACAAATCTGACTTCACAAATGAATTCTGGAAAAAGACAATGACTACCCTCAACCTGGCGATTTCTTCTTGAGTTTCTTTTGATTTTCTCCAAGAAAATCGTCGAGCAAAACACTGTCGCAGTAAATAGTCGAGCTCATTTCAATTTATGCCCACCACAATTAAACTTTGCAGGTCCATCGCAATTTCGGTGAAAGATCTTCGTCGAAACGTTGATGAAACAAAGGTTCATCGACATTTTGATGAACGTTGGGGATAAAAATTAACAAAAATGAAAATTCGCACAAGTGCCCGACGATACATCTGATTATATAGCTTTCGTCGGAAGGTTTCATCGGAAATTGGGGTCAAATGAGTTAGTGGAGGATCACCTTGACTTTGGTGGGATACACCTCGATTCCTCTCATTGATACTATATATCCCAGGAGCTTGCCTAATTGCACCCCAAAGACACATTTCTTTGGATTGAGATAGACCTTATATTTTTCCAATCTATCAAAAATAGAGCTCAAGACTACTATGTGGTCAGGTCTTTTTCTGGATTTAGCCAATATGTCATCTACATAGTCTTCCACTGTCTTATGAATCATGTCGTGAAAGATCAATGTTATGGGTCTTTGGTATGTTGCACCTGCATTCTTTAACCTGAAAGGAATCATGTTCCAACAGTAGGTCCCCCATAGACATGTGAACGATGTCTTGTGTTGATCCTCCTTTTCTATCATGATCTTATTATATCTATAAAACCCATCTATTATTGATAGCATTTTGTGTACAACCGTCATTTCCTCTATCATGTCGATGTTTGGTAGCAGAAAGTCATCCTTAGGACACGCTTTATTTAAGTCTCTAAAGTCAGTGCAGATGTGGATGCCTCCATTTGGCTTTGAAACAGGTACAAGATTTGACACCCATTCAGGATAATCAATTGGCCTTATAAATCCTGCATCCAAGAGCCTTTGCAACTCCACTTTGACCAACAAGGATATATGGGGGTGCATCTTTCTCAAATTTTGTCTTACTGGATTTTCCCCTGGATAAACAGCTAAGTGATGAACCATGACTTCTAGATCGAGACTCGGCATGTGAGTGTAATTCCATGCAAATTTCACCTTTCTTTCCTTCAGGAAGGTGACTAAGAGTTCTTGTTTTTCTAAAAGAAGTGACTCAGCGTAGAAAGTTATGTGCGGTATTGCTTTTGTTCCCAGATTGACTAGGTTGCATTATTTTTCTAAGACTGCTGATTTTTCTTGATGAAGTGTAGTGATGCAAAGATTGAATCCTTCATCCTCCAATGCCTCAGAGAGGTTTTCACCATTGGATGCCTTCTTTAGTTTTACTATTTTATGGTTAGAGAGTGTCACAGTGTGGTTTTCACTCAATGACCTTGAGATTATTCTCAATTTCTCACTTTTGCAACTCAAGGATTCAAGTGTCTCCCCGTAATAGGCATGAGTGTCCAGTGTGATGTGAAATATCACCTTATTATCTCCACATGGTACCGTATCCCTTAGTCCCATGAATTTTGAGAGTGTCTCATCATTTTTGAACATGTCTAGAATCGATGGCGCTCGTTGGTCATAATCGATGAGTTAGGGGTAAACTAGGTTTATTTTGTGAGTTTGGTGGTCTAACTCAAAGGATAATGTTCTAATCATGAGTAGGGAGGAATCTTCAAAAAGCATGGGTAAGCCGGTTATGGTATCCTCATCATTACTACTACTACATACATTTGTTATGTCAAAGGAAAAGTTGTCTAGGGGTAGACCTGTGGATACCGGTAAGCATAGGCTAGCCGTCGATAAATCAAGGGGAGTCCTGACTGCATTAACTAGGGGACCTCAACCATGTATTGTTATACTTAGAGGGGTATACCCAAGGCCAAGGTTTTCCATGCACCTCTCAATAATGATGGGTTCCAGCCAGCCATTGTCGTTCCTTCCAAGGCTTTCATTTCTATTGTAGCCCATACCAAGCATCATTTGTAGCCCCTTGCTTTGTTCATCCATGAGAATTTTAGGAATGGTCCTTTCATCTTGGTATAGCGAGCTTGAAATGTCTCTTTTGTCCATTATCTTCTGACTTAGATCCCCCCAACATTGAAATCTAGAAGGGTATGCCCTGAAAGTTTGTGAGGGTGTTTTAGTTGGTTGGGGTTGCCCATGTGACCTAGGAGATAGAGGTAACTCTCCTACGAAAAAAGCATTCTTCTTCATTCTATATTCCCCACACCCATTATCTTGGATCATGAGCTTGATGTTAGATATGTCAGGGATGGAAGGTGTCTTTGTCCCATAAGTGGAGGCGATGTTGGATGGGTCAATATATGAAGTTGAGGGGCCCTCATCATTCCTTGGGACTTAGGGAACTTTATAGAACTTGGCTTCCAGATTTTTGCAATAGGCGAAGGGTTTAGGATCACCATGAATTGTGACCTCTTCATTTTGGCATGAAAATTTGATGCATTGGTGGAATTTTGAGGTGACCTCCTCCATCTCGTGGATCCATGGGTATCTTAGGAGGATATTGTAGAATAAATCAAGGTCGAGGACCTGATATGTGGTTTCCATAGTATTGGTCCCTACTTGGATTGGGAGTCTGATAGTGCCTTGAGACACTCTTTCCTAGTCAACATATGCTCTAATTGTAATTCCTTTGTCTTTCTCAAGGGAATGTTCAAAGATTCCTAGATTCTTTATGAGCTTTAGTGAGAAAATGTTGATACCTACACCTCCATCTACCAAGACCCTTTTGACCTTTTTCTCGTGAACCAGGACCTCGATGTGTAATGCATGCTTATGAGATGGTTGGGCAGGGAAGTCCTAATCGGAGAAAGTGAGGAGATTTGGAGTGCTGATGTTACTGACCATAGCTTGAAACTGTTTTGTATCAAGGTTGGGAGAGATGGTAGAGGAAGCTAATGCTTGCTCAAGGATTTCTCTTTGGGCAGCTGAAATCTTCAGTAACTCCATGATGGAGATCTAAGCAAGTGTTCTCTTTAACTGGTCTAGGATGTTGTAAACATTAGGGACATATTTCTAATTTGCAGTGGAGGACTTAGATGGATGCAGTTCCCTAGAAATGGTGACCTTACCATCACGTGTGGTGACTTCACAATCAACGTTTGCTCCCTTGATGTTGACAATAGTGACCAATTCATCAAGGCATGTGATGAATCCTTGGTATACATGGTTCACTTTGCTAAAAATTTTCTTACCTTTATCATTTCCTTGATTGTGGTTGGTCATCAGATTCGTGTATATCTTTAGATCTTGATTTCCATCCAGTTGCTCAACATTTATGATTTTATCATCAATGAGATCTTGGATGATTTTTTTCAACTTCATGCAGTTGGTAGTCGTGTGTCCCTTAAGCTTATGATAATCACAAAGGAGAATTTTGTTATACCAGGGTGGCTTCACCTAGGGCTCACTGTAATTATCATGGGTGGGGAGCTTGATGAGACTCTCCTTAACCAACTTTTTCATGATGGATTCAATTGACTCCCCAAGGGCTGTGAATTTTTGTTTGGGGGATACTTGTTTCGTGAAGGTGGTCCTCCTTGATTATTGAGATTATTGATCTAATTGTGGCGTGGTTGCTAGTTCACCATATTTTCTTGTTATTTTGGTTGTTTTTCTGTAGTTGATGATGATGTGTTTCATTATTTTTCTTTGGAGCACTAATGACAACCTTGGAATCCACCACTGCATCGTTGGTGTCATTCATGTTCTTTGCCCATGTGCAAGGTTTATCATTGTAGCTCATGGATGGGTGGCTATCTTGATGTCTAGGATAGGTAGGAGTGCCCCCTTGTGTGACAAGATCATGTTAAATATTGAGCGCCTTAGGGATAAATTGATCATACGTGGTGATGCATTGCATCTTCAGATAGAATGCCAAGGTCTTATCCAGATTGGAAAAGATGGTACAAACTTGTTGTCCCTCTGGCATGGACCACTTGCTTTGATTGGCCTTGGCTCACCATCATGGGAGAAAAGCGAAGAATGATTCCCCCCTTCCTTGTTTGAGCACCGAAATTTCTTCCAAACTAACATTCGCGCAAATGTTGAATGCGTAATTTTGGAGGAATGTATCTTTGATTTCTTGGAAAGTTTTGATTCTAGTAGGCATACCAGAGAGCCATTCCATAGTAGCACTAGCCAAGCTTCAAGGAAATAGTCGCATCATAAATGTGTCATCGTATGCGACCTCCATTCAATGTACCTAGAACTCCCTAATGTGATCCTCAGGGTTTCCTATCCCACTATATATATCAAATTTGAGGATTTCAAATGCCTTCGGGAATGGTACCATTGCAAAAATTCCATCGACTGGATAGGGACACAAATTTCTAGGTGTCCTTATTGTTTTTTTGATTGAAGATCAAGAACTTGTTGCAACATCAGTTTGATTTGTGTCGTTACATTGTGTTGCGGATTAGGAGATGGGGTGAACATGTTTTGAGGTGTTTGATTGACGGGCAAGATGTTGGTGGGTGTTTGTTGCAAGCTTTGCTAAGAAAGTAATTCCTGTGTTTGTTGTTGAGCCAACAACGTTTGTTGTTGGTCATGTTGTTGTTGTGCCAACAACGCTTGTTGTTGTGCCAATAATGCTTGTTTTTGGTCATATTGTTGTTGTGCCAACAATGATTTTTGTTCGTTGTATTGCTATTGTATTTGATAGTATTTCAAGGCTTGCTAATATGCTTCTTGTTGCTGTTGTAATTGTGCCTAGCACTGTGCTTGTGCTTGTGCTTGCTGAGCTTGAAATTGGGCTCATGCTGGGGCATGTAGTTGTTGGATTGCTTGCACAATTTGAGCAGCCTGTGTGGCTTGTGCAGCTTGGATAGCTTGTGTGGCTTGTGTGGCTTGTTGTTTCTATAGTAAGGCTTGGGATTGTGCAACCCATTGTACCTGTTTCGCTTGTTGTTCTACCAATTGGGCTTGCACTTGCTGAGTAGCTAGTTTTCTAACTTGTTGACTTTGGATTTATTTTTGATGGGTAGGTTGCCAAGTAGCTTGTAACGTCATGGTGAATGAACTGGTCATATTGTGCCTTGGTGGTAATGGTAGTGGATTGGGAAGGGTGTGGACTATTATGATGAGTGGAATGGTCATGTTGATGATCTTGGCTTGAGTTATGGATGGTGCGATTCAGATGCTTGGTCCTTGGGAAACCATACCTTGGGATGTAGTGGATGTGTTGATGATTGAGGTTGCCTAAATGGTTGCCATATTTTGGTGTGATATCAATGGAAAAACAAGAGGATTTTTTATGATTATTTGGTTTGATTGATTGATGGCAAGTAGAGGAGGAAGACCCAACCCAAGGGGTGATGTGGATGTGACTGGTAGGGAAGGAAATGGTGGAAAAATGGGTGGTGAAATCCCTTGAAATGATGATGAAGGATCAAAGATTCCCCCTGCTTCAAACAAATCACCTTCTGTTCTTGAGGTATGGAGAGAGGTTTGTGTTTCTAGAGGATTAATTGGTGTTGCATGATAAGATATTGGATTGGCGGAATCATGGAATGTGAGAGGGACATATAGATGTAATGGATTTACTGGGACAGATTGATCTAGTGTGGTGTTTGCATTCAACCCTCTATTGTTCACAAGGTGAGGTTTTTGGAGTTTGCGCAACATGGCACTTCCCTTGTTAACAACTGGTGCGGTTGAAGCGATGGATGTTATGATTTTTGGGATTTCCTAAGTGATGCTTTGAAGCGGAAGAGTGGATGAGATTGAGGGTATGATCCCAAGATATCTTTCCACAATAGTGGTTATGTCATAGTTAGAAGGGAGTTTAGCCTCTTCTTTTGCTAACTCAAGAATGTATTGGGAGGGATATAGCCTCATCATGGCATTGACAATTTGAGGATTCTCAAGATTTTGCACCATCACTAGGATTTCCTCCTGTGTCATCTCATTATCAGTGATGTCCTCTACATGACCATCTTCCTGAGGATTTTGCGATGATAGAGGGAAATTGCTTGGGGGATTGCTTGATCCAACAAAATTTATGTCAGGATTAATTTGACTTAGGTCACTTGAAGTTGATATTTCCTTGGTGATTTCCATATTCTTCTTGTGTTCAGATCTTGTTTGCACCATAAAATAGAGATCAATTGATCTAACTTCAAGTACAAAAAGAGAAGAACTAGGATAGATTAATAATCAAAGTGATGATGAAAAATTAAGGATGGATGATACAAATGATAAAAAAATATTAAAGAACTTTCGGGGAGATGCTAAACTTTAGGGATTGAGTTGATTTTATTTTGATTGAGGATAATTTGACTAAGTGTGTTAAGTCAAACAAGATGATTTTGATTTTACCTAAAAGTTTAGCATGATGATGTTTCCAAAGTTCCCAAGAGTTTTGAGGTGAGGTGATTTTTGATTTTCATGGTTGAGGGATGAATGGGAGTGATTGATATTGATCCTAGACTTGACCTAGATAAAACTCCTTCTTACAAGACCTTGGTTTTGAAGAACATGCCATACTTCCTATGTGAGAAAAGAAAACCTTTGAAAGAGATTAGGATTTTGTTGATAATAAAGCTCATACAAGTCAGGGTTGTTTCTTGAAGCTTTCTTGTAGAAGTTGTAAACCAACCTTTCTCTTACCTTGTGATTCCTTGAAAGACGTTCTTCACAGACCTTTGGACTAAGCTTTTTGAATTTGGGCTTGCGTATTTTGATTTTGCGGGAAATCATTTGAGAGAACACATGTGTGGGGTCAATTGTCTTTATCTTTTCTTAATAAGTTCCTCTTATGACAAACAATTTCTTGATTATAATTTCAAGATAAATGTCTATGTCTTAATTCCTTTTCATTCCACAAGGTCCATTATGTAAAAATAAAGGTTTTAGGAGCATAGTTTTGTAGGTTGACTTTAGAGAGAAAATTGTGATTAAGTCCAAGAACTTAGAAGACTTTAAGGATGAAATCCATAGGGAAAGCATGAGCACTTGAATTCATCAAAGGTATTTTCTTCCTTTAAAGGTTTGAAATTTTGAAGATCTTGTGAATGTTTGTTTTCAAATGTTTTCAATCAAAGCAATGCGTTTTTTATTCTAAGAACATGTAAAATCCTAGGATGAAAAGATAGTATTTGTTTGGATTTCCACTTGGATTTTACTCTAGCTATGTATATTCAGTGTGGATGACTAGATGCTTGACCACATAAGGTCCCCCTTATAGTGCACTCACTTCTCAGTTCAGCCAAGCATCAGTATCCAAGAAAAATCCGATGGCATACTTTTCATCTCTACAATAGAACCACATGTATATGTGGGGCGGCTTCAAAGGACATGACCTTTTGCACCAAAAAATAGTTAAGGATTTTGGCCTTTGCTAAACAAGGGTTTTAATGTGGGCATTCCATTCGTGGGTGACTATCCATGCGGCGAGATACCATTTATCCCCTTGTCAGAATAATCATCGTGATTCTTGAACTTTCCTCGAGAATGCACACTTATATACCGGTTGAAAGTTGCTTGTTCTTAGCGTTTTCCCAGTTGAGGCGTTCCCTGGGGTGATTAGTTTTTCCCTCTAAGTAGGCCCTCTAAGATAAACAAAAGTGAGCAAGCATATCCCATAGCTCAATCGACCTTCATTGAAAAACAAAGTGAGAACACTCACAATATGCCACACTCACACTCGCCAAATTGATTCAATTTTTAAGACCCAAATGAAACGTGAAGGAAATTACTTACACAATTTAAGATCACCACCAAGAATTTTGATTCTCAAGATCACAATAAAGCATGAGAGAAGTGCATACGTCTTTTTAGTGATATTACCTTGGGTATGTAATTACAAGATAAGGAAACACTTGTTCATTTTATTCCTCCGAAACAATAGTGAATTCTTTTTAAGAACCAAAGGAAATATGAAATTTGTCTTTTTTCAATTGTTAATCCTTAAACCAAATCTATTGAGTTTTCCTAAAGTTCATTTTAACCCTTTGTTTGCAAAATTAAAGAAATTTAGTGTTTCCTAAAAGCATGAAGGTAACAATTTTCTTTTTAAGAGAGATTATGATTTCTCTAAAAGTGTTGAAAAAACACTAAAGTGTTCAAAAACACTTGGTATATTGCAATAATGACGCCATAATTCAACCTTCAACTTTATTTTCCTCCTTTCCCTAACCTGCAAAACTAATTAAAACCAAGAAACACAGAGACAACAAATAGGTTAGGAGTTCAAAAAGTCAAAAATAAAAAGGCACATGTCAAACTAAAAACAATTTGTACTTTTTATTCTAACTCAGGGACATTGTTAGCGGGTGTGGTGGAGTTTAGAAACTCCAGTGGCACAATATGGCATCGGTAATTTCTGACAGCGACACTTTGTAGTGAAATAGAGACCATGAGTGTGGCTCTGTTTGAGCAGCAACGCAGTTTCACTTTTGAAAATCCAGTGACCTTGTTTGAAAATTTGAATTTTTAGGTGGGAAGAGCTTAGCAGCGGAGTTTGGAACTTTAAGCAATCTGATATTGTGCCACTTTATAGTCATTGGTTGAGTTTCTTGGAACCTACCAAAAAAAAAAAAAGCACAGAATTTCTTTGAAAAAATGTGATTATATCTTGAGATTTTCCCTCCTTCTAGTGCCAAAATGTGAACCCCAGATCCTATACCTACATAAACATAGCAAAAAAACACATAATTAGATTCAAATACAAGTAAGAACAAGGATTGCCCATGAAATTCATTAGCAATACTCAAAATAGGAAATGAAATGAAGAACAAACAAGAAACTAAGTTAAATCCTATTCAAGCAATGCAAACACTTAATCCCATGGGGGAATTGGTGCCAATTATCTGTAGAAATTGGCCCTTTTTCTAACTCCTTTGTAAGCTTGATGATTTGATGGAGATTGATCCACTTTTTTGATGAAGAACAAGATGATTTCTTGACAAAACCTACAATAACCTAGCTATGGTGATGACAAATGCTCAAGAATATATGTGAAGTTGTTCTCAATGTGCAGATAATGACTTTACTCTCAAATTGTGGATGATAATTGAGGAGAAGAGCCTCTTATTTATAGATGATATTGAGAAGAGAAGAGGCAAAATGGATGAATGTGGGATCATTCAACAGGGATGTGCAGGATCATCATGGAAAAAACATGCCCTTAAGTGGTGATAAAATTCAAAAAAATCAGAGTTAGGCAACTTGACGTAAAAAATTGAATAAGTTATCTATATTATTTCAAAATATGGAAGAATAGAATATGTAGAAAATTGAATTTAGTTTCTAAAATACTAGGTTTATTTAAAAAATTAAAAATGTATTTGCTGAAAATTTGAAATTTCAATGGAGTAGTGCTTAAATTTTAGGGAAAAGATAAGAAGTAGGTGTTTTTCTTACCACCCTAACCACAATAAAATGATAAAAAAAAATTAAAATTTTTTGATATAAGTAGATGACTCATGTCTCGATGTGATGCATATTTTATTGTAATTTTTTTCCAAGTAAATAATTAATTATGAATTTTTTATTACAACTTTTAAAAAATATAAAAAACTCATATGTCTAACCACCTTAACATGGTCAAAACTTCATGAAATTCAATTTTTTTTTCCATCCTATAGTATGCAAAGCATAGAATGTAACACATGTTTCGGATTCAAAAAATGTGATACCATTTGAAAGCTATAGATGTTTTTCTATCAACCTATCAATTAGGACTTTAGTCATAATTAAAATAGAAAATTTATAATAATAATTTATTAAATTCAAAGTAAAGCATAATTTATATTGGTGGAAATCTGAGAATTTCATTTAAAAACCCTTTTTGTTTCATCAATTTTGGGTAAAAAAAATTCGTCAGCCATATGGGCCATCATATCACTTACATATCGCCACTTTTTGGCCCATCATGATCTTACACATACCCAACACCCAATGGCCAAGTGCCACTTCTCAAGATGTGAATGGATGAATGTTGTGCACATTTTGATGAATGAGCCAATTAATGTTATTAGGTGGATTTCAAATTTGTGAAATGACTTGTTGAAGAGGGAAGAAAAATGACTTAAATGCCACTTGGCTCAATGCACAATGACATGTAAGAGGGGAGTGAATGTTTTGTTGGATGTACAAATTCACTTGGAGGGGTTTTCAAGTTTGGAAGAATATTCCCTTTTTATTCCATGTTGAGAGAAAATAGGTATTTAATAAATCAAAATAAATTATTTATTGTGCACATTGCATTCTCTAGAGGATGTGACATGGATTAGGATTAAATTAATCAAAGGTTAATTAATTTAATATGAGATTAGGGGATGCGACAATTTTGACTTAAATTTATGAATTGATTTAAATATAAATTGAGAAGAAAGGTTTAATTAAATAAATGATTTGATTTATTTAACTAAAGGGGATGATGCGAGACTAAATTAAATAAGGTTTAATTTATTTAATTTAATAGGAGGGCTTTAGAGACTTAATTTAAATAAAATGAATTATTTAAATGAACAGAGGCTTAGGGTTAATTAAATTAAATTGATTAATTTAATCAATAGGGAAGAATGAATCAATCAGATAAATAATGATTTATTTAATTAAGGGATGAAAAGTGCTAAGAAGCTGAGAAGGTGATTCAGGATGAAATGATGTTAGTAGTTGGGATCAAGTGTGTCGGTCAAATTTCAATGTCCATAGATTCTAAGATGTGTTATTTTCTTCGAGACAAGAACCCATACTACCTAAGAGAAGCCTACAAAATGGTCATCAATATTAGAAACAACAGCAGAGCATCTGGTAAAGTGGGAAGAAGGGATGATCCCAAGGCTTCTAAAAATCCTAGGGCTGAAAATGAAAAGTTTGGTAAAAGTTCAGCTCCTGACGAAAAGTTAGATCAGGTTCTTAGTTTGTTACAAAAGGTGACAAAGAATGAAAATCCTTAATTCTAGAGGAATGAAAGGCCACCAAGGATGCAGGACTATCTGTATCATACCAACTGGCATAATGGAAATTCGTTTAACAACAATCAAAAAAATTCTCAAGGTACACCTGACCCTTTGCAAAGAAATTCCACCAATGTTGTTGACGACTTGCCATGGTGTGAAGTGTGTCAAATGCATCACTCATCACAACATTGTGTTGCTGCAAAATCCGTAGAAGATACTCAAGATGATCAGTGAGGATTAGACTCTCCTCGTGACCATGATCATATGGCAAATGTATTTATGACCAAGTCAGACCTTGAATGTGGTGAATATTCTTCGAGTGATGATGTTGATATGAATGATGTGGAAATGCATAGGCAACAAGCTAGTGTGCATCATCAACAAGTATTCTCTAATGAAGAGGGATAAAATGATTTCATTGTTATACTCTTGAGTTAGATAATGTTTCTTTGAGGAGATCTTCCAATGAATAAATTAAGAAGTATACAACTGCCTTGGCTACTCAAGCAAGAAGCAACCTTCAGTTGAGAAATATAACTATGAGTGGCAACCAGGGTAACCCTAGTAGTATCTTTATCAAGGAAAATAATGTAGAAAATAAGGGTACTTGAATATAAAATAAGAAGGAAGATACAAATCCCAAAGAAGGCAAGGAAATAAGGATTTGGGCTAAGAAGAATAGTAAAGCCAAAATTGATGTTGTTCCCTAGGCTATGAACTTTAAGGACCTCAAGATGAGCACTAAAAAGAGTGATGAACAAGGTGATAAGGTAACTCCTAAAGAGTTGATACTCCCTGAATTACCCTTGTATTCTCCCGTAGACATGTTCCAAGTGTTGTCTCAAGTTAGAGTTACATTTCAACTATTAGAAATGATGAGAATTGAGGAGCATAACGATAAGATAGTTTTTTTTATTAATAGTGTAGCCATGGATGGTAAAGATAAGGTGGTCATTGACAAACCTGAATCAATTAAAAGACAAGACAAGAATGTAGAGGTGCAGGCAGTCATAAATGTAAACCCTAAAATATATTTAGGAGCCACGATCACTGCAAAACCAAGCCAAGTAAATCCCTTCTTTCTAAGCTTGATAATTGATTGGAAATTTCATAGGAACTCCATGATTGATTCAGGGGATTCAAATAATGTGATTCCGGTAAAAACAATGGAATAAATGGGTCTAAAGGTTGGTAGCACTTATGGGAAGTGTCGAGCCATGGATTCAAGAGAGGTCCCTATAATATGAGTAATCAATAAAGTTCCATACAAATTGGTAGCCTTCCTAAAAAAGGAATTGTTCATGAGCATCATAGTAGTAGATATCCCACCAACTTATGGGATGCTATTATCAAGATAGTGGAGTGCTTCCATGGGTGGAAGTATACAGTGTGATCTATCATTTTCTACTTTTTCTATTGATCAAAAGGATGTCAATATTGCAAGGGAACCAAGAATATGTCACATGATTGAGTATGTGGAAGAACCAGAAGAGCCAGTGAGGATTAATTTTGTAGATACTAGCCTGGACACTTTTCAGGTTGAGGAAGAGATGCCAATAGAAAAGAGTGAGCCTACACCAATCTATGAAGAGGTTTTTGATGGCCCACAAGGAGATTCCCTTTGGACTATGCAATTTGATGGAGCATATTTCAAGGAGGGCTCTAGTGTAGGGATTATCTTGACTTCACCACAAGGTAAGACCTTCAAGTATTCCTTCTTGTTAAAATTTGCGTATACCAATACTGTGGCCGAGTATTA
This sequence comes from Sequoiadendron giganteum, assembly GCA_007115665.2. Lineage (NCBI taxonomy): Eukaryota > Viridiplantae > Streptophyta > Pinopsida > Cupressales > Cupressaceae > Sequoiadendron > Sequoiadendron giganteum. The sequence continues at coordinate 23,850,443 of CM021103.1, read as the reverse complement.
AGCTCTATTGTTGGGTCTTAAGATAGCTTCTAAACATGGTATTAGCATGCTAAAAAATTTAGGAGCCTCTGAGTTGGTGGTATCCAAGGTTAGATCTAAATGTGTTTCCAAGGATAAAAGGCTTTAAAAGAAATATAGGAATGTTGTATGGGATATGATTGAATCCTTTGATACTTTTAATATAGATTGCATTGAAAGAGCTAAGAATGTAAAAGCGGATATGTTAGCAAAAATTTCTATCAATTTAGATGGTGTTACCTTTGACGGTGTTTCCAAAGTAGATGTACAGACCCGACCTACAATCCCAGATAACATTTGCAAGTGGAATTTTTTTGATGATGATAGTGATATCCTTAAATTTTTGCATTGTATTGATGAATATGAGAGCCGAGAAATTGATTTTGGTTCATTGGTAGTAAAAGTTGATGGCAAGGAAACATTGTTCAGAAATGAGGTGATCCAGTTGAAAAAAATTAAAATCCCCAAAGGACTAGCTGCATTATAAAGGGTCTTTGATGGCCTTGACAAAGAAAATTTAAAGCAAGAGTTTTCCCATAAAGAGGATATGAAAGAAGTCAATTTGGGAATTGAAAAATTGTCCAAAATTGGTGTACATAGGGAACTGGATGAAGCCACATGTTAGAACTATGCTGATTTTTCTCTTGAGGAAGTATAGGAATTTATTTTAATGGTTGTATGATGACTTAAAAGCCTATAAGGAGGATCTATTCTAAAATGAGATATCGCTAAAGCCTAATGCAAAGCCTTTTAGGTAGAAATAGAAGCCAATCAATCCTACTTTGCAACCAAAGATGTAGGAAGAGATTACAAAGCTAAGAGATGCAGGGATTATAAAGCCTATAAGACATTCATCATGGGTTTCAAATTTGGTTCCAGTCATAAAGAAGAATGGTGACTTGAGGTTGTGTGTAGACTTTAAAAACTTGAATGTGGCATCTCAGAAGGATAATTACCCTCTACCTAACATCGAGGTTATGCTGCAAAAGGTGATTGGATGTGAGTTTCTTTCGATGATGGATGGGTTTTAAGGCTATAACCAGGTCATGGTCAAGGAATTAGAATTATATAAAACAACCTTTACAACACCATGGGGAACATATGTATATGTGAGGATGTTGTTCATCTTGATTAATGTTGGTGCTACTTTTCAAAGAGCCATGGATGTTGGTTTTTCCCTCGACTTCATCGATTTATTTCTTTCCATTTATCAAGATGATCTTACCACCCATAATAAGAAATAAGAAGAACACTGTGATCATCTGGAAAAGATATTTATCAGAGCCATGGAATATGGGATCTCTTTGAATATCAGAAAATGTCAGTTTGTGGTCAAATAAGGGAAACTGTTGGGCCACATTATGTCGAAAGAGGGGCCAAAATTGATCCTGAACATGTAGCGGAAATTGATAAGATCACATAGCATAAGAATGTCAAGGGAATTCAATCCTTCTTCAATCAGATTAATTTCCTAAGAGTGTTCATCACTAATTTTGTTGAGATCTCTAGGCTAATATCAAAAATCTTAAAGAAGGGTGAGAAGGTGACCTGGTCAAAAGAACCATCACAAGATTTTCAAGCCATAAAATAAGCCATCAAAGAGGCACCTATCCTTAAGTCACCTAACTATTCATTACATTTTCAATTTTTTACATTTTAATCATTTCACACTATTGTTGGGGTGCTCTTACAGAAGAATGATGAAGGATATGAGCAACCAATTGCCTTCTTTAGCAAATCACTGCAATCGGCTGAGTTAAAATATGATTTGATTGAAAGGAAAGCTTATGCTTTGGTAAAGGCATTGAAAATTTTTAGACCTTACCTCACGAGAGCCAAGATAATTGCATATGTTCCAAGTGCAGCGATTAAAGACATTTTCACCTAGAAAGGGAATAAAAGGAGGAGGTGCAGGTGGATCAATAGAATCTAATAATTCAATATAGATATCTAGATCACCAAGCTGGTTCGAGGTCAAGGTCTTGCAAGATTAATGGTCGAAACTAACCTAGAAGTGAATCAAATCAATATCATCCTCAAGGGAATGGTCAAGCTGAGTCAAGCAACAAAAGAATGATGAAGATTATCAAGAGAATCATTGAGAAAAATAAACAAACATGGGACTTCAAGCTGAAGTTAGCTCTATGGGAAAATGAAGTGAGTCTAAAGAAATCCATTCGTCATGCACTTTTCGATCTTGTGTATGGTATTGCAGCAAGACTTCCAAAAAATAATTTGTTGAAAATGTATAAGTTTGTACAAGAATATGATGATGACGTTGTTGATTAAATGCAATGCATAATCAAAGTTTTCACTGAACTGGATGAAACCAGGAGGGAGATTCGTAAGAAGAACAAAAATTTGCAGCTTCAACTGGAAAATTTGTTTGACAAAAGGACCATAGAAAGGAAATTTGAAGTTGGTAACATGGTTTTAATTTGGAAACTAAGAATGAAGGATAGAGGTAAACATGAGAAATTTGATCCTTTATGGTTAGGCCCATACTTAATTGCTGATATGCATGGAGAAGAGTCATATTTCTTGCAATCCCTAACAAACGACATTCTACAGTTACCTATACATGGAAAGTTATTGAAGCCCTATTTCTCCTTAAATAGGTTATCTTTCCACATACATTGTATAGTCCTATAATTACTGTATATAGGTTTCATGTCTTTTCTTCCTATTGTGTCTCCTTGTCTTGTTTGGGAGGGCTCCTAAGTCTTTTTTGGGTTTCTCTATGTCGGTTTGCGTCACCAAATGATCTAAATTCTTTCCATACCCACTAGGGGTATGCATCCACGAGTAGGATCCACTAGTAGAGCTTTTTAAATTTGGAAATTTTTAGCTGGTTCCATGCGGTCTCATGGATTGTGCATCCTTATCCAGGACTGGGGTTTAGTGTTTTAGCTTCACAAACCTTCACTTAAAACTTTCATTAAGTCTTATGCCTTGGTGTTTTAATTCCTTGTTAACCTACTATATCCGGTTGTCGGTTGGCTTTGTCATGACCAGAGTCATCTGATTCATTACCTTTATCGACCCCTTTACCTTGGCTCGTTGCTCTTTTAAGTTTTCCTAATTTCAATGAAATTTTTCCTTAAAAGACTTATGTCTTAAGTCCTTATTTCCTTAGGGTCACCATCTTGTTGACCTAGTGGTGGCCCCATTTTAATACTAAATTTTGTGCATGTGCAGTTTGTTCTGACCATTAGATGGAGAGGTTGAATCTAGGTCATTCCCCACAGGCCCTGGCATATTAAAATAATAGTCTAAATATTGTAGTGGCGTGAGCGGATTATTGACATGTGTATCATCAAAGAGGTGGGACCCTATTCCTGTCCATCCACAGCTAAAACGGTTTTGAGATCAACAACTATGGAATGGTGTTGAGAATTAATCTCCACCATTCCCTGTTGACCCTACCTGATTAAAATAATGATTTGAAAAACCCTACGAGGTCATTGGATGGTTGACATGTGGATTTCTTTATCTAACCATGATGAATAAGAGGTGGATCCTGCATGTAGTAAGTTGGCACCAAATTGGCACATTCCCATTGGTCGATTTCTTGGTGGGTGACGATGACTGATTATCAAACTTCACTGACTCAATTTGAGTCACCTGTCTTGCCAACTTGATATAGAATCAAGGGCCGATTTTCAAAGTTGATTTTTTGTGTATGATAGTCATTACCTTTCACGCGAGCGAGTAGTAATGGTGAACTTGACACCCTGAGCCACCACTTCAGACCTAAGTGCATACAAATGATTTTTCTTCTCGCATAATTCACAACTATGGATGAGTCTTAATAATTCAAGAAAACAAAAGGCACTTCCTAGAGTTCAATATAGTCGAAATGATGGTTTTCTGTGAACAAAAAATTTGTAAGTAACACAAATTCCATGCTCTTTGTTTCAATCGATCTTGGTCAAATTAGGGAAATAATAAATTTTTTTCCTAAGTTGAATTGGTGCTCATACCTTGTAATTGCTTTGAAATTTCTCTAAAATCTTGTTGGTTTATTGTCAAATCCTTTTTAAATTGCTTAGTGAGACATGCCCTGGGTTGTAAAGTCGAAGGTTAGGCTTAAACCATATAGTGTTCAAACCCTAAACTTGCTCTAACCTGTCCTAATAGCAAGAAAATCAAAGGAAAGGATTTATTCTATGGGACTCAAATCTTAGAAGGGTTAGTGGATAAAAAATGTTGTATTAAGGATTCTGAACTACCCTACACTAGCTTACAACTATTTAGAAACTAGTTTGGAAACAGGAATTTGGTTGTTCCTCTTTACAACCCTTGGAGACTCAACCTGGGTAAATTGGTGGTGCCAAATGTCTATCTCGATGTTGATTTGTAAAATACATTGCTACAAGATATGACCCTATGACAAGAGTGGTTAGGACATTTGATGGTCTCAAAATGGTCAAAATAACTAGGGAAGAAAGTGTAGAGGTTTTTGGTTTGCATGAGTGGAATGAGGAGATGATTCCTATTGATCTTAAGGTCTTTAGAGAAGAATATATATAGGAACACAAAGGGCTTGTTTAGAACATCCATGCTTCATTTTCATTTGGCAACTACGGGGATAGGAAAGAAGAAGAAACAGGTGGTGATTGGAAAAGATGAACAGGAGCCATTTCCTATAAAGTACTTTGCTAATTACTTTAAGAAGACAGTTTATTCTTTAGGCCAAATTATTGGTATTGATGCACTACCCACCATGCATACAAACCTCATGTATATGGAAGGACACTTACAACATCCCACTTTTAATGTGGTATATGATTTTTCTACCTATCTGGTAGGACGATGCATAAGGGTTTGCTTGGCTTAAAGATAGGAAACAAATTGGTAGGCTTTCGATTGTATTCTCTCTTGATGTGCATGTTTTTATATAACGGAGAGAATTTTTTTGGTTAGAATATAACATTGGAGAAGAAGGAGGAGGGGTTTGACTTGTCTGTCCAATATTAGACCCAGGTCCTTGATAAATATAATCCTAATTTTTATTATGTGTTATTCCATAATGCCTTTGGTTCAAGATTAAGGAGATACCTGGTTCATGATCCACCAAGGATCCCTAAGGAAATACATGACTTCCTAAGGCCTATGGAGAGGAGACCTGAATTAAATTTGACACACGATTGGGGAGACATCATCCCATATTATAACACAACTATCTTTAGGGTTTATGGCACCCATGTGAACCCATATGCCCTACCTAGGGATGTACCATTGAGAATTGGGTTCATTAAAGTTATGAGGCAACTAGGAGCTATGCAAATGGTGCACTTACCCAAAATACAGAGGAAAGGTTCATTCTTCCCTAAGTGGGCATATTTTGCAGACTTTGTAATGGCTAAAGGAGGATGGGAAGACTTGGCCAAATTCCTTGCACCATATGGACTGAATACAGTGAGCCCAAGGAATCATGATCCGGAGGGCTTTATTTCTGCTTTAAAAGCACATAAGAGAACTGACATGTTTGTTCATAACTTCTATTACCTTGAAGATGTTATCAAGAATTATTTTGATCTGGAAGTATAGGAGGAAAGAAAATAAAAGTATCTGGCTTTCAAAAAATTAATGTAAAATAAGAAAAATACATACCCTACCTATGATCCCATGCCTAATATCAAACGTTAAATCAATAGAGTAACATATACCATTGATAAATTTGAAAGCTTGGTAGGTGTACTAAGAGAAGAATGTATGGTAGAGGATAAGGGGATGTTAGTAGCTGTTGATGAGTGTCTAGAAGTAGAGCTGGAGGAAAGGCATTCTTCTCAACCCCCACCAAAAATTAGAGTCTATTCTAGTAGAAAAGAAACAAACACTAGGCGGAAAACCTTTCCAACCCGTACTACCTCAGAGGGCTCAGAGGCTACTTCTCCTAAACAATTGATGCCACCACCTTCAAGGAAAGTACCACCTATTTTAATTGATGTGGACTCTCCTCCAAGATATTTTTCTCCATCAGAGCTGCCACCATCTAAGAAGAAAAATATTTAAGTAGAAGGGATAGTTGATTATCCTGAGATTGATGAAGATGATATTATGGTGACCCATGAAGATATGCAGCAAGGAATGCCATCTCCCCATAGAGAAGTTGTACCAAGAATTAGGAAGAGTAGTCTTAGGCTTGGGAAAGATGATCTCTAAGGTCTGAGTAATTCATATGACTTGAGGATGGAGGCATGTAGAGAGTTTATTAAGGATGATTCTTTTGTTGAAACAAGAGGATTTAGAGATTTTTCTTGGAGAGCTAGGGCTTCATTGTATGGTGAAAATGTGGCTAAAGAAAGAAGCTTGCACCCTCAACTCCCTAAGGGTGTTATCTATGAAAATTTAATGAATATTATGAAGGAAGAATTCAAGAGCATGATAGTAGAAGAAGTTCAGGAATCGGTACAAAAAAGTGGAGTGTTGTTATTGGTAAAATGGGATATTTCCGATGTTGTTGTGTTTGACACAATAAAAAGGGCCAACAAGCCATTGTTCCAAACTAAGGAGGAAGCTAAAATGACACTTAGAGGGTCATATTTTAGTGAGAAGTGTAATTTTCTAGCCATTTGGTCATTATATTTGGGATCTGGGAAGCCAATTGTTGCAGAGCTAACTGATTTTAGTGGACAATTAATGGTGAGAAGAGTTTATGATACCCCAAGATTGGGGGCAATAGATATGGGAATGGATGTTGCCAAATTTACTAGAGAAATAGTTGAAGACCTTACTAAGGATAGGGATATGCACAAAAGCAATTATAATGACCTTGTTGATGACTACAACAAGATTCAACATAGAGTTGTCGAGTTAGGAACTGAATTAGCACTTTTGAAGCAATAGGTAGAAACATTAAGATCTCAAGGACAAGCTAACTCGAGTCATACTACCTTTCCCTCTCCAATAGAACATCCTCAGCCTCCACCTGAGCAATCTTTAGTAATTGTACCATATAATTTGGGTCAGGAGCCACTTTCAGTTGAGGAACCAACCACTTCAGGTGTGAATCCATCTAATGAACCTACAAGGATACAACTATTTCAACACATTGAGGTATACAAAAAGTTTCTTGAGCAGGTTCAAAAAACTATGTTTGTGAACAATTCAAGGATTGTTAATACTATTTTGAGACATCTAAACAAAAGGATTAATAGTAGATTAAATATTGTTCATGCAAATTAATCTTTGATGTTGCAAGCAATAAAGTGTTTTCAAATAGATAGGGAGTTTGCTATGCCACTATTGGATAAATGGACTGCTAGGGCTAAGAAATTGAAATTAATGGTAATTGGAGCCAAGCAACAATAGGAAATGTACCCGAGGGCGATCCCAACCTACCAATTTGTTAACAGGATTGTGGAGCTGAAGTTTCAGGGATATGTTGCCCCACTAGAGATGAAGATCAAAGAGTTGAATTCTAAATATGATGAGGCAGATTTGGCACTGTCGCTAGATATCCAGCATACTTATGATGAGGTATAGCCTCTACAGTTTTGGAAGGACCAAATGGATACAACCATTACTTCCCAAGTAGCACTCATTTTTGAAAATGTTGATATTAATATATTGAAGGATGTCCTTAAGAAACTATCTCTCTTTATTAGTTTATTGAGAGATTTTGATGAAGAATCAACTTCAATCATGGTGAAGTATGCTCTGTATAGAGAAAAGATAAATGAGATCATTGGTTTTAATTGGCCTATAGATATAGAGTTTTAATTATGGAAGATGACTTTCATTGATGACTTTGGACTATAAGCATTAGTATGGAGAATATATGTACTTGGTCTAGTATAATATAGGTCTAGCCTAAGAATTTGCAAATGCATAAATATATTTTTCTCCTAGTTCAAGGTACAATTAACAAATGCTGACTTGGATTATTGTTGAGCTAGATTATGAGTCATCTCTTCATTCTCTTGGGCGCTTGCATCATGTGGTTAATAAGGAAAATATACTACAATTGTTAGGAAGATGCTTCTCTCCAATGAAATTCCTTTTGGAAAGCAGACTTTTCTTCTCCAACTAGCAAAAATGGTTTTGTCTCATGTGTATTCCCTTTGACTGGAACTGCAAATGTAACTACAATGGGAATATGTACATTTCAGTCGAATGAAATTGTGTGATGTGTACACTCTGGCCTGAAGCTTTTTTTTCTCCCTTAATCTATAAAAAGGAATCTAGGGCCAATGTACGAGGTTTTTTGTTGAATTTCGAATTTGAGAATACAAAGTGGTGACACAGAGAAGATGCATATTGAGTTTATGTCTTAGATATTGAGTCAAATAGGTGAATTTTTCAATTATGGGGTTTCTGAACATGTCTTAATTAAATATGATAATTCTTTGAGTCTATTTTCTCTCTACTTGTAATACCTCACATGGATTTTTAATGAGAAGCTGATCAAGGGTCATTTTTGTTAATTTCTATTATTATTTGCATTGGAGTACACTTTAATTGTAGCTCTAGTTCAAAGAATCAGTTAAATGCTTTGGTTAATGTGTAGGTTCATTTAGGTATTGAGTGGATTTATAAGTAGTGATGGAATTGAAGTATTGATTTATGAATTGTAATCCAATTCATGATGATCTTGGTATGTTTAGAATGAAATTTTCCTGGTAGTTCAATTTTCTATGCTTTGACTTTGTGTTCTAGGATATGACACTGATCTTTAAGTATTAGGTGCATCTCCCATGTTCCTAGTATTTGATTTTAAGACAATCATTTGTAAATAAACCTTTTATCGACCTATCTTTTTTATACTTAGATTCTCAACTTTTAGATGTTTAATCTTTAAAGGAAGAGCCAGTTTATTGAAGGATTTCATCTATTTAGCATCAAATAAAAATGTATTTTTTATTATGCAATGTGTACCTAAATTGTGTATTAGAAACACATTGTGGGATTACCCTCCCAAGTCTTGTAGATCCAGAAGTGCATGAGAGAAGAATTTTTTCTTCTTCTCATTAGTTGGCCAACCATTTGCCCGGCATTCCATAATTGAGCTTCACAAAATCATAGGTGTTTTCTGAAATTTTCTCAGTTCTTTAAAAATCACCATTAGGTATGAAATCTACATCTACAAGAGGAATGGGATAATTTACAACATGGTCATCTAGGAATGGAGATATGAGGGTCTCTATGGATCTCCCAAAGTTGAGTCTAAACTATGTGAGGATAATCACTATCCAATACAACACACATAGTGTCATGATCAACACTAAAACCAATCACTCTTACAACATGATCTGACTAATAGTACCCTATTCTGAATAACTTTGTGGTGTGCCTATTATAAGTAAGAGTTCATAAAGATAAGTAAAATATCAAGCCACATGATATGTCTCAAGATTTCATTTCTCTAACACTCATAATTATCCTTTTACAAGATGACCATAGAAGGATGAAAAGAAAAGCCCATGATAATTCCTCTAATAAAAATCAAATATTTATAAGTTCAATAAATGTAAAGCATATTGCTAGCTAGAAAGAGTAACAAAGTATATACCACTAGCTAGATCATATCATAGCTTGTCACAAATAACTTGCAAAGCCTAAGATTGTAAGGATACCAACTAGACTAGGGGTAACATATATGGGTCATGTCCCATCCCATAGATATATGTATAAAAAAAGATATGAATGACAATGTGTGTATGTGTATATGTATATATGAATAAAGAAGAGATGAATATATGTAAGAACTTTCTATGAAATTGTATATCAATGTATAAGGATTATATGTAAGAAAGTGAAGGAAATATGAAGAAAGAATAGGTGAAGATATATATTGTACCCCTGTTGACAATGATTCATATAATGTTTCCAATAATTCTATCTAATTAAGGTTATATATCAATGCATCATATCTATTTAAGTTCTTCCAATGTCTAAATGAAAAGGATCTTACCTTTATACTACTGATTTTAGGGTATAAACTAAAAAACTTAGAAAGTACTCGGGGCTCAAAAATTTAGTCTGTATTTCCAACGATTTCTTGATAACATTGGTTCCATTGGGGGGACCTTGGTTAGGTGATATAAAGGAAAATAACACCCAAAATTTAAAATAATTAAATCGGACTTAGAGAAAGAAAAGAAAATCAATGAAGATATAAAAATTTGTGAAACTATCCTCTTGGTGCTTACCTTTTGAGAGGGGGTTTGGCACCAAGAAGATGGAAAATGGAAATGGGCAGAGATTTCTAAATGGATCTCCGAAGATATTTTTACTTCTAAAGAAAAGAGACCAAATAATTACAATGGGAAACAATAAAAGGATTAATGAAACCCCAAATCAATTACACCCATGGAAAAAGGAGATAAGCCAACTTCAAGGAAGATTGGAGAACAAATTGAATTGGCAAGAAAAGTCAACATGAAACTTTCCCAAACAAACAAGAGAGAAGAGAAAAATAAAATATTGAGAGAGAAGAAATACACCACAAAAGAGTGGAAATTACAGAGAAAATGAGAATTGACCATGCCAATAAGGACATTTTTTAGCACACCAAAGGGGGTGCTGCTAAAGAAAAGTGAGAAGAAGATCAAAATAAAGAATGAAAAACTCTAGGAAGACAAAAATTATGTTAACAAAGAGAAGGACAATTGATAAATATTTTAAAGAAGAATATTAACAATTAGTGAGAATCTAGAAGATTTCTATTAGGGCCTTGTAGTAATATAGAGACTACATTCCTATTGAAAATTCCTAATAATTTGATAATTAGACCATACCTATCCAGCCTAACTATTAACATGGATAATAGATTCACAAAATTACTAAAAACTCTAGAGAAGAATCTATCAATCCAAGTAGAATATTTAGAAGAATTGGTTAATAACAGAATAAGGAAATTAAAAGAAGAAGAAATAATAAAAATTAAAGAGAATAGATTAAACTTACAGTGAAATTGATAATAAATATAAAATACAGAGGAGAGAAGGTCAACGTCTCAATTTTTTATTTCTCACTACAAATACTTAGCCATCTAAATTTTGTAGAGAAATGCTTACAAAAATGTAAACAACATAGTATTTATGAGAGCCAAAACAATGAAAACCAAGAAAGCTAAAACAAGAGCCTACACAATATTTAAGCCATGATATGTCTCTCTTCTACAAAATACATCATAAAAGTATACAAGATGCCTAAATTTAGAGAAAACTTGGAAATTAGCCTAATTTGAAATTGTCAATGGTGGTAAATTTTCACAAGAAGAGTGATGTGCAAGGTATGGTGATCTCCTTCATTGTAGTAAATATGAATTAATTAGGAAGGCTATAAAGTTTAGAAATCAGAGAAACGCATAGATGATCTTTTAAAATCAGAGTAAATTGCAGCTTCCTTGTTGCAGATTTGTTTGACTTCTCACATGGTTTAATATTTTCTTAGTTATTCATTTGCACCAATTCATTACAAGTTACAAGTAGAGGTGGGTATATAGTCTAGAAAGAATCCCACCAAGTACGATAAATGAACAAACCTAATTTTCCTACATTTGTGATTTGGTCGGTAGGTTATATATTTAATGTCAATGGAAGTATAGTATATGAACATAAATATATTTTTAAAAAAATTATAATGTGATTTGTAAATATATTATATGTTGAATGTTCATAAAGTATTGTAAATAGCCAAACATTTTTTTCTTTACTTTTTTTCTCTAATCTCTCAAAAAATATAATATATAAATTAAATCACTATTTTTATTTATATTTAACAAATAAAATATTTAATAATAAAAGATTATATTATTTAATTTATATTATTCTTATCAAAGAGAGATAAACATCTCAAAATTAGTATTTATATTGGATTAATTCTTATTTACTACTAAAAAAATAATTGCATTTAAAATATTTATATTACATTAATTATAATAATATTAAATTAAAATAAGTAATTTCAATTCTACTTTAAATTAGATTAACCATGTTTATAAATATAAATATTATAAATCATGAGATTGATATAAATATTTTTGAAGAAATATATGGATTTTTATGTTAGGGATAGCAGTGCACCGTACAGACATCTGCGTGCCATGCTCTCCCCCCGTCCCCCCCGACAAATATTTTCCCACCAACACAAAAAATAGGCACCAAGTGGAAGGAAGGCAACTTGTTTATGTGGAATATCGCCTTTGGATATGGTTTTCTAAGGTGAGGGTGTGTAAAAGGGGAATTTGCATAACAGCTGCAAATTCTCTCCTATACACCTTGAAATAAATTCTTCAAACTTGTGTGAAATGGCTCCAATGAATGTGGATCTTGACTGTTGATCTTGATATAAGATAATGTCTTTGAATGCTTGCTCAAGAATCATGAAAAACTAAATGACAAATGTTAGCTCAAAAAACCACATGATGCATGATGACTTTGACATGATGCTTGAATCGTGAATGCTCCTCCAAATTCTTGATAATTTTCTCTTGAATGCTCCTAAATGCTCTCTTAATCATACATTTTTTATAATTCTTGATCTCAAAAAAATCCAAGAGAAATTATGTGAAATAACCTTGTATTTATACTTGTTTAAATGCCAAATTTCTTGAAATTACAACACTACAAGCCAATATCAGATCTAGGACAATAAAATCCTGTCAAGATTTTGATTCAAAATAGGTCCTAGTTAAAGTGGGAATCATACACCACCTTGGGCATATGAGTCCCAGTGTCTTTAACACGGGACACAAACTCCAAGAAATGTCATATTTAATGCAATGTTTAAATCAGGCCCTAAGATCGAGGTAGGACCCATACATCCAAGGTGGTGTATGAGTCCCAAATCTAGAACACATAACCTCAAACATTGAATCATGATTTATCAATTGTTAAATTTTGAGATTATTCTAAGAAAATGCATTAAATAAGGCTTGTGGATGCAAAATAGGACCAAATAAGGCATAAAGAATCCCAATTTTAGCAAGTAGGGTTCAAACAAGTGTGAAAATGTAAAAAGATACATTTTCCTACACTACAATACAAATCTCTCAAGATGTCATGGCTTACCCAAATGCCATGCATTAGTTATAGTTATGTATTAACAATAAAACTATTCTACATATTCTAATTGTCAATATTGATGCACGTTATAAAAATACCATTGCTATAATTAAGAATATTCATATCACTTTGATTAAAAAACACCAAGATTTTGTCATATATATTATTGCCTTACATTTTTTTGGAGGAATAGTAGAAACTCTCTTGAGTTATTGTACAAATAGCTTTTGTTGTTGTCCACATTAACATTTTTGGTTATTTATAGGCACTAAGAATAATTTTGATCTTAGTTTCAAGTTTGATACATTTTTGTGGCAAATAATTGAACCATAAGTTTTATGCTTTAAGTTCATAACAATTTTTTTAACACAATTCACAAAATGATATTTTTTACATTTTGATTTCAAAATTAATTCTAACTTGATAAATGATACATAGAGATCAAATCACATAAGATGTAAAATACATAACTATTATTCAAAAAAAAAAGATCTAAATTGAGATGTATTTTAGCATATTGAAGAAGAAATGAAAACGTCCCTTTTTATAAGATAATAATGAAAGACTTGTTCTAATAAATGTAATAACACATTAAAAAAAATAATATTGAATTAATATTGTAAAAAATCAACATATTTTTATGTATCGCTTCAATTTCAAGTACCAATACATTATAGTCAACACACATGAGATATTATCACTGAATCAGATCTCAAATATAGACTATTTATGAGACGCAAAGAATGAAAACAAAGAAAACTAAAACAAGAACCTGCACAATACTTAAGCCATCATAGGTCTCTCTCCCAATAAATCAATCATAAAAGCATACAAGATGCCTGAATCGGGAGAAAAATTGCAAATTTGGGTAATTTCAAATTTTCAATGGTGGTAACTATGTTCGTGTTTGTGATGTCCATGATGGGTTTTTCCTTGATTTGCTATAAATCTGTTGTGTGTACGACTTGAGCAGTGAAACAAATCTTTTCCAGCGTTGAATTGCACACATATCATCAACAACGTCAAGAAAATATGGTTAGAAATTCATCATGGAACAACCTTTCTGCCTTCATACCATTCACATGTAGATGCAAATCATATTATAAGACCAAACTATGATATGATATGATATACCAAACTCAGATCCAGATTGTGAATTATGCTCTACAATGACTGTTCTCTGTTGAATATTAACAGTAACAATCTCAACTACATGTCATGCCTCTAGCGATCTCTTTATCTTTCCCTAATGGGAATCATTATACATTCCCTGAACACAGAGTTTTTCTTTTCATGATGGCGATTCAAAGAGCAAATGAAGGGGATGATGTAACTGAAAACAAGATGATTTTACTGAGAATAGAGTGCCTGAAATCGGAGATTATGATCTTTGCCTTGAATGGTGTAGTGTATTTATCTTTACCTCGAATTCCAGGAAGAGTAATTTGTAAGATATGTTCTCCTTCCTTGTAGTAAACATGAAATTATCAGGAAATGAGTGTTACGCATAGAAGATTTTTTAAAATTAGAAGAAATTGCAGCTCCTTCTTCATATTTTTTCGACTTCTCACCTTGCTTAACAATTTCCCAGATTTATTTAATTTATCACGACTTATTCATTTGCACTAACTCATGACAAGTTACAAGCACAGGTGGGTTTATAGTCTAGAGAGAAACACACCAAATACGATAACGCTCAGACTAAACTGTTAACATGCCTTGGTGGTGTTCACGTTGGTTTCCATGGGGAAATTACAGGGAAATTGATTATAAATGTAAAATAGAAAGGAGAGAAGGTCAACGTCTCAATTTTTTATTTCTCACTGCAAATAGTCAGCCATCTGAATTTTGTAGAGAAATGCTTACGGAAATGTAAACAACTTAGTATTTATGAGAGCCAAAACAATGAAAACCAAGAAAACTAAAACAAGAACCTACACAATATTTAAGCCATGATATGTCTCTCTTCTACAAAATACATCATAAAAGTATACAAGATGCCTAAATTTAGAGAAAACTTGGAAATTAGGCTAATTTGAAATTGTCAATGTTGGTAATTTTCACCGTGTTTGTGAGTTCCAGGATGGGTTTCTCCTTGAATGGTTCAATGTATTTATGTTCATAGGAAGAGTATTGTGCAAGGTATGGTGATATCCTTCGTTGTAGTAAACATGAAATAATCAGGAAGGCTACATAATTTAGATATGGGAGAAACGCGTAGAAGATCTTTTAAAATCAGACTAAACTACAACTTCCTTGTTCCAGATTTTTTTTGACTTCTCACCTGGTTTAATATTTTCTTAGTTATTCGTTCGCACCAATTTAGTACAAGTTACAAACAAAGTGTTAATTTAATATTGTAGTTCGGACAGTTGTTTCTCCAATTCCAAGAATTAGCATTTAATTCTTGAGACTTCTAGATAGAAGTTAGTTAGGTCCAGATATTTAATTATTTAATTAAATAATTGATTCCTCTATAGACTTCTAGAAACCAGTTAGTTAGGGTTTGTTAAAGTCTAATTAATCTTAGTCATTGATTGAGATTAAATCTTGGCCATTGGTTTTCCAATGAGAATAGTTTAAAAGGGGGTCATTGGGCATTTGGAGAACATATTGATAGACATAAGTTGGAGAAATATTTGCAGTGATAGCAAATAGTCTTGCAGTGATAGCAAGGGCGTAGTGATAGAGTTGGAGGCAGCAGCAGTGGAATTTCAGCAGGAGAAATTGAGAGAAGAATTTTCGATGAAGAATATTGTCGGAGCTTTGTTAGTGAGAGGCAAGCAGTTTCTTTTGTAAAACCCAGTTCTACCTCTTCAGTATTATTATTTTTGTTATTACTATTTTTGTTTGAGATGGCTTCAACAGGTTTAAGAGATCAGGACAGATTGGATGGAGCCTCAAATTTTGCTGTCTGGAAAGCCAGAATTTTTTTATTGCTGGAAGAGAATGGTATCAAGGAATATGTTACCAGTGTTGTAGCTGTACCTATAGATCCAGTGCAGCTCTTAGAATATAAGAAGGAAGATGCCAAGGCAAGGAGGTTGATTCTTGATAGTGTTAAGGATCATATTGTTCCACATATCGCAGAGTTGGATACAGCGAAAAAGATGTGGGACACCATTTTGAATCTGTACCAGAATGCTACCACTAACAAGAAGCTGATTCTCAGATAAAAGTTGAGGAATATCGGGATGAACAAGGGAGAAGACGTTACAAGTTACCTCACCAAACTTAGACTTGTCAAGGATGAGTTGGCAGCTATTGGAGAGAAACCAGATGATGATGAGCTAGTACGGATAGCCCTAAATGGGTTTACTAAGCAGTGGGATGTCTTTGTTCAAGTTATTAATGGATGAGACACCTTACCGAGTTGGGATCGACTATGGAGTGACTTCACTCAGGAGGAGCTTAGACTAAGCCTTGTCAGTGGTGCCAGCAATAAGAGTCAGAAAAGTGAGGAAGAACAGGAAAACGTTGCCCTAGCAAGAAAAGGTAAAGCAAAGAAGGGGTCTAGCAAAGGATCAAATCCTAAAGGTGAGAAGAAGAAGGACTTGTCTAAAGTCAAGTGCTACGACTGTCACGAGTTTGGCCACTATGTCAGCAATTTCCCACAAAAGAAGAAAGGTAAGAAGCAGATAGCAGCTTCAGCAAGTGCAGATGAGCTTTCTAGCATAATGGAAGATTAGTTTGCACTCATAGCTTGTATGGTTAGCTCAACCTCATAGGGTGTTTGGTATATAAATAGTGGGGCGTCATTTCATATGACAGGAGTTAGAGAATACTTCTCCAGTTATAAGGAGGAGGACATCAAAATTCCAATTTCTATGGGGAACATATCCAAACTAAATCCAATTGGAAAAGGGACTGTTCTATTTCAGAGGGAGAATGGCAAGCCGATTCCCATTCATGATGTGTTGCATGTGCCAGGCTTGGGTATGAATCTTATTTCTATATCTGTCCTTCAGAATAAAGGCTACAATGTACTCTTTAGAGGGGCAAATGTGTTAATCAAGCACAAGGATTGGAAATCACCCATAGCTATTGGAGTTAGGAGCGACCGACTTTACAGGTTGTAGTTTGATACTCATAAGGCACTGATGAGCACCGGAAATTCTAGAGATCAAGGAGAGCTATGGCATAGGAGGATGGGCCATATACATCATGGAGCACTTAAATTGCTTCGTGAGACAGTGACAGCTGTTCCAGAGGTGAGCACAGAGCATGATGATGTATGTAAGGGATGTGTGTTGGAGAAGTTTGTGAAAGCAGCTTTTCCAAGGAGTGACACCAGATCCAAGGGTGTTCTTGATCTAGTACATTCAGATATATTTGGACCAATGTCGACGAATTCTCTCAAAGGATATGAGTACTTTCTTACTTTTATTGATGATTTCTCCAAGAAGACCTAGATATACTTCTTGAAGACCAAGGATGAGGTTTTCAGTCATTTTCAAGAGTTCAAAGCTCTTGTGGAGAATTCGATAGGCAGGAAGATAAAGGTTCTTCAGTCAGACAATGGAGGCGAGTATAAAGGGAAAAAGTTCCAGGAGTTCTATACCAGGGAAGGAATCAAGAGAGAGTGGACTGTTCCTTACAACCCACAACAGAATGGGGTTGCTGAAAGGAAGAATTGGTCTATATCAGAGGCGGAAAGGGCTATGTTGTATGACCAGGATATGCCACGTTACTTATGGGCAGAGGCATGTAGTACAGTAGTATACATATAGAATATGGTTCCACATAAGGTATTGGGAAAGATGACACTAGAGGAGGCATTCTCAGGGAAGAAGCCAAATGTCAGCCACTTCAAGATATTTGGGAGTTTGGCATATTGTCACATTCCAAGTGCTACACATTCCAAGTTAGATCAGACTGCAGAGAGAGGGTACTTTGTGGGGTACAGCGAGACCTCAAAGGCATATCAGATATTTATTCCAGGGGCCAGGAGGATTATAGTCAGGCATGATGTCAAGTTCATGGAGGACAAGGCATTTAGAAGGTCCAGAGATTTTCCAACAGACGATCAGAGTGAGCAGCCAATAGAAGCTCCAAGGATTGAGCAATCAGATCAGGGACAATGAAGCTCGAATACAGTGACTAGTACAAGCACAGGCTCAGGTGTTGAGAGTTCGTAGAGTATGGAGCAACAGATGTAGCAGATCCAAGAGATACATCAAGAACACATGGGGGTTGATATTTCATCCTCTACAGTTGGTAGCAGTAACCAATAGGATACTCAGGAGTTTGTGGGAGCTCCTAGGATGAGTAGTAGGCAGTGGAGACAACCAGCGAGGTATAATAACTATATGGCTTTAGTTAGTCAGTTAGTAGATAGTGAGCCTTTCAATTATCAGGAGGCTGCATAGTAATAGGTGTGGCGAGATGCGATGGTTGAGGAATATACCTCAATAGTGCAGAATGATGTGTGGGAGGTTGTGCCTAGACTGACAGATAGGACAGTGGTTGGATCTTGCTAGATCTATAAGATCAAGCATGGTGCAGATGGTAGCATCGAGAAATACAAGGCAAGGTTTGTGGCCAAGGGATTCTCTCAAAAGGAGGGAATAGACTATGAGGAGACATTCACTCTAGTGGCCAGGTATACTTCTATACGAGCTGTGATCTCTCTTGCAAAACAGATGGGATGGCAGATCCATCAAATGGATGTCAAGACAACGTTTCTTAATGGTGAATTGAAAGAGGAAGTATACATAGAATAACCAGAGTGCTTTGTAGCACATAGCAGTGAAACCCACGTGTGCAGATTGAAGAGAGCTTTGTACGGACTCAAGCAGGCTCCCAGGGCGTGGTATGAACACATTGATGAATACTTGTAGGGATTGGGCTTTGTGAAGAGTGAGGCGGATGCTAATCTCTACTACTTGGTAGTTGGGGGTGAGATTCTCATTCTTGTTCTATATGTGGACGAATTGTTTTTAACAGGTTCACTGGGGCTCATAGAGGAGTGGAAGAGGGACCTTGCAGCAGAGTTCGAGATGAAGGATTTGGGGCTTGTGCACTACTTTCTAGGCATGGAGGTATGGCAGATAGATGGTGAGATTTTCCTTGGTCAAGGGAAATACTGCATTGAAATCTTGAGGAGGTTCGAGATGGAAGATTGCAGAGCCATGTCTACTCCTATGATCACGAATTGGAAGAAGGTAGACTCATCCAGGGAGAAGGATGTAGACCCCACCTTATACAGACAGTTGATTGGGTCTCTCATGTATTTGATCAACACCAGACCAGATATATCCTTTGAAGTAAATTCTCTTAGTCAGTTCATGGTTGAGCCGAAGATAATGCATTGGACAACGAAAAAGCATGTGTTGCGGTATTTGCGTGGTATAATCCAGTATGGGATCAAATATACTCAAGGTGATGGTATCAAGTTGATAGGCTATACTGACGCAGATTGGGCAAGTAGTACAATGGATAGAAAAAGCACTTCAGGGTGTTGCTTTAGCTTGGGATCAGGAGTTGTCTCTTGGTACAGCAGGAAGCAGAAGTTCGTGGCCCTGAGTTCTGCAGAGGCAGAATACATAGCAGCTAACATGGCAACATGTGAGGCAATATGGCTTCGAAAGTTTCTGGTAGCCTTGTTAGGTCAGAGGGTTGAGACTACAGTGATACACTGTGACAATCAGAGTTGCATCAAGTTGTCTAAGAATCCGTGTTTCATGATAGGTCTAAGCATATAGACATCAGGTATCATTTCATCAGGGATTGTGTACATCAGGGGATTATTCAGCTATAGTATATACCTACAAATCAGCAGGTAGCAGACATTATGACAAAGGCATTAGGGAAGGCGAAATTTATCATCTTCAAAGATATGTTGGGTGTTATGCAGAACACCTTCCTCACTAAGAGGGAGTGTTAATTTAATATTGTAGCTTGGACAGTTGTTTCTCCAATTCCAAGAATTAGCATTTAATTCTTGAGACTTCTAGATAGAAGTTAGTTAGGTCCAGATATTTAATTATTTAATTAAATAATTGATTCCTCTAGAGACTTCTAGAAACTAGTTAGTTAGGGTTTGTTAGAGTCTAATTAATCTTAGCCATTGATTGAGATTAAATCTTGGCCATTGGTTTTCCAATGAGAATAGTTTAAAAGGGGGCCATTGGACATTTGGAGAACATACTGATAGACACAAGTTGGAGAAATATTTGCAGTGATACCAAATAGTCTTGCAGTGATAGCAAGGGCGCAGTGATAGCGTTGGAGGCAGCAACAGTGGAATTTCAGCAGGAGAAATTGAGAGAAGAATTTTCGGTGAAGAATATTGTCGGAGCTTTGTTAGTGAGAGGCAAGCAGTTTCTTTTGTATCTCTTGATTTGCTGAAGATTAATATAATTCCTCATCTACAATACTGGTTTTCCCTTTGGGGTTTTTCCAGGGACAATTTTTCCACAAATATTGTGTTTATTATTTTGCATGTTTTCTTCTCTATTCCTGTGAGTTTTATTTGTGAAGTTGCAGTTGTATTATTTTTCAGTATTTGCTGTGAATTAATTTTCGGCAGTCAAATAATCTTTATAGATAGGAGATTAATAATCAGTAACTACAATAGATTTTTCACACAAAGGTGGGTAGATAGTCTAGAAAGAAGCCCACCAAGTACAATAAAATCAAGCCTAACTGTATGCACGGCTTCATAAACATTATGTGACTAAAAAATACGAAACTACTAAGAAGTGCAAGCTAATACTTCCTATTTTGTCAATGGCAATGTCATCGTCCTTGTTTTAACTTTCTTAGTGCAAATAATAATCCATGCAATTCTTTAAGGAAAGGCTTACCATGTGAGTAAAAAGTACAAAACTGCTGAGAAGTACTCTTTCAAATCTTGGACTTCCTCTTTTTTATAGTGTGACTTCATGAAGGAGGTTTTATATTTAATGTCAACGGAAGTATGGAAAATGAACAAACCTAATTTTCCTTTATTTGTGATTTGGTGGGTAGGTTATATATTTAGTCAATAGGTTATTTTGTTTGAAGTTACCCTCAGGATTTTCGTTAGTCTAGCCGTGAATTGGATTTTTTGGTGATGGGGATTTGCTAGTCGGTGGGGACTTCACCGGATTTTTCTATGGTGGCGTGGAGCTTCGTAATTACATGGGTTGGTGGTGGTGGAGATGGTGTACTCGATACACATAAGTTGAATGGTATTTGTTTGCTCATGGGAATGTTAATACATTTTGTATTTGTTGTACGATGGGGGTAAAAGAAGTAAATGCGGGCAGATGAAGTAAATGTAATATTGAGTGTTGCACTGTGGGAAAGTATACTTTGATTAAGTTGTATTATCAAAACAATGATTATGGTGTTGGTTTGATAGTAGACTATTGTAAAAATCATTTATGTGGCTGGTTTGATAGTAGACTATTGTGGTATTGTCAAAACTGTTTTATGCTAGATTGAAAAGTGTTGTTCTCTGGAATCTGTGAGTCCTTTTACATGAGTATTTTGCATAGATGATTAATTTATTTTTCATGTCTTCTTGTTGTTATATGTTTCTATCTTTGGCGTTACAACCATTTATGGAAAGATTGCAGTTAAATCTTCTTTCTTTCATCAAAAATCATGGTTAGGGTTAGTAATTTTTTGGTTGTTGGTTTATTGTTTTAGTTATTTATGTGCATCTATATGGTAGGTCATTTCATATGGGTATTTTGCATAGGTGATTAATTTATTGTTCATGTCTTCTTGTTATATGTTTCTATCCTTGGCATTATACCCATTTTGGAGATTTCAAAGACATTATCGCTTTGTGTGGATGGAGAAATTGTAGTTAAATCTTCTTTCTTTGTCAAAAAATATTGGTTGGGTTAGTAATTTTTTCGCCGTTGGTTTATTGTTCTAGTTATCTCTATACATTTGTATGGTAAGTCATTTCATATGGGTATTTTGCATAGATGATTAATTTATTGTTCATGTTTTCTTGTTATATGTTTGTATATTTGGTGTTATACCCATTTTGGAGATTTGAAAGATATTATCGGTTTGTATGGATGGATCAATTATTTTTTTGCCCTTGGTTTATTGTTTTAGTTATCTTTGTGCATCTTTCATTTATTGTTTGGTACCAAGCCCACATTAAATACAAGTGGTAAATCCAATGACTTGCAATATCCTGTACAAAATATATTGACTCCTTGCCTAACGAAAAATCTCGTCAGAAAATTCAAACAAATAAATTGAATAGATAAAATAGCTATAAGAAGGAATAATAGTTAACACCCACCAAACTGATTTTATCTCCAACATGTTTTTGCTTTCATTTTAACCCTCTCCACATATATATATGTGTGTTTGTGTGTGTGTGTGTGTGTGTGTGTGTGTGTATATACACACATATATATATATACATATATATGTGTGTGTGTGTGTGTATAATGTTGCACGCTTAATCGATAAACTTCGAGTTGCATTGGCTGAAACTAAAAATTCTAAACAAATAGGGAAATTGTAAAAGAGGTATTACGCGACAAGTCCTATTCATGGTTGGTCTA
This sequence comes from Sequoiadendron giganteum, assembly GCA_007115665.2. Lineage (NCBI taxonomy): Eukaryota > Viridiplantae > Streptophyta > Pinopsida > Cupressales > Cupressaceae > Sequoiadendron > Sequoiadendron giganteum. Next base: position 23,827,888 of record CM021103.1, on the reverse strand, counting down.
ACAAAAATGTCATCGGAAACTTGATACAAATAAATGGAAGAGACAAAGGAAATTTTAGAAAGTAGTGCCCGGTGATATAGCTGGAATTTTCAATGAAGTGTGTGGGGTTATACTCATTATTACATGGTTGTTTGTGTTTGTTCATGGGAGTGTCGATGCATTATGTTTTTGATGTACAATGGGGGTGGACAAAGTAAATGCAATATTGAGTGTTGCAGTGTGCGAAAATATACTTTGATTAAGTTGTATTATTGAAACAACCATTGTGGTGTTGGTTTCATAGCAGATTGGAGGATTTTAAAACTATTGTTCTTTGCAATTTGTAAGTCGTTTCGCATGGGTGTTTTGCATAAATGATTTATTTATTGTTGATGTTAAAACTGTTGTTCTTCAGAATCTCTAAGTTATTTTACATGGGTGTTTGCATTGTGTTTCTAGTTGCATAGCATATTGTAAGGTCTTAAAACTTTTATTCTCTGTAATCTATAAGGCATTTTACATGGGTGTTTTGCAAAAATTATTTATTTATTTTTTATGTTAAAACTGTTGTTCTTCAGAATTTTCAAGTAGTTTTAGATGGGTGTTGTAGTGTGGGAAAGTATATTCCGAAAAGTGCTAGAAAATAAATATAAAGTTGAACAGATAAAAGAGCTTTTAGAATAACAGTTGAAAACCACCAAATTATTCTTTTCTCCACGTTTATACATATAAAATCAATTATGTAAACCCAGTTCTTTATGAGAATGCATATTTTCTTTAGGCTATGACAACAATTATATGATGTAAAAATCTCTAGAAAATGTGTATAATGCCATATGCTTAATTGTAAACTCGATCTACATTGATTGGCATTAAATTGTATACACAAATCATTTATGTGAAATACCCACGTAAGATGTGTTTATGTAGATAGTGGAGCTTGTTTACTACATGGGATGGAAGTGCCTTATATGAATATGTTTCTTTATGTTCTTTTCCCCTCGTTTGTTTCATGTTCCCCACAACAAAGCGCTCTTCATGATATTTTTTTTTTAGTCCCCCGTCACAAATTGTTGATTATCGCAACTTTCCTCTTCTATTATGCATATATGAAATTTCTATTTAATGTGGTTTTGAGAGCATCTGTGATTTTCCTCTGATTCTTATGTGTTTTCATAATAGGTGTTTTCCAATTTTGATTTTCATGTTGTATCAATATGTTTCATGGTATTGTTTTTTTCTCAACTATTTGAACTTCCCATTAACAAAGTGTTCTTCATGATATTCTTATTTCCAGTTCTTCATAGCAAATAGCTCATTATTGTACTCTGCGTGTTATTTTTTCCATATTATAACGTTCTATTTAATGTGGGTTTCAAAACATCTCTCATTACCCTTTGATTTTTAAGTATTTTTCTAATAGGTCAGTTAAATGCATATATAGATTTGAATTTGCATCATATTCCTACTTGCCAGAGATCCTATCACTGTCTAGACAAGATGTAACAACAAATTCTATGTGACAGTTGGCTTGTTAATTCAAAATTCAATCTACATTATTTCCCACTAAATGTTATAGAGAAAGTAGGGAGATTGTAAAACAACTATTAGAAAAACACTTGAGAATCATAGGTAGCACCGGAGATGCCCTATCGGGAAGGATGGTATTCTTTTTTTCTCAACTATTTGAAATTGCTATCAACAAAGCGTTCTTCATGTTATTCTTATTTTGACTTCCCCATACCAAATTGTTCATCACCATAGTGTGCATGTTCTACTCTCCATGTTTTAGCATTTTTTAAATGTGGGTTTTGAAACACCTCTTATTTTCCTTTGATTGAAGTGTTTTTCTAATAGGTCAGTGAAATACATGTATAGATTTGAGCTTGTAGCATATTCCTACTTACCATAAATTCTATCACTATCTGGATAACATGTAGCAACAAATTCTCTGTTCCAAGAATTCTATCACTGTCTATACAAGGTGTAACAACAAATTCTATGTGATAGTTGGTTTGTCAATTGAAAATCCAAGCTACATTATTTCCCAATAGATATTCTAGGGAGAATAGGGATGGAACTCTGCCAGCTCAGCCATTAATTATATTTATGGGTGTTGGAGATTTCTCAGTCGATGGTTGCTTGACCAGGTTTTGGGGTGGTGATGCGGAGCTTGGTGATTATGTGGGTTGGTGGTAGTGGAGTTGGTGTCCTTGTCACCCGGATGCTCAATCGATAGTATTGATATGTTAAGAACACAACATTTCATTGTTCAATGTGTTTACAATATTGATGGTGCCACAATGACTCTCTTGAAAGTACAACTAAATCTATATGTTTTCCTTGCATATTTTGGACTATGCTTTCCCACACTACAACATTGAATATTTCATTTACTTGTTGGTGTGGTAGATTGCAGGGTTTCAAAACTATTGTTCTCTGGAATCTGTAGCTTGTTTCACATGGGTGTTTTGCATAAGTGATATATATATACATATCTATGCATATATTGTAAATTTGATCTCCATTGTTTGGCACTAAATATCATAGATAAATAGGCCAATTGTAAAAGAGCTACTACCAAAACACTGAAGAATCGCATACATCTGATTCTTAAGTATTATCCTAATACCTCTTACAACTATTACATAGACTGGTTGAAGCTCCTTATGATAAAATTGAAATTGCTTATAATAAAGTGTTAATTGTTGTGATTATTTTGTTTGTATGGAACATTTCATATGTCTTATATTAGTATGTTTCACGATATTCATACTTTCCCATTTGTTTGAAGTTCGCCATAATAAACTATTCTTCAAGCTATTCTTTTTCCCAATTCTTTATAATGGACTCTAGCTCTTCCCACTCTACTATACAATTCTTAGGCACTAGCCCCATAGGTGTGTTTCTTGTGTCCTTTTTTTCTTTGAGAAATTGTATTTCCATTTGCTAGATGCATAGTTGGTTTCATCACCAATTACACTTAATCTCAAGCCTATGGATTTGTTGTTATGATTTTTAGTATTGTTTGATATGTCTATGCATATATATATATATATACATATATGTATATACATATATGCATATGTATATGCATATGTATATATGCATATGCAATTAAAAAAAGTGAAGCTTTTTTAGATGGAGGGTGCAACAAAGAAAGGAATGATGCATACTCATAAGCAGCAATAGCATTACATTGTTTGGGAAAGGGAAAAATGCATTATACCCTCTATTGATTACACTCTCCACCGAAGATGCATTGCATGTGCATAAATATATTCACATATAGATATGCATATATATATAGAGAGAAATATGAATATTCATATGCATATGTACATTCAACCTAATTAGATGTATGCATCTTTTGTTCATCAATTAAATTTTGTCTACATTAGTTTAATGGTTTTTAATTGTTATTGTTATCCATGTTATACAATTGCTCTATTTGTCTTCAATATATATATGTGTATATGTATCTATGTACGTTTTGATTGCATTTATTTCCACATATTGTTCACAATCTACACCATGCTCTTTGTAAGGATTTAAAGTTAGATCAATTAGAAATATAGCAAGGAACAAATTATGCAAAGTGTGTATACCACCAAAGATGCACAAAGTATATATGTATATATATACATATATATATATGTGTGTGTGTGTGTGTGTGTGTGTATTGGATATCATGTTCTGAAATGTGCAAGAAAATATATTGATTAAGTTGTATTGTTGAAATAGGCATTGTTGTGTTGGTTTGATAGTAGACTATTGTACTGATTGGTTGCTCTGTGTCTATTTTATAGCAGATTGGATAATTTTAAAATTGTTGTGCTTCAGAATTTATGAGTTGTATAGACATATACATGTATACATACGTATATATATATGTATGTATATGTAAATAAATATATATACCTATATATATGTATATAGTAGTGTGTATATGTATATATTTGTATATATATGTATGTATGTATGTTTTTGTAACAGTTTCCCTATTCTATAATATTTATTCCTAGATAGTGTGGCTCCAATTTAGAATTGATAAGCCAATTGTTACATAGATTTCTTGTGTCGTATCAATATGTTTTATGCTATTGTTTCTCCTTGTTTAAAATTTCTATTTAATGTTGGATTTGAATCATCTCTCATTTTCTTGTGGCTCTTTAGTATTTTTTTAATACCCCTTTTTAGAATTTCCCTATCTATCTATAATATTTAGCGCCAACTAATAGATCTCGAATGTAGAATATATGTATGTATAAATGTATATATATATGTGTATTTATGTATGTGTATATATATGTATATATGTATGTATGTATGCATTTATTTTTTTGTAGCAGTTTCCCTATTAGTCTCTAATATTTAGTCCTGGATAATGTGGCTCCAATTTTGAATTGATAAGCCAATTGTTATATAGATTGCTTGTGTTGTATCAATATGTTTTATGCTATTCTTTCTCCCTATTTAAAAGTTATATTTCATGTTGGATTTCAATCATCTCTCATTTTCTTGTGGTTATTTTCTATTTTCCTAATAGCTCTTTTAGAATTTGCCTAGCTATTTATAACATTTAGTGCCAACTAATGGATCTTGGATTTAGAATATATGTATGTATAAATGTATATATATGTATATATATGTGTATATATGTAAGTGTATATGTATATGTATATATATTTATGTATATATATGTATATATGTACGCATATAGGTATATATTATCACCTATTTTATGTGAAGTTTCCACAAAGATTTTTCATTAGCCCAACTATGAATTGGATTTCCCGGTGGTGGGGATTCATTGGCCGATAGGGACTTAACCGGGTCTTTTTGTGGCAATGTGGAGCTTCATAATTATGTGGGTTGGTGGTGGTGGAGTTGGTGTGCTCGATACATGGAAATTGAATGGCATGTGTTTTCTCACATGAGTGTTAATGCACTGTCTTGTATTGATTGTTGGTGCATTGTCGAAAGAGCAATTTTTTTGTTGGCTTGATATAAAACTACTGTAAAAATTCTTGCCCCCGCCTCTCTTTCAAGTAACTTTCCAATGGTTCTTCAGTACTTTCCTAATAGTTCTTTTAGAAATTGTTTGTTTATGTATAATATTTAGCACCAACTAATGGTTGTCGAATTTAGAATATATGTATGTATAAATGTATATATATTTGTATATATGTGTGTATATATATGTATATATGTCTGTATATATGTATATATATGTATGTATATATATATCGATGTATGTATACTGTATAAATGGATATATATTTATATATATATGGATATATGTGTATATGTATATATATGTATGTATATATATGTATCTATAATATAAAGATGTATAAATGTATATATATTTACATACATATGTGTATATATATATGTGTATGTATATATGTATGTATGTATATATATACATATTTATATATATGTGTACACTATGAAATGTGTGAGAAAATATATTGATTAGGTTGCATTGTTGAAAGAGCCATTGTAGTGTTGGTTTGATAGCAGACTACTGTAAAAAAAATTGCCTCTACCTTTCTTCCAAGTACCCAATAAAAAATTGTTCTTCATGATACTCTTTCCCTAATCCCCCGCGATGGACTGTTTATTATCATATTTTGCATGGGAATAAGAGGTTAATGATTGATATTCGAGAACCCACATCAAATATATTCATACAAGTCAAGCAGTGTATGTGAGAGTTGGCTTGTGAATTGAAAATTTGAGCTCCATTCTTTGGTAGTATGCCCACATTAAAAATAACTTGTAAAAATTATGAATTTATAATTGACAAGGCAACTGTTACATAGATTGGTTCTCTTGTATCAATATCTTTCATGATATTTTTTTTCCCTCATTTGTTTCATTATCAATATGTTTCATGATATTATTCTCCACTCATGAGTTTAAAGTTACCCATGATTGATTATTTTATTGTTCTTGTAACAAGGATTGTTTCCAACTTTTTGAATTCTAGATAATTTGTCGTGGTCATTTTATTTGGATGGAACATGTTATATGTCTTCTATCAATATGTTTCATAATGTTTTTTTTTACTCAACTATTTCAAGTTTGTGATAACAAAGTTCTCTTCATGATATTGTATTTCTCAGTTCCTAAAAGAAAGTTGATCATTACCGTACTTTTTCTTTTTCATATACTCCATATTTAAAGTTGGCATTTCCATCATCTATTATATTCCTATTCATCCAAGTAAGGAATTCTATGTAACAGTTAGCTTGTCAAGTCAAAAGTTGAGCTACATTCTTTGCTAGTAAACCCACATTAAATAGAACTTGTAAATGTAATGGGTCCCAATAATCTATGCAAAATGGTTGTAAGGCCGCATTCTTAATTGGAAATTTGAACTACACTGTTTGGCACTCAATATTATAGAGAAATATAGAAGAATTGACTAAGGTTTTTAATGATGATGTGGACCTTACCTCTTCATCAAAGGGTGTTCCTAAATGTTGTTTAGTGGTCAATGAGGAGTGCACAGAAATTATGAATTTAGAATTCATAACGAAAATGTTATATAGATTAATTATCTTCTATCAATGTGTTTCATGATATTATTTTTCCCTCATGTATAACAAATTATTCTATTGTTCTTGTAAGAATGATTGTTTTTAATTTTTAAAATTCTAAAATATTTGGCATGGTTGTTTGATTTCGAGGGAATATGCTATATGTCCTCATCAATATGTTTCATGATATTGTTTTTTATCGACCTGTTTGAATTTTGTGATAACAAAGTGTTCTTCAAAAGAAAGTGTTTATTGCCATTGTTTAGCTCTTGTAAATTGTGAAATTTTGTAGGTTGCTGCAAACTGCAAACATGGTGTTCATCTATACCTTTGGGCTGGTTGTAACTTTTACATAGAAATATATATACACATATATATATGTATTCAATTCTCTATTTTATATTTAAAAATGTACATGTAGGCACATATATATCCATATATATAGACATCGACCACAATGGCTTGTTTGACAATCCAATATTAATTTATATATTTACATGTATATAGAAACAAATGTGTATGGTGTCTTTATTTATATTTATGTAGACTTTAATTTAGAAATAGTAGAAAATACCAAAGGACCACAATGCCTCTTTCGACATTGCAACTTAATTGCTATATTTTCTAGCATATTTTGGAGTATAGTTTCCCATACTGCAACATTCAATATTGCATTGACTTCCTATAATGCTATGGTGCAATAGTGTCAGGATGCATTAACCCTCATGTGAGAAAACACTTACCATTCTTCTTCCATGTATTGAGGCAACCAACTCCACCACCACCAAACCACGTAATTAGCAAACTTGATGTTGTTATAAATAGCCGCTAGAAACCCCCCCACTCCCCCACCCCCCCCGAAACTACATATGGATATATATCTCATTATATGTGTTTTTTCAAATGTGTAGACAAAGGGAAAATTCAATGCATATATGTACTTAATCATTTTCATTCTTGTTGTTGTATATTCTACTGTTTGCATTGAAAGGGTTGAAGGCAACATAAATAATTATTAGAAAAACACTTAAGAATGATACATAGATCACAAATGATTGAATGTCCACACTAAACATATTCATACAAGACAAACATTATGTGTAAGAGTTGGATCATCAATTCAACATTCCAGCTAGATTCTTTGACACCAAAAACAAATTAAATAGTACTTGTAAAGCCAATGAGTACAAATAACCTATACTTGGCTCCGCAGTTGGTTTTATAGTAGATTGAAGGGTTATAAATTGTTGTTCTCTATAATCTGTGTGTTATTTTACGTGGTTTTTTTCTATAAATGCTTTATTTATTATTTATGTTAAAACTGTTGTCATGCACAATCTATAAGCCATTTTGCATGGGTGTTGTAGTGGAAAATAGTAAAAATCATTCGTAGATTATCAATATTTCTAACTTGTCTACTAGTTGGCATTGTATGTTGGAATACACTTATTTTTTATTTTTTAATTGTGAAATAGAGGTACGAATCAATCAACTATAATTGTAACCTTGCTTCCCTTTAAAAGGTTCTAGAACTATTTTTATGAGAGCGAGATTTGTGGATGGGTCTCCAGAGCCCCCCAAAATTGATTTGGTGATTGATTTGCTGACACCTCCCACAGGTCCCGCTATGGAGTCTGGCTCTGAGGATTCCATCCACCATCCTCCATATCCTGATTTCGTAAGTTTATATTTCCTTTTCCTTATTCCTTCTACAATTTTTTTTTTATTGTTTTCTTTCTGTCATGTAATAAATTTGAACATTGCTTGCAACTTGCTATGCTTTTAGGATGCTCAAATACAAAAAGATAAACTGCATACACTTTTCTATTTATGTTTCCAATTTGATTAGCCTTTAGGTGTATACACAGATGGTTGGCCATAGTAGAACATATAGACATGGAAGTACATATGCATTGATATTTTAGAACACATAATAATATCTCTTTGCAACCTTTGTTTTCCTTACTCATTTTATCCATTTGGTGTAATGATGTTCATTTTCCTTGATCAAACTTGTCTTTGTAGGCTGCAAAGAAACAACCAACTTTGAATTTATTTTCAATTTGTTCAATCAATGCTGGAGATGTTGTAACCTTTCTGGTCCTTCAGCTTTTGTACTTCAAAAAAATTGGCGATAATGAATGGTAGGTTGAGTGATACAAGGTTATTTTGTCTGATGGGCACCATAAGCAAATAGGAACCCTGCCTTCCAAATTAAATGATTTTTTATTTTCTGGTTCCTTGAAAATAGGGTCCCTTGTATGTTTAAATGATTACGTCTGTAGGAATGTCCAAGATTCAAGGTGGGATGCTTTTTTTGTTGCCTATTTTTAAAAATTATCTTCTTGCTTTGTATGTCCCTAATATAATGTGTTCAATATATTGTTCTTCTTCTTCTCCAAGGCCTTAATCATATTCAGCTTAGTTGTGATTATTTCTAATTCTCAAAATTATTAGCACCCCTAGGTATCTGTTCAAGCAGCAAGAAGATAAAATGTTGGGACTAGACTCGCCTTCTCCTTCTAAATGGACCCCTAGATTCGGTTTGTAGTTGTCCCCTAAAGAAAAAAAGCCCTCCAAATGTCACCATTGTTAAAGCTTTGAAAATTTATCAAAATTCTAGGATAGTGAAAGGTTGTGTAACACATATTAGAGAGATGTACCATTTCCATAAACAAAGAGATGAAGGGAAAGTTTTTAGTTTTGACATTATAGATAGCAAGGGCATTGAAATACTTGTTACTTCTCTTGATGATATTGATGAACTACATTACGGCCGAGTTGACGTTGGTGCAACTTATTTAATATCAAGAGGATCGGTCAAGGAAGCAAATAAAAAATTCAATAAATTAAATAGTAACCTTGAAATTGTTTTGGATGAAAAATTAACAATAAAATGGTGTGTAGATCAGATTCCCATACCAAAAAGCATCTCTACATTTGTGCCAGTTGGTGACATAAAAAGTCATAGTAATAATAGCTTGGTTTATATTATTGGCATTGTAATACCTACTAGGTACTGAACCACCAAAAACATATACAAGAAGGGAAAGAGGATTCCCCAATGAGCTTCTAGGGTTTTTCCCCCTAGAAGCCAACTTTTGGATGAATTTCTCTCTTTCACCTAATGATATGATTGGAGTTGATTCAAACAGGGGAGTTAGGGGCTTAATGTGATGTGTTTGGAGTGCCCTAACTATTATGATCTAAAATGAAATCTAACTAAGAATGAAATGAAACTATGTTTGAATACACATTAATATATACATATATATACAAAATGACCTAATAATGTACACTAAACTATTACAGAAATGGATCAGATTAAAGAAGTGTGTACTTGGAATCTTGTAGGGGTTGGACATGTTGTTTAATTTTATGTTGAAGCCAAAAGGGACACTTGTGCCAAGTTGGGCGATCTAGTCTTTCTTCGGGTAAATTCTAGAAAACTAGTCTAGAGCTCGTTTCAACCAAAAGGGTATCCAGATCTACCAAGATTTCTATAAAATAGCTTCAGTGAGACTAGGTTTCCCAAAGTGGTGACTTAGTTCTCTTTTGAATTTATGTGAACTAGAAGATGGGATCTGAGACCTTTGATTTGTGTTTTCTGCTCCTTTAGGTATATGGTCCTGAAAGTGAAGAATTTGGTCTGTAGAAGTCTCCCAAACTTCAACTCGGGTTTCTTAAAACTTAGTGATCTTGGTCAACTTCTTGAATGATCTTCAAGCTTCCAATGCACCTAAATCTGCAAACACACAAAGAAGGAAGAAGAAATGTTTATTGTTAGAGTATGGGAGCTTGCCTTGGTCAAGCCCCTTTGTAGATAATCAAATCAAATGATTAAACAAAGTAAGAAAGCATGAAATGTGAAGAAATGTACTTACTTACCTTGCCATGATGAGAGATCTTGAGTTGCAGCAATGGAGCATTCAGCCCTTGAGTGCTTCAACAAAGATGTCTTGTTGACCTAGAATCTAAAACTCTAGCTTGTTTGAGAAGAAGGAGAGATGAGAGAAATGTGTGTTGAGAAGATTGAGGGTACCTAATGATAAATTAGGGTTTTTAGGATTATTTATACAAGTTATTCCCTAATTTTCTTGAAAAAATACCATACAAGAAGACCTTAGGGTTTTAGAGACCAAAATCTAGAAAGAATTATGTTTTAAAATTGAATTTTATGCCATATTGGACTAGGTTTCCCAAGGTGGCGATGTGGTCCACCTAGGAAAATTTCATTGTTTTTCGAGGATTAAAGTGTGATTATTTATGTTTGTTGAGATTGTCTCATGAAAAACCACTAAGATAGGACTTACATGTGCATTAAGGGGTCATTATAGCATAATAAATCGTTGATTAAGTGATGACAAGCCTAGGAAAGTGTGAAATTGTTTTGAAACACCTTAGAACACTTTGGCACAAGGCTTGGAAAGGGGTAAAAAGAGGGTAAAATTGGTCCAAATCCCATAGGAAAAGGTCCAAATGAGCGAAAAGTGTCAAATTCCATACTTTTTGGTGACACATTTAGCCCCCACTTTATTGAGAGGATGAACTTTATTCAAACTCACACTAAAGTAGCCCAATGGAGATGGCAAAGAATGAAAAAGAAGAAGAATGGGAAAGATGAAGGAGGAGGTGGTCAAGCCCCCAAGGATTTGAGATTCTAAGTCAACTTGACATCGATGCAAAATACATTCAAGGGTGAATACCATGCAGCAAAACAAGATAAAAAATCATGTGATGACAAGGTTTAGTGTGAAGAGAATAAAGAGATATGTGCTCACTCTGGGGCCACAGAACATCAGTTTCTCTACGGGGTGATAAGTCCCAAAAGGTGAGAAACATACACACAGTTGGTATGTACTCACAATGGTGGCTATGGGGAAATTTGTACCATTTGTTGGGCTTCCCACTTAAACCATATCAAAGTTATACCTCGTGATAACTTTGATAAGGTGCCACAAAAGAAAGTGATGTTTGATATGATTTTTTTCAAAGGGATTTCCCTTTGTTCATGCGATGTCTCAACCTAGGAAACATTATACGTAATGTCACCAAGAGAGGAAAAATGCAAGTTTAATCATCTTGTATGCAAGAGAGGCAAGGGCTCATCTTGTATACAAAGGAGGAAAAATGCAGATGTCTAGATCCTGAATGACATTGTGTGTAACATTTTCAATAGAAGGAATCGCAAGAAAAAAGAAGATCGTAAATGAAATGTGAGTGGTGATGTATGCCCCCACTTTAAAGGAATTGTGAATCAGTGTACTATGAATAATTACTTTAAAGTAGAAGAGGAAGGGGACATGAGAACTTGTTTGGAAAGCCCTATGTCGAGTCATATGTTTCTGAAAAGTTGCATCATGAGAAGGAGTGCATTTCACATGTAATTCAACTAAAGACATGTCGTCCAAATCCCAAGATTGCTCTTATATGTTCATGAAAGGTTAATGACAAGTCAAGAGAAACAACAACAAGTGACATATGATGGAAAAGGCTACCTAACCTCTTTCCCCCACTTAGTGCAGGACAAGAGTGAGCCAAAAGGATTGAGGGAATTCAAGGGAGGGTAAAAATTAGTATCAATTAGAGAAAGTAGGCTCCCCCATAGATGGGAGAAAACCTAAGTCCTTAAGATATTTAATTTTACAACTCAATGCCTTACACTCATTAGTTTGATGACCATGAACTCGGTGGTAAGCACAAAAGGAATATTTGTGGAAACATTTATTTCGAGTTCTAGGAGGAAGGGATATCAAGTGACCTTTGAGGAGTCGCAACAAGATTCCCTCTTGATCAAGGGTAGAAGGGGATCCTTTGGTTTGGGAAAAGGAAGGGTCTTGCCTAGTATAGGATGGCATACCTATGCAAGGCTCTATAGATTGAGAGATTTCGTATACTCCTTTGGAGGAGTGTAAAATCTGAATCAAGAGGAGGTTGCAGGATGACATTGGTTGTAAGAAAAGAGTCCTTTGTGGGTGTCAAAGGATCATTTTTGGAGGTTGGGTTAGACAGGTGATGAGGGATAGACTGAGTGTTGGAGGGAGGTTTGATGATTTTGATGAAAGGGAAAAATCCAAGACCGTGATTGGATATTTGCGTATGAGGCTCGATAGGGTTGTGAATACCTTGTTTGTTAGCACCACAACCTTGTCCACTATAGCCAAGTTGCTTTACGATCTCATAAAACTTTCCATAAAGCTTTTTTGGCTTCTTTGGATCAGGTGAGGGGTCATTGTTTGCATCGATGGCTAAAGGAGATGAGGAGGATTCTATCGAAGGATCAGCTGAGTCTTGTGTTAACAAGACTGCATGCCCCTTTGGAGAGTCTTCGGTGTTGGTCTTGGTTTTTCTTAGTAAAGGAGGGGAGAAGTCTAAGGAACCCAAAACATCGTCTAAAGACTTGGGTTGTACGGGTTCCACATTTTGGTTGAGTGTAAGGGTTTTGATTGTTTTGCTCAAGATGTAAGACACTGTAAGGTTCAGTATCAACATCAATGGTTTACACTTTGTTGTTGTAGATGTACTTCATCTTTCAATGAAGTGTGGAAGGCACACCATTCATTGCATGAATCCATGGCCTGCCTAGAATGAGGTTAGATGAAACATCATTTGGAATAACATGGATTGATGTATCTAATGTGGCCACTCCAACCATAAGAGGTAAAGTGATCACACCAAGTAGCTTTTGTTTGATACTATCAAATCTAGTAAGGTATAGTGAGGAAGGTTAGATGGTTGATCTATCGATATGGAGCCTATCCAAGCGGTTGACACTATACACATTAACTAAGGAGCCACTATCAACATGGGTTTGCTTGATCCCTATGTTGTTGTATTGAGATATGATCATGAAGGATTCGGCTTTTTTTTTCACTTCCAAAGGAGGGAGCTCACTTTGGTGGAAAACAATGTCCGCGTTCAATCCTTAAATCATAGTTTTAATTTTATTTGTTTGTGCATTAGAAGGGACAAGAATTTTTTTTAAGGAATCCTGCATCATCGTATGATAGTGAGGGGAGGCTTGGATAAGATCCCATAAATATATTTTAGCGGGAGTATTCCTTAGTTTATCAACAAGGTCATACTCCCTGTGGAAGGAATTGAAGCGAGGGGTAGTGGGAAGAATAGGAGGAGAGGAAGGTAATGGTGTTGAGGTTGATGGTTGGGAATGCGGGTTGTTTTGGTTGTAATGTGTATGAGCGATGGTATTATGACTCAATTGTTGTAACACTTTAAGCTTAGGTGTGGAGAGAGTGAATTCAAGTTTAGAATGTGGGGAAAGGATGAGTTGGGGTTGAATAATATTAACATCCCCTTTGGAAGGAGAGTCAATGTTATCCTTGGTTTGCATCATGATATCCTCTCTAGGAGGAGAGATTTTAGAATAACTACAAGCTTCATGTGCTTGACACTGAAGGAGTGGTTCATCTAAAATAACTTCATCACTAGTAGGGGAATGATCAATGATGGGATAAGGAAGAGTGGGATGAGTAAGAGGGGAGTCTATTTGATTGTCAAATTTCTCATTCTCTTGTGCCATGCCATCTACCCTAGTAGGAGAGAATGGAAGAGGTTCATCACATGCTTCATCACAAGGGAGGAAGGCATCAAGAGAAGATCTACCATCATTTTCAAATAGATTACCCCAAAGGGGAGGAGAATTAGGAAAGGGAGGGTCAAGAGTCTTATGACTTTGAGGATGAGGTCTTCTAACACCAACATATCCTCTTGGCATCTAGGAGGGGTATTAGAAGAGGAGAAAGGTTGATCACCATATTTAGGGAGACTAGGCAAGGTAATGTTTAGGACTGTGTTTATAATTTCATGTTCTTGTGCTAAACTATCTTCCCAAAGGGGATCAAGAGAAGAACAAGCAAGACCATCATGATGCTCTACGATTGTCCCTTCCTATAACAAGATACCTTCATCACTAGAAGGAGAGGTATCAAGAAGGGAACAATCATGATTATCTATATTTTTATTTACTTCTAGCACATCATCCTCACAGAGAGGATATATAGTAGGTTGTGTATGTTTAGGATGGTTATAAAAAAATCCATTCACAAGACTCTCATAACTAGGGAATGTATTGAAAGAATTTTTAACATGTTTAAATAATTTATAAAAAATATAAAGAAAAAATGAATACATGAATATGATTAAATAATTTACAATGGAAGATAAAGGAAATACTATTTTCAGATTGCAAAAGAAGGCAATTTTCTAATTACATTATCAATGATTTGGGAATGAAATTTTGTAAATGCAAAATTGAAAATATATAATGCATGAAATGAGATAATTATGCTAATTCTAATAAAATACATATAATAGAAGAAAAACCTATTGATATAGGTAGGTAGTGACACAAAACAAAAGCTCAAAAACTGAGTTTTCAACTCTATAAAGGGTAGTTTCAAAAGCCTAAAGGGACTAGGTCGCCCAAGATGGCGATTTAGTCCTTCTGTTGATTTTTTAAAATATTTTTTAGGTATTCTGGATTGATTCAGGTGGTTTATGTATGGGGAATGCAGAATTAACATAAAAATAAAGAGTTTATAGAAAGATTTAGTGTTCTAATATGCCAAAATGCAACCTAAATGCACTTTTCACTAATGAAAAAACCCTAGGGTGCAACTTTCACTAATGCAAGATGTAATGAAAGCTAATCTGAGGATGAGGAAAGTTCAGATCAAATAAGAAGGTGTTGAAGGTCGGGTTCATCAAAATGAACCACCAAAAACATATACAAGATGGGAAAGAGGATTCCCTAATGAGCTTTTAGGGTTTCCCCCTAGAAGCTAAATTTTGGATGAATGTCTCTCTTTCACCTAATGATATGCTTGGAGTTCATTCAAAGGGGGGAGTTAGGGGCTTAATGTTATGTGTGTGGAGTGCCCTAACTATTATGATCTAAAATGAAAGCTAACTAAGAATGACATGTAACTATGTTTGGATACACATTAAGATATGTAGATATATAAAAAATGACGTTATAATGTACACTAAACTATTATAGAAATGAATGAGATTGAAGGAGTGTGTACTTGGAATCTTGTAGGGGTTGGAAATGTTACTGAATTTGATGTTGAATCTAAAAGGGACACTTGTGCCAAGCTGGGCGATCTAGTCCTTCTTCGGGAAAATTTTGGAAAATCTGTCTAAAGCCCATTTCAGCCAAAAGGGTATCTAGATCTACAAAGATTTCTAGAAAATAGCTTCAGTGGGACTAGGTCACCCAAAGTGGTGACCTAGTCCTCTTCTGAATTTATGTGAACCAAAAGATGGTATCTGAGGCATTTGATCTATGTTTTCTACTCCTTCAGGTATCTGTCCTTAAAGTGAAGAATCTGGTAGATGCAAAAGTCTCCCAAACTTCAACTCGGGTTTCTAGAAACTGAGTGATCTTGGTCAACTTCAAGATTCCAATGCACCTAAATCTGCAAACACACAAAGAAGGAAGAAGAAATGTTTATTGTTAGAGTATGGGGGCTTGCCTTGGTCAAGCCCCTTTGTAGATAATCAAATCAAATGATGAAATAAAGTAAGAAAGCATGAAATGTGAAGCAATGTACTTACTTACCTTGCCATGATGAGAGATCTTGAGTTGCAGCAATGGAGGATTCAACCCTTGAGTGCTTCAGCAAAGATGTCTTTTTGACCTAGAATCTAAAACCCTAGCTTGCTTGATAATGAGAGATGAGAGGAATGTGTGTTGAGAGAAGAATGAGGTTACCTAATGAGAAATTAGGGTTTTTAGGCTTATTTATACAAGTTATGCCCTAATTTTCCCGAAACAACACCATACAAGCCGACCTTATGGTTTTAGAGACCAAAATCTTGAAAGAATTATGTTTTAAAATTAAATTTTATGCCACATGGGAATAGGTCACCCAAGGTGGAGACCTAGTCCACTTGGGAAAATTTCATTATTTTTTAGGGATTAAAGTGTTCTTATTTATGTTTGTCGGGATTTTCTCAGGAAAACACACTAAGATAGGACTTATATGTGCATTAAGGGGTCATTATAGGATAGTAAAGGGTTTATTTTAAGTGATGAGAAGCCCAAGAAAGTGTGAAAATGTTTTTCAACACCTTACAACACTTCGACACAAGGCTTGGAAAGGGGTAAAAAGAGGCTAAAAATGGTCCAAAGTCCGTAGGCAAAGGTCCAAATGACTGAAAAGTGTCAAAGTCCACACTTTTTGGTGACATGTGTACATATCAACTATTCGTAGGAAAAATGGATCAGAAACAATCCGAAGAATTATTAAACTATATGATATTTGTGCTTCTTTCATTGAAGCTAATTTGTGGGGCCCAAGTTGGCAAGAAAAAGGTGATGCCTTGGAGCGGATGTACCTTTATTTTGATATAGTCATAGTTGTTGTGCAGGGTGGCCTTGCAGGCTAATTTAATGGTGAAGTTATGAACACATCAACAACAACAGTCCTTGACATTAACCCTTCTATTCCTGAGGAAAATACTCTTAGATACAAGGGCCCAATCAAAGTAGAACAAATTGTTTCATCTTCTTCTGCACCTCATAGGCTACATCCTTCAAATGATAGGGTTACTATTGCATTCATTTTGAAAAACTGCCTTAGCTTGCCAAAAACTGTTGATGCCATTTTAAAAGAAAGCATTCAAATTGCGAAAATAGAGTATTTTTGCTATCCTACTTGCCCTCTATTGGTGAATGGAAAATAATGCAAAATACAATGCACACGGCCCTGTGCTGATGTTTGGTTTTGTGATCATTTCCAGATGGAAATTGAGGAATGCAACTATCGTTACCTTTTGTAGTTAAAGATGCAAGAATATTTAAGCAGCCTTTGGTGTATTTATTTTGATGAACATGCCACTAGTTTACTAGAAATTCCAGAAAAAGACCTCTAAATGTTGCAAAACAGCTCTGAGTCTACGACAAATCTTCTTGTTGTTATTAAGTTCCTTGTTTGTAAACCATGCATCTTTATTGTCTTTATCAGAACAAAGACTTATAATTTTGTGGAATGGCTTAATACAACGATAGTGAAAGCAACAAAACTTTATTTCGAAGCAGAGTGTAAACTATTACTTTCAGACATAGTAAACATATCTACCCCTACTCCAAAAAAAGGCTCTACTAGCAAGCGTATGCTTTGACTGTTGTTTCTCACTTCCTTGATTTTCTCATGCTCTTTCAATTTTAATGCTCACTATGGGATGTTAAGACTTATTTTTTACAAATATGAACATAATTTATTCCTATATTTGCATATTCATTGACCTACCATCCTTTTGATTCTACCATGTTGTCCAGATTGTTTTTATTCTACATTGTCACTATAATTCTTGATTCCTGCTATATGGTGGAATTTTTAGTTCTTGTATGCATACTCTAAATTCTTTTCTTTCATTTATAATCATTGAATAACAGTATTATCATCAATGGAAAATATATAATAGTCAAGTACTAAAAATGGTTAATGGAGAAATTTGTACAGTAGTTGTATATATATATTTTATATATTGGAATGTTCAAACGATGTTATTCCTATTGTGATCATGCATACATGGACATTTATATCCACATGGATAGATATATATTTTTCTATATGTTTGTGTGTAATTACTTTCACCATCATGTAACTAATATTGAAATCAGAAAACAAAGAAAATAAATAACATCAAAGTAATAAATAATCTACTACCATATAGGCATTGGGAACAATATGCCATGCCTAGAATTATGGACTGGTGTTTTTTTAAAGAATAGTTTTTAATTAAATCTTATTAATTAAAGATATCACTAATAAATTTTTGATAAAGGACAATCGTTTAATCTTCCATATTTTTCACAAATATTATTTAATCCACAACTTCAAGTCTATGATTTATTTCTATGCATGTGTATCTTAAAATAGTTAAATATTAATCTTCCAATTGATTAATTACCCAAAAGAAAAAAAGGTCAAATATAGATGTGCATCTAGGTCTAATGAATATTAAACTAAGATAGAGGTAAAATTATATCATAAATGAAACAATCTATATAACAATTCACTCCTCAATTCTAAATTCAAGTTGCATTATTTGGCACTACATATTACTGACAAATAGGAAAACTGTAAAAGAGCTACTAAAAATACATTTGCTATGGAACAATTCCCCTGTCAATTATAAGCTCATAATTTTTTTGCAATCCTTATTCAACAATGGGCAACATTTTGGAACATGGGTATGTGCAGGATCATGATGGGCCAAAAAGTGGCGATATCTAAGTGATATGATGGCCCATGTGGCTAACGACTTGTTTTTAACCCAAAATTGATGAAATGAAAAGAATTTTTAAAGGAGATTCTCAGCTTTCCACCAATATAAATTATTCTTTAATTCAAATTTAATAAATAATTATTATTCATTTTCTATTTGAATTACAACTAAAGTCCTAATTGATAGGCTGATTGAAAAAGATCTATAACTTTCAAATGGTATGACATTTTTTTAATCTGAAACATGCATCACATTTTATGCTTTGCATACTATAGGATTATAAAAAAAATTGAATTTCATTTAGTTTTGACCAAGTTAATGTGGTTAGACATACAAAGTTTTATATTTTCTAAAATTTGTAATAAAAAAAATCATAATTAATTATTTACTTGGAAAAAAAAAAAATGCATCCCATCGGGACATGAGTCCCCTACTTATATCTAAAATATTATAAAAAAATATTATCATTTTATTGTGCTTAGGGTGGTTAGACATACACCTATTTCTTATTTTTTCCCTGAAATTGAAGTAATATTGCATTGAAATTTCAAATTTTCACCAAATAGATTTTTTATATTTTTAAATAAATCTAGTAGTTTAGAAACTACATTCAATTTTCTATAGATTCTATTCTTACATATTTTTTAAATAATATAGATAACTTATTCAAAATTTTATGTCAAGTTGCCTAACTCTGATTTTCTAGATTTTATTGCCACTTAAGGACCTGATTTTTCCATGATGATCCTGCACATACCCACATGCTTTGTTGAAAAGGTAAGTGTCATGTCATCATTAAAAAACCAAGGAAAATATTCTCTATTTAACTATAATATTTAGTGCCAAGTACATCGAGAATAGAAAAGGTGAGAACCATTACTAACCCTAGCCATATTTTTGTGATGGAACAAAGAAGACTTAACTGCAATTGTTCAAATGGTAATGAGTACAATGCCAATGATGCACAAAGATAACTACAAACAATAAATAAAGGGCGAAATGTATATGTATATGTATATGTATGTGTATGTGTATGTGTATGTGTATGTGTATGTGTATGTGTGTGTATATGTATATGTATATGTGTATGTGTATGTGTATGTGTATGTGTATGTGTATGTGTATATGTATATGTATATGTATATGTATATGTATATGTATATGTATATGTATATCTATATGTATATGTATATGTATAATGTTGATCTATAGAATCCTCTTTTGAGAATTCTACTATTTCACTCTTCCTCTATATTGCTTTGACAAAAATATAGTCTTTTGTATATTGCATGTTTTTCTTAGTATATTACAAGACTCCATGCAATTTGCAAGGCCATGCCCGAGCCTCTTCACAAAAGCGGTTGAGTTTCTTGAGCACAAGGGTTGGCAATAGTGGGATTGGTTTCCTCATTCAAGAGGTGCAGAATGCTGAAAACCTGCCATGCACCTTTACTGGTTGGCATATTGAATGGTTTAACAAGTGTTGTGTTCTGCAATCTACACTGTGTTTTCCCCCTATTTTCATTGTAATTTTTTTTGAACTGTCTTTTTGACCATTCCATAGACATCTAACCACTGATATATATTTTGATAGATTGAAATAAAATGTTGCTTTGCAGTTATATGATGTTCGCGTTCAAATAAGCATAGAAGGGCAAGGAGATACAGAGCCCATCTATGGAAGTATCCATGCCTAAAAGATGCCCACAAATGTAACCATAACCAAGGTTTGTTTTATAAATTTATATTTTGTTGATTTATACATTCACCCCTTTTCTTCCTA
Organism: Sequoiadendron giganteum; assembly: GCA_007115665.2. NCBI lineage: Eukaryota > Viridiplantae > Streptophyta > Pinopsida > Cupressales > Cupressaceae > Sequoiadendron > Sequoiadendron giganteum. The sequence continues at coordinate 23,807,317 of CM021103.1, read as the reverse complement.
CATGGCTACATATGCTCCAATACATCAAAAATTTATAGATTAGGCCTCTTTGTTTCTACAAGGGTAGATACATTCTAGTACATACCAGCATCAAGTATGTTTAAAAATTTATTTGTATACATTGTATTCTTTGAAGAAAAACCTTTGGTATTTCTTTGATGTCTTTCTTTTAATGATATTTAAGTATTTCATCTATGGAATTCATTCTTCTTTGAAACAAGACCTCCGGTATATTCTTCTCTTCTTATATTTATCATTACAAAAAAAATCAATCTTTTTGAGTTCTTTATCATAATTCTATTTTTTGAAAAAGTTATTGCACCACAAAAAAGCACTAGGAAAAGCAATCCATATATTGGAACACACAATTTTTTTAGCAACTTTTTCATTGTGTGATATATGATGGAACTGCATCAAATTTGTCATTAGTGTTTCACGCTTTTCCTGATTCACATTTTTCCACAAGCCCATGAGGATTCATGATGACGATGTGGTGGGGAGGATAGCAACTATATGATTTGTGATTTTTCCTTTCCCTTTCATATTAGATATATGTATATATATATTTACATACAATGTGAATTGTATGTGAAAATCAATCCTTTGAAACATAGACAAATACATAAATCGGTCAAATCCCCACCAGTCAAGGCATCTACAATGCCAAAAAATCCAATTCATGACTAGGTTGAAAAAAACACCAGTGGAAACTTCAAGGAAATTTTTAGGCAATGGTTGTTTCAACAATATAGCTTAATCAAAGTATACTCTCCCACACTACAACACTCAAAATTGCATTTACTACACCCACCCACATTTACTTTGTCTGCCCCCATTGTACAACAATGACACAATGCATTAACACTCCCGTGAGCAAACACTTTCCATTAAACTTCGATGTATCGAGGCATCTCTGGCTCTAGCCAAAAAAAATCAGTTGAGCTAAACCAAAAAAGCTAGTGGAAACTTGAAGCAAATTATTGGCCAATGGATGTTATGACAATACAACTCAATCAAAATATACTTTCCCACACTGCAACACTCAATATTGCATTCACTTTTTACATCTAGAAAACACCTATTTCGAAAACACATAAGAATCATAGGAAAATGATAGACATTATGAAACCCACATTAAATAGAACTTTAAGATATGGAGAATAGAAGAGGAAAACTACGATAATGAATTTTTTTTTATGAGGAGCTGAAAAGAAGAATACATCATGAAAAATAGTTTTGCATCATGGGGCAATTGATCTAGTTCAATCTCAAAGTATGTGCGCAGGAACAAAAAATTCAAACATTTAAATAAAATTTCAAAATTTCCATCATATCTACAATTGGTCCTATGTTAATAGTTGTAACAACAAAGATGCACAAAGGTAACTGAAATAGTAAAAAGATGATGATAAAATTACTAACCCTAACCATATTTTTTGACGAAAGGAACAAGATTTAGCTACAACTTCTCCTATGGTAATGGCTATAAGGCAAAAGATGCACAACAATAAATGAGGGACGAAAAAATCACTAACCCTAACCATACTTTTTGATGAAAGAAGAAATATTTAACTACAATTTCTCCATCCATACACACCCATAATTCCAAACACCTATGTAACGAAAGTTACAGATTCTGGACAACAATAGTTTTAACATAAACAATAAATAAATCATTTAGGAAAAACACACATGTAAAATGACTTACAGATTACGAATAATCTGTCCAAAATATGTATAATACCAGAGAATCCATTGGAAATTCGAGCTACATTTCTTGGTATTTAATATTATGCACAAATCATTTATATGCACAATACTTATGTAAAATGACTTACAAATTCCAGAGCACAATAGTTTTAAAATCCTTAAATCTATTATAGAACAGACCTGGCGACGATGATTCTTAGAATACTCTTATACCAAACCAACACCGCAATGGCTCTTTTGACAATGCAACTTAATCAATATATTATCTTTCCATACAAACATAAAAAAATGATAATTAAGAGGTTTTTATAAGGAGCTTCAAATAGATGAGGCAAAAACAATATCATGCAATATATTGGTACAAGATATGTTGTCTATGTAACAGTTGTAAGAGGTATTAGGCTAATACTTAAGAATCAGACGTATGTGGTTCTTAAGTGTTCGTATAATAGTTCTTTTAGAATTTACCTATTTCTATATAATATTTACTGCCAAATAATGGAGCTCAATTTTACAATATATGCATATATATACCATTTATGTAAAAAAACCATGTAAAATTACTTACAGATTAAGAAGAAGAACAATTTTAAAACCCTCCAATCTGTTGCACCAACAAGTAAATACAATATTCAATGTTTCAGTGTGTTAAAGTATAGTCCAAAATATGTAAGAAAAAATATATAGATTTAGTTGTATTGTTAGGAGAGTCATTGTGGCATTATGAATATTGTACACACACTAAATGATTAAATTCTCTATTCTTAACATCTCCATGCTATATCATTGGATTCATTTATGCAAAAACCCCATGTAAAATGAATTATAGACTGTGGAGAACAATAGTTTTAAAACCCTCCAATCTACTGCACTAACAAGTAAATACAATATTCAATGTTCCAATGTGGGAAAGTATAGTCCAAAATGTGCAAGAAAAAATATATAGATTCAGTTGAATTGTCAAGAGAGCCATTGTGGCATTATGAATACTGTACACACACTGAACGATTAAATGCTATGTTCTAAACATTTGAATTCTATATCATTGAATGTTGTGGTTGTATTGTACTGAGTTTTCCTTGCAACGTAGAAAATACTTATACATGCTATTTTGTTGTGGCTCTATTGTACTCATTTATCTGACAATGTAGCAAACATGTGGTATTCTAATACCTATTATACAATTCCTTTATTTGTCTTCAATGTCTATGACCACACAATGTAGCTCGAATCTTATATCAATATATTTCATGATTTTTTTTTACCTCATCTGTTTCAAGCCCCCTCGAACAAATTACTTAGAGATACTTATGGCATACGTAGAGATTTCTACATGCATACATTGGTGGTGCTTTAGTTGGTTTCCTTGATATGCTGAACCAAAAGTCAAGTGTTTGGTCATGTTAGAAATTCTCATTAGACAAGGAACACTTACACATACTACTTTCCTTGTATCAATATGTTTCATGCGGGTTTCAATTATATGTCATCTATCTCTAATTCTTAAAGCATTTTCCTAATAGTTCTTGTACAATTACTCTACTTTATCTGGTAGCTTGAATTTTCATTTGAGAAGCCAACTATTACATAGATTGCTTGTTTTGTATCAATATCTTTAATGATATTATTTTTCATTTCTCCCCCAAATAAAAATGTGCATTATGTATCAATACATAGTCCATGTAACAATTGGCCTATCAATTCAATGACAATTTTTACCATATTCTTCCTTAGATTGAAGTTTTGTTTTTTATATAGGTAGATTTAAACTCGTATAATGAGATTAGATGGACGTTTCTATTTACTGTACATTGTTTTATACATCCCATCTATCCATCTTCTTGTAACCATCTGCAAGCCCCATTATGCTAATTCTTTACCAGGGTATCTTCCTTTCACAAACTCATCAAACAAAAAAAAATACTCCTGTATTATAAAACCTGTTTCAAAACAATTGTGTTCCCCAAGTTTGTAATTGTCTACTATACGGTAAGAATCCATGAGATTTTCTATGGACCTTACCTATTTTTTTGGCGTGGGTTTGGCTAGAGCCCACGAGGCTTCATGATACCAATATGGTAGTGAGGAGAACGAGTGTGGGTTTATGTGATTATAGACAGGAACTGAACACCATTGTCATGTGCCTCTAAGATGACAAACAATTTTATCCCCAGAAGAACATGGCAATGGTGTTTGTTTCTCCATTCAATGAAACCATTTATAATGTCATGGTTGGCCTAGTTTTCTTTACCTATATGACTACATCTTTTTCCTTTCTAGTTATTGGTTGTTATATGTGCCCATGTTTCACACAAAATTTTCTATTTACAATAGATAGTTCTAACCTCTTTTATTGTCTATGTATATTATTTATTTTATATTGTTCTACAGATATAATAGGAATTCAACAAAATTAGCATATTGTACACTATTTATTTCAAATTCTTTCATGCTCTTAGCACTCAATCTAATGCAGCTAGTCCTTGTTAAATATGATAAAAAATGTATGTAAGTACAAAACTTTCCCATTGTCAATAGACACATTTCGTTAACCAATTGAAAAAATTATTGATTATTTTCAAATTCACACTATATATATTTATTTTTCTTGCTCACTTTTTATCGTTCCTTTTTTTATTTTTCTTGCTTATGCATTGTCATACCCTTATATTTCATTTGTAGGAACTAGGTATAAGCATGCAAAAGGATTCACAAACTAGGATACCTTTTTTCCTTAAAGCTACCACATCAAAGAAAAGACAACAATATTAGATATTATATATGAAAACATATAATGAAACTCCACGAAATCTCTCATGGTCATTCCATCCATTCATTGCTCAGGGTTTGGCTAGAGTCCATGGGGAATCATGATGCCAATATGGTAGGGAGGAAAATGAGCGTGTTTTTGTGGGTTTACTTTTAACGCCATATTTTTTTTTTTCCACAAATCCTCATATAAATTTAGCCATGACAAACATACTTTATAATAACATGTTTCCATGTCATAGCAAGTTGTATCAAAGAAAAAATATATTTCCCACTGTCATAATCTAAATATAAATGTAACTCATTTTTCTTAAACATGATCAACAGTGTATGTAAGTACAAAACTTTCCCATTGTCAATAGACAAATTTTGTTAACTTAGTGTACCCATTATTTATTTCTTTCAGCTTCAAATTGTATATATTAATTTTAGCCATTTACTTACTCACTTTTTATTGTTCCTATTTGTTTTTACTTGCTTCTACATTAACATACCCTTATATTTGATTTGTAGGAACTAGGTATAAGCATGCAAAAGGATTCACAAAGCAGGATACCTTTTTCCTTTAAAGTTACCACATCAAAGAAAAGACAACCATGCCAGATATTATATATGAAAACGTTGGAGTTTCCCAAAGTTTTTTATTATGTAATGTATGATGAAACTCCACAAAATATCTCCTGGTCTTTTCATCCTTTCATTGCTCGGGGGTTTGGCTAGAGCCCATGCGACTTCATGATGCCAATATGATAGGGAGGAAAATAAGTGTGGATTTTGTTGTTTTACTTTTAAAGCCACATATTTTTTGTTATATAGATTTATGTGTACAAAAATCCTTGTATATATTCAGCTTTGACAAAAATAATCTATATTGTATTGAATCAAAAGTATCTTTATCATTGTTATACTCTATAATAACATGTCTCTAATGTTCCCTCATAACAAGGCGTTCAGTTTAATGCAATTACTCTAAAAATGCAAAATATGTGTTTCATTTCATTGGATTCTTCTTCTAACCCATAACTTAGAAGCACAAATATCATTTTATTCCCAAAATTATGTAGTAGATATTGCTTATAACATCTTCCTTTTTTGAAAAGGCCACTTGTGATGATGACTATAACTAATATACAAATAAAAAATGACATTTTTAAAGAAGGCTTTTTTAGTCAATGTTAGTAATAAAAAAAATTATTATACTAATCGAATGATTTTTCCAAAAAATACTTTTTTATTCAACATTAGTAATAAAAGAGATGGCTAATAAGTCTTTAAAAAGGAAAATCCTTTAATGTTCCATACTTTTTGGGATATGTATCTTAAGATAATTAAATAATAATCAATCAATTCATTGATTAACCTACACAAAGAGATCAAATATAGATGTGCATCTAGGTCTAGTAAATGTAAAACTAAGACAAAGCTAAAATTATAGTGTCTAAAATTTTCAACAAACTATTATTATTTAACAAATTAATTATTAAAAATTTAAATTTTACTTACTTTTTCAATTCTCTTTTTAAAAGGAATTTTTTTCTTTCCTACCTAAGATTATTGATTAAAGTGAAATTTAATAAACTATTCTACCTCAAATTATTATATGCTACATACTAATTAAAAAAAGTTATTGATGATTAATTACCTCGAATTAAAATTAATGGATAGACTGCAAATAAGAACATTTGTTTAGAATGACTTATAGTTTTATTCTAAATTTTCATAATTAATTTTCAACTGATAGATTTCCATTGTGAAAGATAAAGACCATTTTACCATTTTCTATGCAAATGGTTCTTAATTTGACATTATAAGAACGAACATGTTATTTTATCTCCTCTTGCCCTTGGGAAAACAATACTGCTGCACATTGCCAATTTACCAATAATTGGCAGTGCACCCTATCGACTGACTGTTGCATGCCCGTGCATGCGGCAACTAGTTAATGTCAATGGAAGTATAGTATATGAACATAAATATATTTTTAAAAAAACTATAATGTGATTTGTAAATATATGATATGTTGAATGTTCATAAAGTATTGTAAATAGACAAACATTTTTTTTTCCATTTTTTTTTCTCTAATCTGTCAAAAAATATAATATATAAATTAAACCACTATTTTATTTTATATTTAAAAAATAAAATATTCAATAATAAAACATTATATTATTTAATTTACATTATTCTTATCAAAGAGAGATCAATGTCTCAAAATTAGTATTTATGTTGGATTAATTCATATTTACTACTAAAAAAATTTGCATTTAAATATTTATATTACATTAATTATGATATATTAAATAATAATATTAAATTAAAATAAGTAATTTCAATTCTAATTTAAGTTAGATTAACCATGTTTATAAATACAAATATTATAAATCATGAGATCAATATAAACATTTTTGAAGAAATATATGTATTTTTATTTTTCTGTATTTATAAATAGTTGAAGGATAAAATATAAAAATATATCATAGGGTCATGGTGGTTATTTTTTGTTACTACCTATATGTAGAATGAACCCAAGAAAGTAGTAAAACCAACCATGTTTGTGATGTAAATGGAGTCAAATGAAAGTTGAGAGAAAGAAAAGAGGTTTTATTTATGTAGACACCAAGAATATTTCCCTAGTATACCCTTATCTTGATCGACTAAATACATCACCAAATAAAGTCCCCTTCACCTTATGATCCCCACCTAATTAAATAATTTTATTACCTAGTTAGTCTATTTTCTATCTCACGTCACATACATAAATAATTTTAATACTATTCACACTTGTTTTCCACATCTTGTAGATTAATAGGGTAGGCATCCTTCATACTCATGCATTAATTTCTAGGTTCAATTGATCAACTAAACACCCAATTTACTTGTCCCCTTCTAAAAGATCTTTCTATAATTTTAGTAATGATTACTCTAAGTGATCCATTTTGGATTCATTTTAAATAATTACTTTTCTTCATTCTTAAATTTTAACTCTACGGATTGGTAGTTCTATGAGAACTCTCCAAGAGATTATAGCCATTTTACTCCAAGCACCCTATTTGTATCTCCCAATTTGACAATATAGAAATATTCACATATAACATTTTCTCCAATAGTTATTTTTATTTTTTAAATCCTTTGTGCATATTGCATGCTAAACCCATTAGCCACACTAACATTAAATAACTCAAAAAATTTAGTAACTAGATCATTTCTTGGCATAATATCTTTATCTATAAAATTATGGGTAGCAATGCTACTAAACAAGATGGTGGTATTTTTCCTTAATATCACTCCATGAATCTTGAACAAATTGTACTTCAAATTTTTTTACAAGGTTGGGAGTGTTACCCCACTTTTTTCTTTCTCTTGTTTCAATATCCACCATCATATCAACATTTGGATTCAACATGGTATAATCAATTGCATTCAATACCATCCTAGCCAATGTGAGGAATTCTCACAAATCATTCCTCCATTAATCAAACTACTTTAACTCACCTTTTTGATTCAATATCTCAGGAATACCACACTCTATTTCTTTGAATGCTTTTAGCTTGTTCTAGAGTTGCATCCCTAACTGCCCATGAAAAATTGTTCTCTCATTCACTAGGTCAATAACTTGTAATATTTTAAGGATGTTTGTAGGTTCCTTAGTATCTTCTTTCATTTTAGGTATCATTTATTTTAAATCACCTACACTAGTACTCCATTTTCTCCATTCATTCTTGAAGGCTTCCTGAACCTGCAAATACCCTATGTTTGCTTCATGGATAGTCTTATAGTTAGCCCATACATCATTTGTTAAGAAACCTACTGAATCAGGTACATCTATTGAATCTATAAGTACATAATCTAAAAAATAGCTTAAACCTGAACACACATTAGGATAGGTTAGTTTAAACTAAGAAAATCAAATGCTCCTATAAGATATTGAATCGTATTTCATATGCTAAAGAAGAAATTAAAATAACAACAAAAGTTGAATAAAGCATACAAAAACATGAATTATACCTATCCCATAGAGGATTGGTGCTACTTTGATGTGAAAATTAGACCTTTCCCAACCCTTGATAAGCTTAAAATGATATTGATGCCAAGATGCAAGTGATTATAATGAAAATTCTTGAAATTGTAGATAGATTTGGAGTAGAAATTCTTTGTATTTATAGATTCAAGAGTTGAAGATTGGAGAGATGGGAGGAATGTGGGATTAATCATGAGCCAATGGCAAACTGCCACTTGTCAACATGCTAGTGGAGGAGGAATGAGCACATTTTCGAGAATGTGCAAGTAAATTCTTATTAGGTGAGTTTGAAATTTGAAAACTAGCATTAAATGCATATGGTTGAGAGATTTCGGGGGGGAATTTGTTTGGAAAAGAAAGTAAAACAAATGGAGTTAATGAGGGAATATTCCTTGGGAATATGCCTTGTGAGGGAAAATAGAGATAATTAGATAATTAATTAAAATTCATTTCATGTGCAAGTAGGTTGGTTAGTTAAGGGTTTAGGTTTGACTCAAGTTGAGTTAAAAGCTAGATAATGGGTGATTATGATTAGAAGTTAATTAATTTAGATTAATTGATTTTGAGGATTTTAGGGTGTTGATATTTGATTTAAATTATTTTGATTTATTGAATCAAATAAGAAGAACTTAAGGACTTAATTAAATATGATGAATCTTAGTGAATTAATTAAATAAATTGATTTATTTGATTAATAGAGGAAATGATGTTAATTGAAGCATGATTAGATGCCTGATGTTAGTTAGGATTATTTTCATGTTTACATTTCGCCCCTCTTTGAAGCAATGTACTTCTTGCATTGGTTCAAAGAATGATGCCACCAAGATTGAAATTAATTTTTTTTATGATTTTTCAGATGCCCCAATGGAAAGAAATACATTGGTACAATGCCCCCTCAAGAGATTGAGTGAAAAGTTCAATTTGAGGGTCAATCTCATGGCAAAGAGGTTCAAGATGGATGTATGGATTCTTAGACTAATAGATCTATATGATAATGTAAATGAGATGTTTGTAAGATGCTTAGAATAATAAATCAATATTATCCTAAACAACTTAAATGATTATGCAATGCATGGATGATGGATGATGATGGATGATGTTGTCCTATGATGATATGACATGATTATGTAGGATGAGAGTGCGGTTGTTTAATGAATGTAGGATGGATTTCTTGATGAAATGACACTATGTTAGCGTGAAAGAGGATAGAAGAATGAGACAGATCAACCCTTAAATCTAAGAAGATGAAAAAATTCCAACAAATCTATGAGTCATTGAGACTTTATTAGATATGATGGTGAATGGTGATGATGTATTTCTTATCCAAGGATGTGAGAGATAAAGAGAATAAATTTCCTTATGTTTGATAACACACATAGGTACAATGTATCAAGGTATAAAGAACCAGGATGGCATTGCACCTAGTGTGATGGACTTTGACTCGACAATCAGATAGGAGTACTCTTGTTCGCACCTGATATACAATAACTTATTTAGAATGCAGTTCGGATATTCTAAACATCTCAGACCAAAACATAGAAAAGAAAGCCTTCCTATGTGGTCAACAAGATATCTAAAACACCTTCCCTACAAACCAAACAAAGTATACATGACCAAGTTATATTACAAGAACATCCAATAAGCCTAGTAGATAAAAAGATAATGATCATTGCCCCATTCCTTTCTCTCTAAATTGTTTTGATTAGACATCATCAAGAGGTCATTGGAATGATCACAATAAGATAAATCAAAGAAAGGATCAAGTGAACAAACAAGCAAATGTTCTTTATACCTCTAGCCAAGGGGATGTGTTTTGTTTATGATAAGAATCCAAACTGATTTTACCAAAAGATAATGCCCATTGTAGGAAGGATGCATCTTAGGACATGTTAGTGGATGGTGGAAATTTGATAGGTTGTTTTAAAGGTTGTTGACATAAGGTTGAGTAACATGTTTTTGAATGATCGAGAGTTTGATTTTGCATTTAAAAGTTTGTTGTTTCAATTTTGATTTTGTTGATTGTTATGGTTGTTTTTGTTTGTTTTACTAAAGGATGAAGGTGATGATTGATTTATTATGGATGAGATTATTGCGAGTGAAAGAGAAATGGTATTTTGAAATGTTTTGAGGTTGTTTTTGGAATTTTGTGTTTTTTGAATGGTTTTGGATTTTGTGTCTCAGGGGCTAATCAAAGATTAGCCTTTCCTATGTTTAAGCTTAGAGATGACGTAGTTTAGATACCCTATTTTTTTCACTTTTTTGACTTTTTGACCTATTTTTGGATTTTTGATATGATTTGAATGTTTTTGGATTTTTGAATAATTTTGACGATTTGGATATGGATATGGATATGTGATGATATCATGCTCTAGTTTAGGATTTTGTTGAAAACCAAGCTCAAGTTTGATTGATCAGATTGATGGATTTGATGATGATAACATTGTTGAGGATACACAAGAATGCAAGGATAGTGTTAAGCAACAAAAGGATTGGGAGGGATATCCTGAGATGATGAGGGATTGACTAGATTTGATTGATCAAGATTTTGAAGCTTGATTTGGAACAAAAAAAAATTGATGATTTGATGTGACGCTGAAGTGCAAATTAGATGTGACTGATATTGATCAATTGGATTGATGTTCGATGAAAGATAAAGCTTGTGTAGACACCAAAAATTGGTCTAGGCCTATGAGCACTACTTTCAACATAATTTTCTATTATCCATGGTCATGGTTAAATAAATTTTATTATTTAATTGTCTTTCTAACACATATTTCCTTTATTAATTAAATACCCCTTTTTAATTAATTCATTATGACCTTTATTCAACTTGATTAATTAAATAAATCATATTTATTTAATTATGTCGCTAACTAATTAATTATTCCTTCTTAATTAAATAATTTATTATTTAATTAAACCCCCTTTATCTATAATTAAATATTTATTATTTAATTACCCCTTTTTCACATTTCAACTATAATTAAATATTTATTATTTAATTATTCAATTTATCCTTTTCAAGAGTCAATTAAATAAATTACATTATTTATTTAATTAATCTTTCATTTCGAATGTTGAATTAAATTAACATTTAATTCATTATTAAGCCTTTATGTCGCATTCTTCTGTCGTTTAGTTGACTAATCATTCACTCACCTTCTAACTCAAGATCTATTTTAAATCTGCCAGTTATCTCCGGATTCGATATTTGATCATCTCTACGAGAGGATTCTATCACAACTAGTCAGTTAACTAGTTCTAACGCATATGCATAATGTGTTTATTAATTAAATATCTTTATTTAATTAATTAATTCATGTGTGCATTCAAAATCTTTATTCTTCGAGTTCTAACTTTGTCTTTGACATTCAAAGTCTATTTCTTTTATTTTTGAAGACTCTTAACTGAAGATTAAATTACTTATTTAATCTGGAACTCATGTTATTTCTATTTTCAAATAGTCCTGACATAGGATTAAGTTATTGTTCTAATTTAATCTTTATCTTGCAGACTTTTCTAACTCACATTCTATCTGACACATAACTCACATCGCATGACATTCATCAATCTCGTCCATCGATCTCTCTTTAAATCTAGGCCGATCGTTCGAAAACCCAAAATCTATAAAATGGCCCGTCATTATCATTATTCCTCCTCCTGAAATCAATACTTTTGAGAAGAAACTTAATCTTCGATATTTTTCTTAGACATTCAAGAAGGTTATGCTTGCATCAATACTAAAAATCTGAGGGCAAGAATACTAATACAACAAAATGGAGAAGGACAATCGAGATAATTCGAAGGAGTGGACGCATATTCGATGAGATCTTTTCAGTTATTTGTTTTGATTATTTTATGTTTGTTTACTCATTCTTTGTTGTTTTTATTTAGATTATTTGTTAGATTTGATCATCTTAATTTTTGCAGCAGAATATCTCCATAAAATCTATGTTACATTTGGTGAACCCGATGTGAATCATGCTTGAAATTCACACAATACTTTTTGTCTTTCTATTTTTTCTGCAGGTTATCATACGACACACCACATCCGCTCAAATAAATGATGCATCTGTATTCATGAGCAGCATATGATCCATCCCGCGGCACATATTCCATTATGCACCACATCTGTGACACTTTGCACTACATCCGACTGCCAACATTTTGCATCACATCCGAATGTCAATAGAAACCGCATCCACCTATCAACATCATGTTGCATATGTCCAGTAATAGATTTTTCACTTTTTATTCACTTCTGTACTTTCGCATTTTTATTTTTCATTTTTTTGTGTTATTTCATTTTTTTTTCCCTAATGTTTTTTTGCAGTTGTGTTTAGAGGAGTAACTTAGTTTTTGCAGGATGAAGCATAGAAGACTAAATAAAACCAAAAACAATATTTTCTATAGGATGAAAGCCAAAGACACAAAATGAACTATTGATCAGTTTGCATGCATGAACTAATGACTTTGTTAATTTTATTTGGAAAGCTTTCTGTTTGGTAGATAAATAATTGTCATTTGGATTAAAAAGAATCAGTGTTTGCTTTGTTTGGTGTGAAATCACATTTTGTAACCCTTTACGATTTGATATATCGAAGTATCCTCTCCCCTTGCATAGTCATGTGATCCTGGGTGTAAGAGAAACGGTTACTGACTTTAGAACTTGGGCCTATCTTGGTGGGAAAAATTACTCAACCCAGGACAACTCAGACCGGTAACACGCTTTAGCCAGCGACTTCCACCCAGTATATAAAAATGGATTTTGGGGGGAAACCCCAGAAATCACGCTCACTGTTCCGATGAGAAGGGTAGAAATGGTCTCTCACCGTACTCGATGGTGCCCCACGAATGGAATGCCCTTACTAAAAAACATGTATTTTTTCCAAAATCCTATCTATTTGTTGGTACAGCAGGTTCAGACCTCTAAAGCCATCTTACATTCTTACAGTTCATGTGTGGAGATGAGATGTATGCCATGGGAGTTGTGGGGCTTTTAAATTTCAAAGGAAGGAGACTAGGGTTTTTGTGTTTAAAGTAATCCAGGGTGATGTGAATTATCAAATTTTGAAACCCTCTTGTTATGTTTCAACGATGACTTGCTACCAAAGGTAACCGATCACTTAAGTGATCTAGTTGAGCCCTTTCCTCCATTCTCTTACCAACCCCTTTCACCCAGCCTATCGGTCTTTTTAGATCACTGGGGCTTAAAATTTTATAATGCCAAGGGTTATATCGCCCGGTCCCACCTGAATATTCTAATGTCTATGCATGTTGTTTGGTTAACCGTCCGACCATGGGTTTTAATCTGGACCGTTTCTTGTAAACCTCACATGTTTTCCTACTGATGTCACTAGGAGGTGTGAGATCTGTGAGATGCCACTATCTGGCATGTACAGAGGAGTGGGGTTTGTTCTCGAGGTGCTAGCGATGATAAGTGGCCATCTTTTCATCAACGAGGGTTTTGATTATGGGGTTAATAATAATTTTCCCTCGTAGACCTTGCACGAGCATAGAAAATGTCTCAAAAAAACCATGAGGTCTGCAAAAGGGTGACACATGGCCTAGTTCTTGGAGTGACAGGGCTAAATGGGACCCACTGTTCGGTTGCGACCTCCTTTTTTCATGGGTTTTTATTGGATGTGGTTTTTGAAGGTGTTGAGGTGGATTTTCAACACTCGATTGACTCAATTTGAGTCATCCAACTTGCCAACTCCATTCATCATCAATAGTATAGTTTCAAATAAATTACTGATCATCTGTGTGATGAGCTTCACACTCTAAAGTTTATTTTATTAATGGCTCGAGCGTTTTAGAGGATTTTCTCTTGATTTTCTCTAGCGTGCAAATGATGCCCTCCTGATGGAAACAATTATGGTAGCTACGTCAGCCACTTATGGCTCAAATGCTTATTTTGCATTCAAGCAATTAATATCCCTCATGCCAATTCACTCTATAAATGCTTGCTAAAGTGACCCAGTGTTATCATTATATTTTTTGAGTTGTTTTGTTTACAGGTGGTCGTTATTCTCCTATATTTTGTGAAGCTATGGATAAATCTATAAGGCGCATGAGTGCCCGAGTAGGACCCAGGAGGTTGCTAATTAAGAAGGAGCAACCTACTCCTAGAATACCTAAGGTCACTACTAAGAGTGTTGGAAAAAGGCCAGAGCGTTGTGCATCCCCTGTGTTAATTTCATTAGATTCTTATGATAATGGGCCCGAGACTGACTCAAATTACTGGTGTTACCTAGTGGCTTTGACTAAGCTCATGGGAGTGAATGAGGAGGTCCTTGCAGTCGAACCAATAACTGCACTGATACCGAGCCAAGTTGCTGGATGTGACACTGATGTGGCTGGAGGAATGAAGGTGTTTCCGCTTTTGACTAAGGCGAGAACTCGGAGCAATCGCTTGTACCGAGGTTGTGTATCTACTTAGTGGTTGTCGGTGTTGGGTCTGTTGGGCAATGTTTTTTTTGGTGTTTCATCTTGTTGATGTGAATGTGCACGTGCCTGGCATATTTTTTGTTTTTTCTCTAACTGGTTACTGTGTAACCATTTTTTGATTCCTCGATTCATGCACCTTGTTATCCAATGATGAGGAATGTGAATTTGAATTTCATTCTAAATGAAATTCAATTTTTAAATTAAAAATGTAGCCTAATGCTTTGTTGCTCTTGTATCCTATAAAGGAGATTTCACGGCTCATTGTTATGGTCGATATTTTGGATCCATAAGGTTCTAAGTATGTACAATTAGTTTTACTACTGGATTTTGAAGGTATTATTTAGGAAATCATTTTGGGCCAGGAATAGTATTAAATAAGTATGCTATACATTTGTAATTACTGATATCAAAAGAAATATAAAAGAATTAAGACAATTTTCTCTCCTATGCATGTGTCATGGATTATGAATGGATTTATCAAGGGTTTGTTCATTCAGTTTCAATGGTGTATTTGAAAGTGTAACTTGTTCTCCTGCTTTAACTTAATGAGTTAATCAAATGCTTGGAAACAAATTGCATGTTTATGGTCATATGCTTAGGATTCACTAAGGAGTATTTTTTTAATATACTGAAGGATCTCATAGTAGCAAAGCATTATGGTGATAAGTTCATAATATCTGAATTATGTTTTATATGATTCCCGCCCAATGAATAAGGCATTGGATAGTGTCAGTAAAATTCTTTCAGGTTTAGGACTGTGGATCTGAGCATGGTGATTCAATATCTAAACATTTTAACAAATATCAAACACTATCTCTTTTGAGATATAAATCTAATGATAATTTTTAGTCTCTTTGCTTTGGGACATCTATTATTATTCTTAGGTTTTTCCACAAACAAGGTAATTGCTATCTGATTGTGTGTGTGGGGACTGCATTTGTCAGAAGAAGTGTTCTTATCAGTCATAAAACAATCTTATGAACACATGAAGGTTTACCCACCTCGGTCTCACAGAGCCAAAAGTGTAGGAAATGTTATTCTTTGACTAGATCTCGTTAGTTGGGCACTAGCCTTTGTAGTTATTTATAATAGAGGTTGGCTACCTCTTAGAGAATTGCAAATCCTATGTGGGTTGTATTTTAAAACACCAACAAGAGTTTCATGGGTACAGTAGCTTGGTTGCCTCGTATAAGTGAGTGTTGTGGAGGGGAGCTAGTGGGGTCAAGCTACTAGTCATCCACCTTGAATATGCGTAGCTAGATTTATCCAATTAAGAACTCAACAATTATTGTCCAACAAAGCCTAGGTTGTAAATGTTTTATGGTTTTAATAGATCTATCACCACAAATTGAAAACACATTGAACTATGTGATTTTTTTTGCTATATTCATCAAAACACTTGATCATCAAACGGAGTCAGTCAAAAAATCATCTTCAAAAAACCGCAACTATCAACAAAAGTCACAACTATCTTTTTTAGAACTGCATCTGTCCTAGAGAGTCGCAACTATCATTTTAATCACCGCATGTGTCTATCAACAAAGTCCATTTTCACAGAATTTAGATACTACACCGCAACTATTAAATCCTGAGTCACATGTGTATTTGCAAGCCGCATCTGTCAAATGGAAAACAGCAATTGTCTGTCAACAATTTTAGGTTCACAAAATCTATATTCTGAGTTGCAACTACAACTGTGAGTCGCATCTGTCAAAACATAAATCTCATATGTCACAAGTCAAATTACCAGCCGACATTCAAAACCTATTTTTACTCAAATCACCACATCGGAAACCTAAAATGTATCTGTCAGAATTAGAACCATGTCTGATAGCTGAACCACATTTGACTGTCAACAAAAAACTGAGAAAACTACAAACCGAGTCCAAATGCATAACTGTCATTTTCACTTCTGTTTCTTAAGATCAACCTTGGATAGAAACTGGAAAAATTTGCTAAAAACCTTTCATCATTAGGTGTCATATATGTCCTAGTCATAGTCATCCTAAGTTGCATGCTTATAGATACTTCCTAGGAAATTGCATATCGCATAATAGATAACTTTCCTCATCATTGGATACATTCATGTTCCGATTTGTCCTCATCATTGAACCTAGTCACTTTGGTCCTATTACTGAATCTTTCTAGCTCAATAGTCTAGTTTGGGAAATTCATCTTGTCAACTGTCTTTGTCCTACAATCAGGTTCCTTGGTCAAATCAAATCATTACATGTATTTATTCCATAGGTGGTAGGTTATACCCATTTTAGTATCATTTACCACCATAATCTACTTTATATTTTTCATATTGTTCATCCTACCATAGGTCATCTTAGTATACGTCATTTTAGAAATCTTTAGCAACATCCTTTATTGTCAAAAATCCAAAAAACATAGAAGTAGGACATATTGGTTTTTAGACATAGTTTGCATTACCCCATTTTGAGAAACTTTTCATGGTCAAAACAAGGTCTCAAAAGAAACATAAAGTAATGTTAGACCCTAACAAATTTTTCAATCCTTTCATAAATCAACCATCAGGGAAAGAAATACCACACAAACCTTTTCTTGAAAAATACATCACTAGAGACACACATGGACAAATTTATATTGAAGAGATAGACGTCGCCATATAAGATCCTGAATTTACATCCTTTATGGATGAGTGTTTGGAAAATGATCCCCAATGATATCTAGCAAAGTTTCTAGTAGAAGGTGCCACAATACCACCGGGGTTTGATATTCATACTTTGAAAACACTATCTACTCAACCAATACAAATTGTGACATCAAGTTTTTCTTTTCCCCAAATCACCGCAGCAATACCCATTGGCATACCAACTCAAATATTTTCAATTGTAAACACAACCCCTTTCAACATAGCACAAGGTTTACAATTTACTGTAGGAGCAACTTCATCAAAACCCTTTGGCACAAACATGACTAGTAAGAGATCAAAAGTTGGCATGAATATTCCTATACCAAATCAGAACATTCAGATAAGAAATATTCCTATATCAAATCAGAACATTCAGACAGGGAAAATTCCTATACCAAATCAGAACATTCAGATAGGAAATATCCCCACACTGAATCAGAACATTCTAATGGGATAAATTCCCTCGCCAAATCATAACCCGTCATTGAACACAACATTTCAGAACACCTACATTGATCCAAACAAAGCAAACAACATTTCCTTGACAGAAGTAGATGTTCTTCAAAACCAAATGCAAATGCTTCAACAATAAATGGACAACATTTCTACGTCAAGCAAACGACCTATCTCAGCACAAGATCTATGTCCATGTTCATTTGACAAAGCACTTTACATGACATCATTCCCCCATGGATACATCATACCGAATTTGCCTCAGTATAATGGGAGGAACAATCCTTTGGAACACATTAGAGAATTCTCAATGACATGCATGGACATATCATATAACCCCACATACTTGATGGGACTATTTCCGTGAACCCTTAACAGGATAGCACTAGAATGGTTTTCTAAATTACCATATGGCATACGATCCTAGGATGAATTAGCTGAGAATTTTGTCGAACACTTTGCCTTTAACATAGACAATGAAGTAACAATAGCTACCTTGTGCCACACAATGCAAGAAGATAGTGAAAATTTCATCACTTTGTTCCAGAGATGGAGAAGTTTAGCTAGCAGATGTCTAGTTGAAATAACCGAAAAATAGAAGGTCACAATCTTCCTTGAAAAAATCAATCCAAAATTGAGAGGTGACTTAAGGGAATATTGTTGTACTTCATTCCTAGACTTGGTACAAAAGGGCATCATCCTTGAAAAAGGCCTTATTGACAAAGGAGAAATAAATGTACCAGGCAGAAACCTAGTGGTTCAACATCAAAACATGCACAATGATAGAAACAAATTCTGGTCTAGAAATGAAAATGTTACAAATGATAGCATTGTTGATGCTAAAACCATACATATGGGACCCATTATTACACTTAGAGGTTACAACTCTAATCAATACATGAAGAATAGTCCAGATCAAACAAAAAAATTTGTCCAAAATTCACAACACCAATGACCACAAAGGATATTTCCTACAGGTGAATTTACCCCTTTGGGGCAACCTATCGAGACAATTTTCAAAGAGTTGATTAAACATGATCTAATTAAACCTTTGGAACCAAGAGAATATGATACTAGACAGTTTAAACCTTCATGGTGGGATGATAATGCCTATTGTGACTATCATCAAACAAAAGGACACAACCTACAACAATGTTGACAATTGAAGAATATTACACAAGACTTTGTTGAAAACAGAACCATAGAGGTCAATATGAAGAAAAATACGTAGAATAGTGATCATAAGGTCTTTACAAACCCATTACATGACCACACGAAAAGAAAAGCCTCCACTTCGGGAACTAAGAATAATCCATCAGCCAATTATACCAATACCAAATATGACTATGGAAAAGGAACGATCATAAATCACCTCTGAGCTGCGAATGAAAACATCCATACCATCATCATTAAGAAGCATCCAGAATGTGTTGTAAACAAACGCAAATTTAAGATAATTCTTCCAGTTCCTTCTTCTGAGCCATCTACAAGTACAACCTCCTTGATCAATTGAGTAAAACCCCCGCACATATATCCATTTTGGAACTATTGACTTTATCACTTGAGCATTGAGCCATTCTCGACAAAGCTTTACAAAAAATGACTATTCCTATAGACTTAGATGTCAGTCATTTTGAAGAAATGGTGGGATATTTAACCAACTCACATCATTCCACATTTTCCCAACAAGATTACTCAATCGAAAAGATTGATCATAATGACCCATTACATCTTGAAGTCCTAGTCCATCAAACCAAATTCAGACTAGTCTTGGTAGATGGAGGAGCAGGTTTGAACCTGTGTACCCTAAAATTGGTTAAGGCATTAGGATTCTCAGAAGAATGTGTAGACACCTCTAAGAGTATAGTCATCAAGGCTTACAATGATGAAGAAAGATTGTCCAAAGGAGTTGTTACACTCCCTATCAGAATTGGCCTAGCAATTATGAGCACCAGCTTCCAAGTCTTGGATCTTACCCTTCCATATAACCTGTTATTAGGTAGACCTTGGATACACACAATGAAATTCATACCTTCAACATATCACCAATGTCTTAAATTCCCATATAATGGCACCGAGATCACAATTGATGGTGATCCAAATCCTTTTCAATATTGTACAAGCCTAAGTGAAATTCCACAATGACAGGTACCCCTTAACCAAGAAGCTTCATCATCCACTTTATCCCTATTCATTGATCCATCACATCTTACCAAGTCCATTTCATTCAAATCACCATCATCCACTCCTAAGGTCGAGATCCAAGACAAGGGCTGTGGAGAATATTACATGAAGGCATCATACTATGTTAGCCAGTTGGTTCCACCTAAGGCATATGGTCTACCCATGCCGGATAGAAGACAATCTATAGTCACATTCCATGTTCCCCCTATAATGGCATTGACCAAATGGGGAGATTTAAGTGAAGAAATTATGGATCAAGGTGATATTACCTCCTGGTTCTACCAGGAAGACAATGAATACCCCTTGCCATCTATTCAAATAACTAAGGATCAATATTGAAAAGGCTTTAAGATAATGCAAAGTGAAGGCTATGATGGGCATAGTGGGTTAGGACTACATAAAAAATGAAAGGATGAAACCGATCATTGTCTCACCACGACCAAAATACCTAGGGTTAGGGTTTCAACCGCTTAGAATTGGTTTTCCTAGTACTTCGTCACAATTTCAAGAGAAAGTGAGTGCTTATGCAAACATCAAGATATCTCACAAACCACTTCCCCCATTTTATGATGAATATCTCAACTCAAGTGATTGTGAATGGGATACCAACACCATGAACATAGATACTCTATTTGGAGAATTGGACCTAATGATAAAACCCTTACCAAAACCATCTAGTCCCCATCATAGGAAGCACATTTCCAAAGAAGAATTGCATAAGCACTATTATTGGTAAACCCTTGATCATGCATCTTGGGCACCTGACAAACCATCTTCTGATGACTTAGCCCTTACAATAGTCCCACATCAAAGTTTACCTACCCATAGAAAAAAAATGAGTTAGTCCAAAAAATTTGTGACCATGTCAACCACTCTATATTCACCTTAACAACTTCCACCTTTGATAACTCTTATGATTACATGCCTCTCATATATCCTGAACTTATTGACTGGGATCAACAAAGTACACCCATCATACACACATTCGAGAACGACGAAGCAATAGCTGAGTTCATGGGACTTCGCGAAGGCATACCAAGAGGGGATCATAAAGCTAGTTTTACCATAGACTTGGATGACAAAGCATATTTTGTGGATTCTATTTAGACCTCTAGTCGCAAAAATGAAAATAAAAAGAAAAATGATGAAAATGATGAAAATGATGAAAATGATGAAAATGAGAAAAATGACAAGTCCCTAGGTGAAAACCGAAAGGCGCCTTTGGATGAAGAAACAGTCAAAATAAAGGACATATCCGAGGGAAAAAACCTCTCTGAGGCACCCAAGGATGGAGGTTTAAATATTCTCCTAGTTGAATAGGAAAATTCACCAATGCTAGTAGAAGAGTCTATTGAGGTCAACATAAACATAGAAGAACACCCTCGACACATATACTTTGCAACATCATTGACAAAGGCAGAACAACCTGAGTTTAAGGACTTCTTCACAAAGAGATAGATAAAATTTGCATGGTCATACGCTGACATGCTTGGGCTGGATCTAGACCTAATATTGCACCATCTACAATTAAAATCAGGTATTAAGCAAGTCAAACAAAAGTTAAGGAAAATGCATCCACAGATTGCTCTACTAGTCAAAGCAGAACTTAAGAAACTCTTGGATGTCGAATTTATAAGAACCATAGACTATGCAGACTAGATTTCAAATCTTGTAATAGTGACTTAACCAACTGGGGGCATCCACATTTGCATAGACTTTAGAGATGTCAACAAGGCATGTCCTAAGGATGACTTCCCTTTTCTGAACATAGACATGATAGTAGATCTTATAGCAAGATACAAGATGCTATCCCTCATGGATGGTTTCTCTGGATATAACCAAATCAAAATCACAGCTAAAGACCAACACAAGACAACTTTCACATGTCCATGGGGCACATACTATTGGAATGTTATGCCTTTTGGACTTAAGAACGCAGGAGCTACCTATCAATGGGCAATGACTATGATTTTCCATGACTTTGTACATACTCTCATGGAAGATTATGTAGATGAAATTATAGCTAAATCATAAACAAGGGAAGACCATTTGAAGGTACTAGACAAGATATTTTAGAGGCAAGAGAATTACAATGTTAGGCTAAATCCAAAGAAGTGTGTGTTTGGAGTAAAATCAGGGAAACTTCTAGGGTATATCATTTCTAGAAGAGGCATTGAAGTAGATCCAGAGAAGGTAAGAGCTATCATATAAATTCATCCTCCTTTCAACATTGGTCAACTAAGAACACTATAGGGAAGATTACAGTCCATCAAGCATTTCATTGTACAACTGGCAGACAAAATACACCCATTTAAACATTTACTCAAGAAAGGAGTACCATTTGTGTGGACACCTAAATGTTAGGAAGCTTTTCAACAAATCAAGGATTATTTTCTCACTCCACCTGTCTTAATTCCACCTACTGATGGAAAACCATTGATACTATACATTTCAGCAACTCAGTCAGCATTAGGAGCTCTTCTCGCACAAAATGATGATCAAGGTCATGAACAAACAGTGTATTACATCAGTCGTACTTTGGTAGGATATGAATTAAATTACAGCAACATAGAATGTGCTTGTCTTGCAGTAGTATTCACTACTCAAAAATTTTGGCACTATATGCTAAATCACCAAACAATGTTGGTCACAAAGATTGATCCCCTTAAATATCTCCTAAGTAAAGCAGCATTAACAGGTCGATTGGCTAAATGGGTTATGATACTTAGTGATTATGACATCCAATATGTAGAGAGGAAGGCTATAAAAGGATAGGTGATTGTAGATCAGTTAGCAGATGCACCCATGAAGGAAAACCATCCTTTAGTGGAAGATTTTCCTGATGAATTTATCTTCACAGTTGACACTAGAACTGAATTGAAATTATACTTTGATGGGTCACATACAAATCGTGGTTCAGGAGCAGGTATCCTATTTGTTACACCTCAAGGCGATACCATTCCTAAATCATTCAGGATTGCTCTCCCTTGCACCAACAACATAGCAGAGTATGAATCCTTAGTGATAGGATTAAGAATGGCAACCCAGTGGAAGATTAAGAGTCTACATGTTTTTGGTGATTATTAGGTAGTAGTCCAGCAAGTAAATGATGATTATGAGACTAAGGATGAGAAAATTTCCCCCTATAAGCACATGGTTGATAGTTTCAAGTAGTACTTTGATGACATTACCTTTCAACAAATACCACATATTCAGAATAGGGCTGCAGATGCTATGGGAACTGTGGGTTCCTTATTGTATATTTCGAGCAACATGCCCAAGTTTGAATTTTTGGTCGAACAGTTGTTGGTCCCTGCCTATGATGTCCCCAACTCTACGAAGGTGTGTACAATTTTTGGTCCTATTTCACTTGGTACAAAGACCTATTTGATTATCTAAATGAACAAACTTTACCTCTAGACCTGCCAAATAACCAACGCCGAACCTTTATCCATAAGTTAGCTAAATACACCATCATCGGAGATACCCTGTATAGACATACCTTAGATAACGCCCTAATGAGATGTCTCGATGCTGAAGAAGCACAAACAACCTTACGAGCGGTACATGAGGGTATATGCAGATCCCATTCTAGTGGTCCTAATTTAGCCCATAAGATTATGAGATTAGGTTATTATTGGCATATAATGGAAAAAGACTCATATATCTTTGTAAAGAAATGTAGTCAGTGTCAGATACATGGAGATTTGATAAGAGCACCAACACAGGAGCTTCATCTGATTGCATCACCATGGTCCTTGTGGACATAAAAATCTAAAAATGGTTAGCATGATTCTAACATCCTCATAGAAAAATACCACCTTCTTCAAAACAAATGATAAAACCAAATCAAGCATGTAAAGAAGACATGAAATATAACCTATTCTATGATGGATTGGTGCTCTTTGAATATGTGAAATAGCCCTTTCCCAATCCTTTCCAAGCTAATTAGATGATAGACAATGAGATACTCATGAACTAAAGTTTCCTATAATGAGGATGCTCTAAAAATGTAGATGAAAAATGAGAGAGAAGTCATTGAATTTACAAGAAAGATTGAGAGAGGAGAAGCCAAGATTGAGAAATGTGGGACTAAAACCCAAAAAATGAGAGAGAGCCTCTTGTCACAATGGGATTGGCCCATGCTTGTGAACGTTTTGGCTAGTGTGCCCATTTCAAATTTGAAAATGGCAATAAATGAATATGGTTGAAGATTTTGGGGGGAATTGTGTTTGGTCAAAAAAGTCAAACAGGAGAGTTAATGAGGGCATATTCCTTGGGAATATGCCTTTGTGGGGAAAAAAGGGGTTTTTAATAAATCAATTTAAATGATTTATTGTGCAAGTGGATGAATCTAGAGGATTTAGGTGATTAGGATTAAATTGATCAAGATTTGATTAATCTAATAGGAGGTTAGGTGATATGACATGTGATTTGAATTTTTGTATTTGTTTTAAATAAAATGAGAGGAAAATGAATTTAGTTAAATATGTATGATCTAACTTTAGGAAGTTAATTAATTAATTTGATTTAATTAATTAAATTGGTTTATTTAATCAATAGACAAAATAATGTTCAATAAAGCATGATTAGATGTATGAGTGTATTTTGCATGTCTACATTTTTCCCCTCTTTGAAGCAATGTACTCATTGCATTGGTTCAAAGAATGATGTTGCTGACATCGAAATTGAAAAAAAAAATGATTCTTTTAGATGCCCCAACGAAAAGAAGTACGTTAGTACATTCCCCCTTGAGAGATTGAGTGAAAAGATTGAAGTCGATCTCGTGACAAAGAGGTTCAAAATGGATGTATGGATGGTCAGACTATATGATCTATATGATAGTGATGATGTAAATGAGATGTTTTGGAAGATGCTTAGAATAATAAATTTATATTATCCTAAACAAATTAAATGATTATGCAATGTATGTGACATGGATGTGATGGATGATGTTGTACTATGATGATATGATGTGATTATGCAGGATGGATGCAAGATAGATGCATTGTTAGCACGAAAGAGGATAGAAGAATGAGAGGGTTCAACCCTTAAATCCAAGAAGATGTAGAAGTCCAACAAGACAATTTTATTAGAAATGATGATGAATGATCATGATGTATTGGTTATCCAGTGATGGGAGAGATAAAGAGCATAAATTTCCTTATGTTTGCTAACACACATAGGTACGATGCATCAAGGTATTAAGAACCAGGATGGCGTTGTGCCTACTGTGATGGAATTTGACTCGACAATCAGATAGGAGTGCTCTTATTCATACTTGACATATGTAAACCTTGCTAGGACGAACCAAACAAAGCAAGTATTCGCCAAGTTATTTTACAAGAACATCCAACAAGCACAACAAATAAAAAGATAATGATCATTTCCCCATTCCTTTCCCTCTAAACCTATTTTATTTAGGCATCATCGATAGGTCCTTGGAATGAACATAAATTACTTGATAAGCCAAAAAGACCAAGATAAAGTAAGAAAACAAGCTAATGTTCTTCGTACCGCTAGCCAAAGTTGAACTATTGTGGGGTATCTGATGCTTATGTCCATTGTGGGAAGGATTCATCCTAGGACATGTAGTGATCAGGGTTTTGATGAGACTGATTGGATGATAAGCTATTGATACTCTGAGTTGACCAACTTGCTTTCTTATTGAATTAGGCTTAATACTTAGGATTAGGTGTTCACTTAAGAACCTACTAGACTTTCTTTTGATTGCCTCACCAAAGGATGAAGGCGATGATTGATTTATTGGGAATGGTGATTATTGTGGGTGAAAGCAAGATGAGATAGGTGCACCATTTTGGGTTTTTTCAAATATCTGGATGTTTTTGATGTTTTGAAATGTTTTGAGGTTGTTTTTGATTTTTGGATTTTCCAATGTTTTTGGGTTTTTTTATGAGATTTTATGAATGTTCTTGAGTTTTGATTGATTTTTGAATGTTTTCGATATTTTATTATTTTTTGATATGTTTTGGATTTTTGAATGATTTGGATTTTTTTGGATTTTTTATTGATTTTTGAATGTTTTTAAATTTTTCACATGATTTTGACAATTTGGAGGTGGATATGCATGACGATATGAGTGCTTTGTTTTGGGATTTTTTTGAAAACCAACCTTAATGTTGATTGATCAGATTGATGGATTGATAGTTTGACTAAGTGTGTTATGTCAAACAAAAGTGATAATGCACTTGTAAATTCTAGGAAGTTGTGTTATCCTAGAGTAAACTTGTACATAAGTGGATGGTTTGACTAAGTGCGTTAATTCAAACAAGGTGATTTTGGATTTGATAATTTGGCTAAGTGTGTTAAGCCAAACAAAAATGATAATGCACTTGTAAACTCTAGGAAGTTGTGTTATCCTAGAGTAAACTCATGCACAAAATGATAGTTTGACTAAGTGTGTTAAGTCAAACAAGGTGATGATTGGATTCAATTGATCAAGATTGATGAAGCGTGATTTGGAAGAAAATTGTCTTGATGATTTAATGTGACATTGACACATAAGTTAGATGCGACTGATATGAATTATTGGATTGATGTTGGATCAAAGATCATGGTTGATAAGGAACGTCTTCCTATCAAAATATGCCATGGGCTAGTGACTTGGATTTTGGCTCACGTTTGCTTTGACCAATTTTGTTTCACATTTTCCCTTGTTCAGATCACCACATAAGTTAGAGGATATAGATCAAGATTTATTATTGAAGCAAGATGCAAATATCTACCCCCAGTGTCTAGCAATGTTTGAATGGCCATGGGTGGATTCTTGGACAAATGGATATGAATTATCTTGCGATAAGATAAGGGTATTCAAAATAGAGGATTATCATTCAGATAATGCTTGAAGGCTTAGATAACATTGGGTAGGATGGGATCAATGAAAATGACCCATGTCAAGATGTTTACCACAAGCAAGTATAAAGTGTGCACCAAATTTTCATAAAGATTAAAATACCTTGGAGTATGGATGCAAATGGATGAAAATGAATTGGATAAACGGTTCATGGATGAATGGATAATATGGCTCAAATGATGGCTTTATTATGGATGTGATAAGATGCTTTCTCTTGAACTGATGCACATAGATGCTCAATTCTACACATGATGCCTATTTGCCAGGTTTTCATCATGGTACCTATCCAAAGTACCACCGAAGTGGTTTTCACTAGAGGACAATTTTTTCTTTACTGTTTTCACTCCTTTTTTCTAACTTTTTTTTGGCTTTTTATATTTTTGATTTATTTGTATTTTTCTGAGAGATTTTAAGCTCATGCTGAACCACCTAGTGGTGCTGATGTTGATGCTTCTATCATAATGTGCCATCGATATCCTACTTCAGTAAATTTCTTTGCCAAGATACGTGCACTTGAATGCAACTTTTGAGATCCGTGTTCTGCTTTGCTGATATTGGAGTTAACTTTGTCTTTGTGCACACATCTCAATAAAGTGCCTTATGAATCCTTATGATGAAGGGTTGTTGCCAACACATGGTCAATGTGAGAATTGTATATCATGCATGGTGGCATGGATGAAGCATGTTTAGGTATAAAATATGGATTGGTTGATAGTTTGGAACCTTTGACTCTCCAAACTTCAGAAGATGAGGAATAATGAGTGGATACGAAAGTGTGCTTGGAATTAGAACCAACATATTGATATGCTTTGTACGTCGCTTGAGAAGCCTGATTTTTCCTTTGTGGACATATTTGATGGATACTTTTCCCTTTTTGATTTTTCCCCATAGTTTCTTTGACTAATGGAGTTTGATAGGGATAATTTTCCTTTGTATTCTTTGGTATCCACTTGTATTTGATTTGTCCTTCATGCTTTGCTACTTCTTTTTCTTTGACATCATTTTTTGTTCTTTGATTCAAGTTTTTCTTTTGATACTGGCCCCAATTCATGGATGGGGTGATGGGTGGATGAAGATTCGTGACATGGTGGGTTGGAGTATTGGCATTGATTCCATCGTAAGGATTCTTCGTGCTCCCTATGTTGACGTTTGCTCGAGATGAAGTTGCCCCTAGTTTTGTGGAAATATTATTAATATGTTGAGATCCCTTGATTGTGGAATAACTAAGGCCTTGATGCTTAGTATTTCCAATAATCTGCACTAGTTCTAGGATACCATGTTCATGTAGGCCTAATCCTCTACCTTGATAATTCATCTACTGAGAATTTTTATCTGCAATAGGATATGATTTACCTTGGAAACAAAGTGCTAATCCTTCTCTGCTCTGTGGTGGATCTTCAAAAGGGGAAGCTTCTTTACTGATGAGGTAGCTTGCCCTAAGAAAGGTGAGTGATCCAAGTGTATAAGTGATAGGATCTTCCATATGTGAGGTGAATGCCCGATTGATATCTTTAGCTTGATCTTGTGAGATATTAGATTGTAATGCTTCTTCAAGAAGTGTTGATGCTTCACTGTCCTTGTAAAATTCTTCCTCATGATTCATTCTTGATATGCTTTCACATGATGTTTCTAATTCACAAATTCTGTAGAATCCTTCTTCATGACCCATTTCTGATATGTCTCTATATTTATCTATATCTTGACCATGTGTATAAATGTTAAGAGTAGGAGACTCTTGTTCCTTGGTAATGATATCAAGAGTATGAGACTCTTGTTTTGAATGAAGATCATCTATGTGTCCATCCAAAGAAAGCATCTTGTGGGTAGATGGAGGAATATGTGTTACATGGATATGATAATTATTTGAGACATCTTGTATAGATAGAAGAGTGTCCATTAGATAGTTGTAGTATCTTGGAGATACAAATTCTTGATCTTGACTAATTCTGAAATTAATTTCGACATGTTTTGGATCAAGTTCTTGACGTGGGTCAATTTCAAAGGATGGATTTATTATAGTGGGTTCCTGGACATCGTTCTTAGGCATGGAAATTGGCTCAATATCCTCTTGATCTTTGAGTGGACTTGGATCAAGTGTAGAGTTAGGGATTCCTTCAATATTTGTAACCATGAGGTCAAAGGATGTCAAAATGTCTTGGGAAGGACCATTGCTAGACCTTGATGGAAAATGTTGATCATGCTTTAGAATAAATTCTTGAGATATGTCCTCTAACTCATAAGGTGATTTATAGACATTTTCAACATGATCATTGGTCGAAGGATCTTGGTTTATGTCAATAGGATCAAATAACATCAATACACCTTGAAATATATCTTTGTAGGAGGGGTCTTGATCATGAATAAAAAATGGCTCTTGATGTATGTTGATTTGATCATCAGATGAGGTAGACATATCTTCACAGTGCTCATTGATGGATTAATTTTGATCATTGTCTTAAACCATTATGGTATAGAGATTTCCAATGTCTTCAACAATAGGGTCAAGTGATGCTAAAGTTTCTTGGATTGGATCATTGTTGGGCATTGTTGGTGAGTTTTGATCATGATTGAAAAGTGGTTCTTGGTGCGTGTTGATTTGATCCTTGGTTGAGGTGGAAACATCTTCAAGGTGTTCATTGATGGATTGATCTTGATATTTGATTTCAACAATTATGGTGGGAATCTGTTGCAAGCTTCGTTGAGTGAGTAATGCCTTTATTTTTTGTTGAGCCAACAATGCTTGTTGTTGGTCTTGTTGTTGTTGTGCCAACAATTCTTTTTGTTAGGCTTGTTGTTGAGCTACTTGTTGATAGATTTCTTGCAATAGTGCCTAGAATTGTGCTTGCACTTTTCGAGCTTGGTGTTGGGCTTGAGCTTGACCCTATGCTTGTTGGGCTACTTGAGCCTCTTGTGCATCTTGTGTGGCTTGTTGGGCTTGGATTTCCTTTTGGCATGTAGCTTGTTGAGCGGCTTGCAACATGATGGAGAATGAATTGGTCGTGTTGTGTTTTGGTGGCAGCGGTGGTGGTGGTGGTTGATTGGGAATGGTGTTGATTGTTGGGGTTTCTTGAATGGTTGTCATCTGTTGTTGTGATATCCATGGCACAACTAGAGGATTTTTTATGATGCTTTGGTTTATGATTGGAGTGTTGCTCATATTCGATTGATTGACAGTTGGTAAAGGGGGAAGGCTCATGCCTTGATTGTTTGGTTGATAGATTTGTAAGTTTTGACTTCAATTTAAATATACCAAAGGGAAAGGTGTTCCAAAATTTGGATTGGGTATGCTCACATTTGTACTATTGATGTTTGGAGGAGATAATGATCCCATGTATGGATTGTGCAAATGCAAGTTTTTAAAATCAATTGGTATTTTAAGGCTTGAATAGTTTGGTTGAATTCGATTACTCATGATGGATGAATCAAGTTTATATTCTATTCTCCTCTTGTGTTGTGAACTTGTTGACCTTTGAGGGGTTTAGGACCAATGACAAGATGAAGGATGAAAGGGGTGAATGATATGCGTGTTTGAACTTTTAGGAACTTTGGATCAATGCTAGACTTTAGGACTTGTTTTTTATTCAATTTGGATAGTTTGACTAAGTGGGTTAAGCCAAACAAGATGATGGTGAACTTGTAACCCTAGGAAGTTGTGTTATCCTAGGGAAAACTTGCATAAGAGAATGAATTGGCTGTGTGTTGAGCCAATCAAAGTGATCATGAACTAGTAGACCTCAAGAAGTTGTGTTATCCTAGAGGAAATTTTTTTCAAGAAGATTGATAATTTGACTAGGTGCGTTAAGTCAAACAAGGTGATGTTGATTTTTCAAAAGTCTAGCATGAATGATGTTTTCAAAGTTACAAAAGTTGTCGGTGAAATGGAATTTGATAAATTTTTGGATAGATGAAGTGTTTTGACTTTATCATAGATGACCCTATGAGGACTTACTTACAAGACCAAGTTGATGAAGAACATGCTTTTCCCTAAGAATAACTAAAACCAAAATAGCAATGTTTGCATGGAAAACCATAAGGCAGAAGTTTGCAAGCACATGTGTGGTTCAATTGTCTGTTATCTTGCTTAGATTCGGTTCCTTTTATCAAAAAACACTTTCTTGATTATGTTTCAAAATGCATGTCTAATGTCCCACTTTCTTTTCATCCCACAAGGTCCATTATATGGAAATCAAGGGAATTAGGGAAAAAAATTCCTAGGTTTAACCTTGGTGAAAACAAATGATGATAAAATCCAAGTAGTTAGAAACCTCTAAGGATAGAATCCCTAGGGAAAGCAAGAGCAATTAGATTCATCAAAGGATATTTCTTTCCTCCAAAGGGTTTGAAATTTTGAAACTCTTGTTCAAATGTTTGTTTTCAATTGTTTTGAGGACCAAGCAATGTTTTTTCCATTTCCAAGCACATGTACAACCCTAGGATGAAGAGAAAAAAAAATTGTTGGGTTCCCACTTGGACGAATCCAGCTGTGCATATTCTATGTGGATAACTAGATGCTTGAACACACTGGCTCCCCTCAATGGAACACACCTCTTGGGTTAGCCAATAATTAGTATCCATGAAGCTCCCATGGCATACTTTTCATCTGTATAACAAAATTGCATGTATAACGTGGGGCAGCCTCAAAGGACATGACCTTTTGCACCAACAAAATAGATAAGGATTTGGCCTTCTAAACAAGGGTTTTAATTTAGACTTTTTGTTCATGGAGGTTGACCCATGCAGCGAGAGACCATTGCTTCCCTTCTCATTGGAGCCAACCCTGTGATACAGGCTTTTGTTCCAGTACCCACTTTTATATCTTGGCTAGAAATACACTTGGCTTTAGTGTGTTACCGGTTGGGTCGTTCCCTTGGGTGAGTAATTTTTCCCACAAGGAAATCCCTCTAAGATAAAAAAAATCAAGTAAACATATTCGTAGTTCGATCAACCTTCATTTAGAAACAAAGGGAGAACACACACAATGAGTTTACTCACACTCGCAAGATGTTTTGTTCAATTTTAGATCCCAAATCAAAGTGTGAAGGAAATCTTTTAAACAAACTAATATCACCGAAATACTTTTGATTCTCAAGATCACTGTGAAGTGTGAGAGAAGTGCATATTCCTTTTAAATGATGTTAATTTGTGAAAAAGATTTCAAAACATACAAAACACTTGTTCATTTTAGACCTCAAAAGTAGTGATTTTGATTCATTTTAAAGCACCAAAATGAGATGTGAAGTTTTCCTTGTTCAATTTTTAAAACCCAAATGAAATCTAGTGAGTTCCTAAGTTCAATTTTAACCAAGTTGAAAAAAATCAATTCAAATGGTTAATTTTAAACCCAAAAAGAAAGGTGAGTTGGTTTAGAACAGAAAACGAGAGTAGAAATGGAAGCCCTAGATTATTACAACAAGCATTAAAAAATGCTTTTCTCCAATTCGATGCCCACTTTTCAACTAAAATCTGCTTTTTTTTTTCCTCATTTTCTCCATCTTGTTACTTCGTTATTTTCAAGGAATCTACAAATCAGTTAATGAAATATTCAAGAAACACTCAAGAAAATAGATGTCAAAAATTGATAGTTAATTGATTCAATTTTGCATTTAATGAAAACAACAACATTATTCAATCATTTTCTAGCTTTTATGAGTCGCCCCACTTAGTAATTGCTATTTTTTTCTGTGAAATTTTCAAATTGTCAGCATTCATATCATCTAGAACAATATTAATGCAAAGAGAAAGGAATAAATTTTGAGTTTGAACAACAATAGAAAATACTCTAATATTCAAAATGATAGCTGAAATCAAATGATCTTACCCCAAGATCACATTCAAAGTGAAATCACAAAATCAAATAGATCTGATAAGACAATCAATATTGATTTCTTCTTTTTTTTACTTGTGCTACCATTGATTATGTCTGAACATTGAACATACTTTCCAACAATGCCATCCTTGTTCATTTTGTCCAATAGAATCTGCTATATTAGAAGTCATCTGATTTCTAAAGAAAATGATAATAACATTTAAGGAAATCGCAATAGTTATTTAGACACACTATCCATGGCTCTCTGTAGTAACATATGGCTATTACTACAATTCCTATGTTGAAATGCAGCCAAGGACATGTATAACTCCTTGCCCAATGCAATGTTGCATGCCTACCAACATTACTTATTTAAAAGAGTCTGTTGGGAAAATAATGACTGAGAGACATATGCATGGTGCAAATATGGTGCTATTCAATAAGCTTCTGCTAAAGTAAATGTGCACCACCTACTACTGTATTTTCTTTCTATGAAATGTACTCGGTCAAGGGATTGGTTGCAATGGTGACAAGTAAATGCTTTAATGCTTATTCTGATCTAAGGTAAACAATGTGATACCATGCTCATTAACTCATGATCCATCAATAATAAATGAGTCAAAGTTGTAACCAGTGAATTGAAGTAGACAATGTTGGCGTCAAACCATCCAGTTCAGCACTGTAAATGCATTTGTCAGGTGAATGACTGAGTTCGAAAGCTTTTTTTGCATCCTTCTTCCTTGGTAGATGTGCAACACAGAAGCATAGACAAGGCACGTGAACTGTTTGACAAATCCCTCAAGAATATATGTGCACTACTCAAACAAGATGCATTTTACTAAAAGGCTATCATAACGTATATAGAAATTTGGTCAGCTGTTGTGGTTTAAAATGACATAGTAGACATGTATGCAAAATGTGGACAAATAGACAAAGCATGTGAATTTTTTGATAGAATTCCTCAGAGAAAAGTATGAAAAATATAAGGTGTGCAAACTGTTTGACAAAATTCCTCTAAGAAACGTGGTCTCATGGCCTGTAATGACTATGAGATAGGTGTTTATTAGACACAATCATTTTCCATTGTTAAAGCCTTGTGAAGCTATCAAGTTCCAAACCTCTGATAGTGATAAGTGTGCAAATCAAGTTTAAATAAGCATGGTTGAAAGCCACAAAAGGGAAGTTTGACTGCACAATGCAGTGTTGGACTGATGGCGCAAAATCTGGCTAGTCTTGGCTTATCTCAAGCTAGGGAGAATACACCCATGATTTCTCAAAAAAAGAATAGCTTCTCCCAGCCTACAAACAATTCTCCAAAGAATGGAAAGGCACTATCCGAGAACTTCAAAGAATCACATCAAGACCATGTTTCCAATACTATTGCATCATTGGAACCATCATCTGAATGAAAGAGAAAAAGTTTTGCAAGAGCAATTCCAAGTTGTTGAATGCAAGAAAACATAAATAGAAGAAAAGTCTAACATGGAACTAGACTACTTATGCCAAGGAAATAATGCAGAGTCACAATGTGAAGAATGCAAACATGGTTATAGGAAAGATTTTGGGAGGCATACAAAATCTATCAATTATAGAGCTTAATATTGACCAGATTGCAACTGTATAAGAAAAATGCATTATCTTAAAAATTCTTTATATGTTTTCAGACATTCTCATCACAGAAAAGAAAATAACCTAGTGTATGTATGCTTTCAAACTACATCATTATTCTTTTAAGTTAGCAAATGCTTTCAACTATTTTTGGAAAATAGAGATATTTCAATGAACTACTTCCCAACTATTTTGATTAAGAGAACATCACCAAACTTAATAATGCATTACATAAAATTTGAAGTGTACAGTCCTATTTTATAAAATAGAAAATAGATTGAAGTCAACAAACACCGATATAATTTACTCCATTTCCATCTTAGAATTTAGAGTAAAACTAATAAGATGAAATGAAGGTTTATGCCCTCCTTCTAGCACCATTTTGTGGACATCAAAATCTGCAAATGGTTAGCATGATTCTAACATCCTGATAGAATAATACAACCTTCTTCAAAACAAATGATAAAACAAAATCAAGCATGTAAAGAAGACATGAAATATAACCTATTCTATGATGGATTGGTGCTCTTTGAATATGTGAAAGAGTCCTTTCCCAATCCTTTCCAAGCTAATTAGATGATAGACAATGAGATGCTCATGAACTCAAGTTGCCTGTAATGAGGATGCTCTAAAAATGTAGATGAAAAATGAGAGAGAAGTCATTGAATTTATAGGAAGTATTGAGAGAGGAGAAGCCAAGATTGAGCAATGTGGGACTAAAACCCAACAAATGAGAGAGAGTCACTTGTCATAATGGGATTGACGCATGCTTGTGTGATTTTTTGCCAATGTGCCCATTTCAAATTTGAAAATGGCAATAAATGAATATGGTTGAAGATTTTGGGGGGAATTGTGTTTGGCCAAAAAGGTCAAACAGGAGAGTTAATGAGGGCATATTCCTTGGGAATATGCCTTTGTGAGGAAAATAAGGGTTTTTAATAAATCAATTTAAATGATTTATTGTGCAAGTGGATAAATCTAGAGGATTTAGGTGAATACGAATAAATTAATCAGGATTTGATTAATCTAATAGAAGGTTAGGTGATATGACATTTGATTTGAATATTTGTATTTGTTTTAAATCAAATGAGAGGAAAATGAATTTAATTAAATATGTATGATTGAACTTTAGGAAGTTAATTAATTAATTTGATTTAATTAATCAGGAAGAAAACCTTAGTGAATTAATTAAATTGGTTTATTTAATTAATAGATAGAATAATATTCAATAAAGTATGATTAGATGTATGAGTGTATTTTGCATTTCTACAACCCTTTGCCCAATGGGGACTTGACCTCATAGGTAGGATACACCCTCCATCATCCAACGACCATAAATTCATCATAACCACCACCAAATACTTCACCAAATGGATTGAAGCCATTCCCATGACCTACATCACCGGCACACAAATATCCATGTTTATCCTAAACTATATCATTTGTCGATATGGTGTACCCCAATCCATTATCATAGACAATGACTGCCCATTAAAAAATAGGAATTACACCATTTATGTGAAGAGTTGCATATCAAAAATCATTTTTCCACCCCATATTACCCACAAGGTAATGGCCAAGCCGAGGCATCTAACAAAACCATTGTTAGAATCCTAAAGAAGATTGTCAGTGACGTTGGTTGTGACTAGCACCTACAGCTAAATCCTGCCTTATGGGCTTACCACACAATCATCTGTACTCCCACTGGTGCCACTCCATACTCCTTAGTATTCGGATCTGAGGCTATCTTACCTATTGAGGTTGAAATTCCTTCCCTGAGGGTATCCTTAAAATGTCACATTGACGATGAAGAATATCATGTATCTAGATTACAAGAGCTAGAATTACTGGATGAACAAAGATAGAAAGCTCCAGATCATTTGCAAGCATATCAGAATCATCTTCTTCATAGCTATAATAGGAAATTTATAAATAGACACTTTGACATTGGTGACTTGGTTTTAATGGAGAATCCCAAGAATCAAGTTAAATGAGCAAAGCCAGGTAAGTTTGAACCTAACTGGTTAGGGCCTTATATTTTCATAGAAGCTTTTGGATCAGGAGCGTACCAACTCTCTACCCCTGAAAGAGATCCATTTTTGTCACCAATCAATAGCCTGCATCTAAAGAGATTTTATGCGTAGCTTCTAAGAGTCTTTGTCTTAATCGAAAAAAAACAAAAAAATGAAAAAAATGAAAAAATGGTTACCTTGATGAAAACCTGGCAAACATGCCTCTTTGTAACACCAAATTTTTTGAAAAATCAATAAAATAGTAAAGAGAAATAATCCGTCCAATAGTGAAAACCACTTCGATGGTGCTATGGATAAGTACCATGGTGAAAACCTGGAAAACAAGTGCCATGTGTAGTCAAACTTGCTCTTTCATCTACCATTATTCCAATAAGACTTTTTCACCATCCCTCATAATAAATGGTTGTCCTATCCATTGCTCAGAATGATTGACATCAAAGTCCATTTCCATCAAATTCCCCACTCCATCTCAGATGTCTTATTCCTGACTGGGGGGAAATCCTTGTTTTGTGCCATGAGGACCTTGTACATAGCATTACACCATCAAAAAATGTCCTGAAAAGATCCACAAAAAAAAACATTAGAAAACTTCTAAAAGACAAAAAAATCAAAACATGGCAGAAAATCCCTAGAAAATAGAGTCAAGTCAGTCATGTTAAGTCAATCGTAGACATAGTCGAACTACATTGCCTCTACGACTAGACATAGGCAAGGCCATCAGTCGATGTGCCCCCGAGGCATTAGGTTTGTCTGTCTAGGTTTGTCATGTATCACACACATTAAAATCATGACTCTTTGTACTTTCAAAGTCATTGGTCATGTCAAACTATGAGGTCTCTGTGTGTACAACATAGGCAAGGCTTATCAATTGATGAGCTCCCGAGACCACACTAGGTCAGTCCAATAGGGTTTATCACATTCACATTCACTATCACACACGCTCCATATCGTCAGCTTAAGTACATATTTTCAATCAGTTATGTCAATTAGGTTTTTTCGAACTACGAGGTCTCTGCATGCGCAACGTAGGAAAGGATAATCAATCGATGAGCCCCCATCGCAGCATTAGGTTAGCCCTTTAGGGTATCATCTCAAGTCATACACACACTTTATCAGTCAAGGAATCAAAACAAGTCATGCACCAGCAAGGAAAAAATATCAAAACAGTCATCAAGTCAATATCAAACACATTGTCAAAGTGATCAACTTATGTCTTAGCAAGATATGTCTTTCTTGTCAACGAACGTCATGAAATTTTTATACCCTCATGTATCTTTTCACATCAACGTCATCAAGCTCCAACGTCTTATACAGTGTGTGTCTTTCTGAAATGAGGCTTTGTCATGCCTTATACAGATAGTCACCATGTCAAAACTAGACTCAACATCTTATGTGATATGTGTCATCCCTCACATTACGCTATGTCAAACAATCAAAAAATCCCACAAGATCAAGTTTTGGTGAATACTTTTATTTGGATATTTCACTTTATATCTTATTTTGTCTTATATTTCTATCGATTTGTGAATAAGTCCGATTACTAGCTTTCTCAAGGATGTCTCGGGACTCTTTTTCTTTGGCTGCCATCTATCAATTGTCTTTTTAACTTTGGTTTTTGAGTCATGTTACCAGTTTCCTCAAGGATGTCCTTTCAAGGATTTAGAGGAGCAATGATGTCTCATGACCCGTATTTTATTTGCTTGATGTCTTTGGTTTGTCTCAACAAAACGATTGGGGCAATCTTTTCATTAGTATGAGTTAAGACACTCCTTGTCTATGACTGTCTATTTTTCACAGATGGATGACTTTGTACACTATGGTATATCTCATATCATGGTGTCTACTATCCATTTGTGTCATGCCCTGCCCAATGATGATAAAAAAAGAAGCAAGCATAGCATATTTGGAAAAATATTGAAGATCATATGTTTTTCAATCAACCACCTCTATTATTTCTTACTAACATTTCGAATTCATTCATGCTAACGTTTATCTTCTTTGAAATAATGATAAATTCCTGTGACACAACAAAAACATTAGATAATCTACATATTCAAACATGTAGGAACATTAATATATTCATTGCATATTTATGAAATCATTGCATAATAGGAATTCCATCATCATAAGGTACATAACGGAAACATTACATGCATAAAACCATCACATATAAATAAAATCACATAGAAAATTACATCCATCATCATATAGAATCATCATAACATCATAGACTGCATAAACTCATAATGTAGAAACATTCATTCATAACACATGTACATACATCATCTAGGAAACATAATCATATAGAAGCAATGTATCACCATAAAATAGATCTGCATAGCATATAAAAGCCGCAAAAATCATATATATATCGCTCAAAATAATGTGTCACAATATAATGTCAGAATGTATCCATAAATAAAAACGAGCTCGCAGGCTCTCTCTCTAATCAAAATATAGTGTCTACATATATAACAGTCTCAACATGTGCCACTACCACTATTGTCATGTGGTGAAGGTGGAGGAAACAACCCCGGAGGTACTCTCTATGAGGTGGAAGGCCTATCATATAGACCTATCCTAAGTGGTCCTACCACACCCTCTGTACTCTATGATTTCTAGTTGTGAACCTCTGAAAAGCTAGGAGCACATCCCTCTGCTCGCACCACTGACTCATATAGATCCCTATAATAGGTAGCTCTCTCTACTAATCTGACTAGCTCGCGTACCATACCATCAGATGAAGTGCCACTGAAAAGGTGTTTGACCTTTGTAAACTGCTCCTCTATCTCCTATTTCCGAGCTATGGCCTTATCTCTCTCCATAAAAGCACTATCTCTCTCTATCAGCATGGCATCAAGCTCTGTTGTAACCAGTTTCAACCTCTCCTCCAAAGCCTCCCTATCACTATCTGTAGGAGCCACCTCATCCCATCTCCCCTCAACAATCCAATCCCAAAGTTGTCTCTCCTGCTCCTCCATAGGTACCTCCTCCTCAATATCATCTTCCCCATAGCCTGCCAAAATACCAAGAGGATGAATATCCAAATCAGCCTCCTCCTCCCTTGGAAGGTCCTCTCTGCCAATCTCTACCTTTGCATGCTCCTCTGCTACTACCTCCTCAACAGCATGCTCATCTCCAACTTGTGCCTCTGCTCCACCTCTGAGGTCCATCATCGGTACATCCTCCACCTCTATCTCTCGAATAGGTGATAGTCCACCTACTCGTCCACCTCTCTGACCTCTTCGTCCTTGACTACCACCACCACCTCTACCTCTACGTCACCCTCTCGGCCCTGTACCTCATCTCTCTACTGGTGTCAGCTGGTCTGGATCTATATATGAAAAAGGTCGATGCTCTACCCACGATGTGTCATACACACTTGTAGTCCCTAGATCTACTCCTCCATCTCTCCAAACCCACTGTCAAGGCTGTAATGCCTAAATCTCTACCTCTCTAGTAGCTACTGGTATCATGGGCCCCCAGTGTGGAACCTCTCTGGAAGATTGAGAAAAGTATGCTCTACCTCTAGGCTCATCCCGAACCTCCCTAAACTGTCTCAAAACCCAAACAGGCAGATGTCTCTCAATGATATGAACGCTCAAAATAGTCCTCCCAATCAAGTACCATGTCTGCCTACAAAAATTCAAATGCTCATCCTCATTTGACCATCTCTCAAAATCCATGTATGGCCTCCAAGTAAACTAATCCAAAATATCTAGTGCATGTCTCCAAAATCCTATATCTCTGACATGGCTCTAAGTAACGTTTCCCGTGT
Source organism: Sequoiadendron giganteum (assembly GCA_007115665.2). Classification (NCBI taxonomy): domain Eukaryota; kingdom Viridiplantae; phylum Streptophyta; class Pinopsida; order Cupressales; family Cupressaceae; genus Sequoiadendron; species Sequoiadendron giganteum. Next base: position 23,766,975 of record CM021103.1, on the reverse strand, counting down.
ACTAGAAAACATAAAGAGATCTAGCCTCCCGCTCTATATTAACTAGAGGATGAAACACAACTATCCTCTCCCATGCCCAAACCATCAGAAGAGTAGTCCCATATCTCATCGACTGTGCGTCTCTATACACTATGTCATGTAAGTGGAAGTATAACATGCCCAATAAGCACGAGCCCCAGGCATACATAGTCTCTCTCTCACACATCCCCACCAGCATCTCTCCCCACCCAATAGGAAAACCATGACCTCGTCAATCTAGAAGAACTATACCTCCTATCAATATTGCATAGGATATAGTCGATCCTCTCGTACCTATCTGCCAACACCTACCTTCTGATCTCATTGTAGACATGCAAAATCAACATTATTGATTAAACATCATAGTTGATCATTTTATTCTCAATTAATTAATCAATCTCAAAAAGTCTCTTCATTTAGTTAAATCATATAAATTTAATTAAATGGCTCAATATTCATTTTCCTCTCATTTGATTTAAAATAAACCCAAAAATGCAAATCAAATGTCACACCACCTAATCATTAGCTTAATTAGTCAACTTCCTAATTAATGCTAAGACTAACCCATGTCCCATCCACTTGCACAATAAATCATTTAATTTGATTTATTAAAACCACTATTTTCCTCACAAGGCATATTCCCAAGGAATATGCCCTCATTAACTCCCCTGTTTGACTTTTTTGGCCAAACACATTTCCCCTCAAAACCCTCAACCATATTCATTTAATGCCATTTTCAAATTTGAAATGGGCACATTAGCCAAAACTTGCACAATCATGGGCCAATCACATTGTGACAAGTGGCTCTCTCCTATTTTATGGGATTTAGTCACACATTTCTCAATCTTGGCATCTCCTCTCTCAATCTTTCCTATAAATTTAATACCTTTTCTCTCATTTTTCATCTACATTTTTAGAGCATCCTCACTATAGGCAACTTGAGTTCACTTTGCATCTCATTGTCTATCATCTCATTAGCTTGGAAAGGATTGGGAAAGGGCTCCTTCACATACTCAAGGTGGACCAATCTAATATGGAATAGGTATACTTTATGCTCTACATTTCCTTTTTTATCTTTGTTATTTGTTGGCATTTTGAATCATGAAGTATTATTTCATAAATATATGCATTTATGTTATGTTTTTTTTTTTCATTTCACTAACATTCGCAGATTTTCATGTCTACAATATGGCACTAGAAGGAGGGCTTGAACCTCCGATAAACCATTGTTGTGTTTAAGTTTTTCACAATCACCATTGTCTTCATTATCTATGTTTGTTTTATTATGGTTTGTTTGCTAACAAAGGTTGCAAATTTTTGTTGTGTGCTTGCTTACTGACAAGAGCAAGGAAACAACAACAAAAAAAAAATCAGGCAATCAACTTGTATTTCTTATTTACTCTACATGATAGGCATATATTTTCTCTTTATGCGATGATGTTGTCCTAAATACTTACTGTCATATTGTGATACAAACAGGTCCTTATGTTTTTTTCTTTTAGATCATTTAATATTGATGTATTGTCCTTATTATCATTGACATCCATATTTTCTTGGATTCTTGTTCTTTTTTTTTCTATGCGATCCCCTCTACTTCCACAGGTCCATATTGTAGTTATTTTCCTACTAATCTCATAGATATATAAATAATGTGAAAGAAGAAAATAGGCAAGTCATCTTTTGATGGATAAATCTTTCATTGTTCATTTTTTTCTTTGAGCTTAAATTTTCTCAAGATCTTAATATCTATTTATTTATAAAACTGTGTCTCTTTTGAAAACGTACATGATTATATTGTGGATTGGAGTCAGTTGGAAATCTTATTTGAAAAATGAACCCATGTTCAATAAAAAATTCATGGGAACTCGCATACAACTTCATATGGCTATAGGATGTGATAGTTTGTGGATGGTTTCCATTTTGAGGAGAGCGTGTCCCAACCCTATCCATTGCTCCCTCTGTCATGCATATGCTAGAACATTATGCATGGTTTTACTTTTGTTAAATGCATTAGTTAAAAAAATTTAATGCATAGTCGCAATGAAGCAAGTGGTCTTTCTTTCAAACTTGGAAGAATAGATAGCTTGTATGAAGTGAGTGATTGGCTTGCTGGTGACATCCAGAGTGTCTAGTTGTAAGCTTTAGATGCTCGAAGTTCCTCTAGATCATTCACCCCCTATATCATTCATTCAATATATGCATTCACTATCTCTCATGCACGATCATTACTATATTTGTCCATTATTACCTTCCAGTAATTCGAGTATTATTTATAAGCTTCATCTAATTTCTAATTTCACCTGTCATGACTTTCTCTTGTCTCAAACAACTTTTTTTAATGTGCATTAACTTTCCAAATCACTAGTGTAGCTGCATCTGAAAATCATACTCTCTTGATTGTTGGATCGATATAATACGTTGTGCCAAAATTCAATACATTCGGTCTTCAATACACGACCATCAACCATACATTGACAGAACAACACAAATACTGGTTGAGATTATTGGTAAAATGTCAACACACTAGTTAAAAGTTCTTTACTTTTTTCAGAAAAGAGTTATGTCATATTCCTATCGAATTTCGTTGCGAGTATGATGATGCTTATTATTATCTATTTTTTTATTTATTCTTTTTTAACCTGAGTTTATGGGGCACGCTATTGGTGGTAGTCTCATACTTTACTCAAGTAGAATTAGTTTGTACATCAAAAAAATCTACTTCATTGAAGTCAATGATTAGGGTGATTATCTATGTCCTTTAATACATTTTTTTGCAGCTTCAAAACACCTTCAGCTTTAGACATAAAGATGAACAAAGCCATGCACTGGTTTGGAAAGGTTGTGCATCTAAAATTGAATAGAGGGAAGAGAGGCGGAATGGTCATATATGATTATATTCTCAGAATATCTCCATGGACACTATATCTTTATTTGGATTCTTATTCTTGCATGTTATGTTAAGAAAATCAGTATCCATACTAGTTTACTACAGTAAATGAAGTTCGATTAATTGTCTTGTCAATTGATAAATCTTGGAAACATGTATTGAGAGTCGTGCCTCCTATATACATTTGCTACAGAGTATAGATTTATGTTAGAAGCTTTTGTTCTAGGATCAAATATAAATATCCTTGAGTACTCTCAAATTTATGATGCCATCCATATACCATTTATGATTTGAACTACTCCAAAATAGCTTCCATTTTGGCATATCCACAGACGCATTTGAATTCATTTTCCTACTTAGAAGACTTTAAAGTAACTCACATTTATTGAGAATAATATTGGGAGGATGAGGGAATTGAAGTCATTGGTATATGAGTTAAATATTAGGCTAGCATGGAGGTAGATTGAATTTATCTCCCTATGGCATCAAAATTTGTTGGCATAATAAGTAATGAAGTCCACCATAAGTCTCATTATGTTGAAGTGTGTATTAAGTAAAGAAAATGTGACATCAACTTATAATTATTTTGCATTTATCACTCAATATAGGTTGAGATTCCATGAGATCATTAAAGCATTTATCTATGTAAGCACAAGCTAAAAGTGGGTTTATGAGGCAAATAATTAACAAGGTATTCGGGTGGTAACTTTTAAACTAATTTATTTTTCAAACAATTGTCTTTTTTTTCTTGTTTTAACAAATACATTATGTTTAAAATTGTATTTGTTATGATAAGTTACTATTTATTATTTTATAAATCTTATTTGTCATGGCTTTGTGATGTTAATAGGAACAAGGTTAACGTTGAAGGTTGACATCAAGGAGGGTATCAAAATCAAGCATCAAAATTAAACAAAGCAAACTAAGCAAAGTTGAAAAACTTGAGGACGAAAACTTGAAAACGAAAAAAAAAATTTAATGCTTATTATAACAATCTAGAGCTTCCATTTTCTACTCTCGTTTTCTATTTTAAACCAACTCACTTTTCAATTTGGGCTTAAAATCAATCAATAATTTTTTCTTTTCAAAGTTGGTTAAAAAGAACCTTGGACACATACTAGATTTCGATTTGGACTTAAAATTGAACAAGACAAACTTCACATATCATTTTGGTGCTTTAAAACGAATCAAAATCATTGCTTGAAGATTAAAATGAACAAGTGTTTTTCATGCTTTGCAATATTTTTCACAAATTAATATCATTTAAAAGGCGTATACGCTTCTCTTGTGCTTCACAGCGATCTTGAGAATCAAAAGTCTTTTTGTGATATTAAGTTGTCAAAAATATTGCCTTCACACTTTCATTTTGGGTTTAAAATTGAACAAAACATCTTGCGAGTGTGGGTAAACTTATTGCGAGTGTTCTCCCTTTTTTTTCTAAATGAATTTTGATCGAACTACGAATATGTTTGCTCACTTTTGTTTATCTTAGAGGACCTGCCTTGTGGGAAAAAGTACTCACCCAAGGGAATGACCCAATTGGTAACACACTAAAGCCAAGTGTATTTCCAATCGAGATATAAAAGTGGGTACTAGAACAAAAGCCAGTATCACATGGTCAGCTCTAACGAGAAGGGAAGAAATGGTCTCTCGCCACATGGGTCATCCTCCATGAATGGAAAGTCCAAACTAAAACCCCTTGTTTAGAAGGCCAAATCCTTATCTATTTTGTTGGTGCAAAAGGTCATGTCCTTTGAAGCCACCCCACGTTATACATGTGGTTTTGTTGTAGAGATGAAAAGTATGCCATGGGAGATTCATGGGTACTGATGCTTGGCTGACCCGAGAAGTGTGTGCCATGGAGGGGAGCTAGTGTGGTCAAGCATCTAGTCATCCACACAAAATATGTGTAGCTGGATTCGTCCAAGTGGGAACCCAACAAAATATTGTCTCTTCATCCTAGGGTTGTACATGTGCTTGGAAATGGAAAATACATTGCTTGGTTCTCAAAACAATTGAAAAACAAACATTCACAAAGAGCTTCAAATTTCAAACCCCTTGGAGGAAAAAAATATCCTTGACGAATTCAAGTACTCTTGCTTTCCCTAGGGATCATATCCTTAGAGGTTTCTAAGTGCTTGTTTTTTATCATCATTTGTTTTCACTAAGGTCAACCTAGGAAATTTTTTCCCTAATTTCCTTGATTTCCACATAATGGACCTTGTGGGATGAAAAAGAAAGTGGGATATTAGACATGCAATTTGAAACATAATCAAGCAAGTGCTTTTGGTAAAAATAATTCACTAAGGAAAGATAAAAGACAAATTAAACCTCATATGTGTTGCCTCAAATGATTTCTCGAAAGGTCAAAATCCCAAAACCAAGATTCAAAAGGATAAGTCTAAAAGCCCGCGAACAATGTCTTGAAATGCTCCTTGAAGTCAGAGAAAGGCTAGTGTAGAACTTCTATAAGAAGGCTTCAAGAAACAACCCAACTTTGTATGCATTCTACTATCAATAGAATCCTGCGCTTTTTGAAAGTGTAGTATGTTCTTCAATACCAAGGTTTTGTAAAAAAGAGTCATGTCTAGGTCAAGGTCTAGGATCAAAGTCTTCACTCTCCTCCATCTCTCCATCAATCAAATCTCATCCCATCAACAAACTTTTGGGAACTTTATAAAAATCATTCATGCTAAAATTAAAGGCTAAATCAACATCACTCTATCTTGGCTTAAGAAGACTCATGCATTGAATGTTTGGTTTATAGATTTATAATTTTTTACTTTGATTTAAATCTACCATAGGAAAAGGTGTTCCAAAATTTAGATTGGGAAAACTCACATTTGTTGTATAATTGAGATTTGTAGGAGATAATGATCCCATGTGTGGATTGTATAAATGCGAGTTTTGACAATAAATTGGTATTGTGAGGCCTTGATAGTTTGGTTGAATTGGATCACTCATGATGAATGAAACAAGTTTATACTCCATGTTTTTCTTGTGTTTTGACCTTTTTACAAAAGTGAACCTCTAAGGGATTTAGGACCAATGATGGGATGAAAGATGAAAGGGTGAGTGACATAGGTGTTGAAATTTTAGGAACTTTGGATCAATTCTAGACTTTAGGATTTGATTTTGATTTGATTGTTTTGATTGGCTAATGAACTTGTAAACTCTAAGATGTTGGATGTGACCTTATGATGAACTTGTTCAAAGAGGTGCTAATTTAACTAGAGGTATGAGAAAGGATCCATTCTCGTACTCCTAGCTAAACAAGGTGATTTTTATTTGGTTTAACGATGTACTCAACTCTAGATAAGGATGTTTCCAAAGCTCTAAAACTTGTTTGTGAGATGGGATGATAAATGTTTTGAATGGATGAAATGTTTGGTTTTGATCCTAAATGAACCTAAGAATGGCTTTGTTTACTAGACCAAGATATTAGAGAACATGCTTTTCCCTAAGAGTAATTCAGACCAAAGGATAACAAGCACCTGTGTGGGGTTCAATTGGAGTTAATCTTGATTAATGAATCTGTTTTACCACATCCACTTCTTGCTTAGTTTTTTTCAAACTAAATGTCTATGTCTCAATTCCTTTTCATTCCACAATGTCCATTATGTGAAAATAAAGGTTTCAAGAGCATAGTTTCCTAATATTGACTTTAGTAAGAGCAAATTGTGATGTAAATCCAAATACTTAGATGCCTCTAAGGATGAAATCCCTAAGGCAAGCAAGAGCACTTGGATTCGTCATAGGTATTTGCTCCCCCCAGAGGGTTTGAAATTTTGAGAATTTAGTGAATGTTTATTTTCATGTGTTTTGGATCCAAGCAAAGTGTTTTGATTCTAAGAATATGCACAATCCTAGGATGAAAAGACAATATTTTTTAGGTTCCCACTTGGACAAATCCAATTATAAGTACTCTTAGTAGATGATTAGATGCTTGACCACACAGGCTCCCCCTTATAGTGACTCGCTTCTCAGGTTAGCCAAGCATTAGCACCCATGAATCTCCCATGGCATACTTCTCATCTCTACTAGGAGTCATAAGAATGTGGGGTGGCTTTAGAATAATCGTTCTTGCACCAACAAATAGATAAGGATTTTGGCTTTTACATAAATTTGGATTTTAATCAACACACTGATTCAAAAAGCCACACGAGAGGCAAGATCAACTCATGCAAAGAGTATCACCTAATTGTCTATAGGATTTCCTATAATGATGAGCTTTCCTCAACATGCAAATTTATATACTAGTTGGGAGAAGCTTGGCATTTAGCTTGTTACCAGTTTGATTTTTTCCCTTGGGGTGAGTACTTTTTCGCACTTAAGGCAGGCTCTCTAAAGGTGAACAATAGCGAAGAAGTGCATTTGTATTTTAACCACCTAATGCATTTCAGTGGGAGCACACACAATATCTTTTCTTCACACTCGCAAATTTTGTTAATTTTAAACCCAAATTGAAATGCATAGGTAACCTTTTAGACAATGAATGTCACTACAGGGTATGTGTAGGATCATGATGGGCCAAAAAGTGGCAATATGACGGATATGTGGCTGATGACTTTTTTTTTACCCAAAATTGATGAAATGTAAAGGGTTTTTAATGAATATTTTCATCTTTCCACCAATATAAATTATGCTTTACTTTGAATTTAATAAATAATTATTATTCATTTTCTATTGAATTACAACTAAAGTCTAGATTTTTAGGCTGATTGAAAAACATCTATAGCCTTCAAACGGTATCATATTTTTTGAATCCAAAACATGTGTCGCATTCTATGCTTTGCATACTATAAGATTAAAAAATAAAAAATTGAATTTCATGAAGTTTTGACCAAGTTAAGGTGGTCAGACATACGAGTATTTATATTTTTAAAAAGTTGTCATAAATTTTTTATAATTAATTATTTACTTGGAAAAAAATTACAAAAATATATGCACCACATCAGGACATGAGTCCTCTACTTATATCTAAAATCTTATAAAGGAATATTATCATTTTAATGTGGTTAGGGTGGTCAGACAGACACCTACTTCTTATTTTTTCCCTGAAATTTAAGTACTACTGTATTGAAATTTTAAATTTTCACCAAATAGATTTTATTTTTTTGTAAATAAACCTATTAATTTAGAAACTAAATTCAATTTTATACAAATTCTATTCTTACATATTTTTGAAATAATATAGATAACTTATTCAAAGTTTTATTTCAAGTTGCCTAACTCTGATTTTTCTGATTTTTTTGCCATTTTTTGCCACTTAAGGGCTTGTTTTTTCCATGATGATCCTACACATACCCTACAATTCCTTTGATTCTTTAGATCACCGTGAAGCGTGAGAGAAGTGCATATGCATTTGAATGACAAAAATTACAAAAAATATTACAAAAAAAATAAATCACAAGTTCATTTTAATCCCCAAACTAATGGTGAGTTCATTTTAAGCACCAAAATCCAAGTGTGAAGTTGCTTCTTCAATTTTAGTCTAGAAATCAAAATCTAGTGGGTTTCTATAGTCAATTTTATCCCAACTTGAAAAGCTCAAATCAATGACTAATTTTAAACCTAAAACTGAAGTGAGTTGTTCTAAAATAGTAAACAAAAGTAGGAATTGAAGGCCCTAGGTTATTACAATTAGCATTAAAAAAAAAATCAGTTCAAATTCAAGGCCCACTTTCAACTCAAGCTTCTCCACATATTGGTTCCTTTGATTCAATTGTTGCAAATTCCTTGTGTAAATGAAATTGTGCCTCCTTGATATTGACTACGTAAAAAAATTTGAAGGAGCACTTAAAATTGACTGCAAAAACAATAAAATTGTGAATTAATTTACCATAAATGATATATGCTTCCAAGCAATTTTCCGAAAGGATAATTACTCTCCAACCTGGTCAATTAATTAATAGTGATCTGCAATCATGACAATGAAAAATGATCAAATAATATCAATGGTGCACTTATGACTGGTTAGTAAGCAATAATTACTCTCCAACCTGAGCAATTAATTAATAGTGATCTGCAATTATGACAGCGAAAAGTGATCAAATCATATCAATGGTGCACTTATGACAAGTTAGTAAGAAATCAAGTCAAAATTTTCTCCAACCACCAGACTTATGAGGTAACTACTAAATCGAAGTAGCCACTATCAAATTGCATATATTTATTGCAGAGATCAATCAGATTTGGACTCTATGCATAGTAACCAAAAAAATCACATCTTTAAGCAAGTACCAAATCCTCCCCACACCGGAAATGTATGTGTATGAGATAAATGCATAGATCTAGGATTGGGAAATGTGCATTTTGCACAATTTGATAACAACAACAATTACTAATAATAATAATTACCAGAAGATTCACACAATAATGGGCTTGTTGCAAAGGCTTTAGAAGCTTTCAAGTTAATGCAACTAGCAGGTGTAAAGATAAAACAATGAATAAATGTGTTTTTTGTTTTAAAGCTTTCAAGCTAATATCATTGATAGGTGTAAAAACAACGAATAAATGTGAAAGTTTTTAAGCTAATGCAGTTGTCAAGTGAAAAAACAATGAACAAAACCTTTGACCAGCATCCTCCCTATGCTAAGAATGGCGCATAGAAAATTTTGGTCAAATGTTATAGTTGGAAATTTTGTGGAGACATTTATGCAAAATGAGAAGCATAGAGAATTTTTTTCAAATGTAAAGCCAGATACCATAACCTTTACCCGCAACCTTTCTGCCTGTGCAAAATGAAAGCTTTATAGATGACACATGATTTGTTTGACAAAATTCCTTAAAGATGTGATCACCTTGAATGCAATAAATGTGAGGTATCCCCAAAATGGATCTATTTGAAATAAAAAAACTTGAGCTGGATTTTCATGCTACACACTCTTGTATGTCGATGATCTTATTCTGATCGCTAAATCAGCACATGAACTCAGAAAACATTTGAAATCTCTTGAATCCTTTTGTCAACAAGTTGGGATGCAAGTGAACACTAGTAAAACTAAAATAATGATCTTCTCTTTAAGAAGGAAAAACCGACAAATTAGCTTTATCTTCGAAGGCAATCCGTTGGAAATTGTTGATGAATACAAATATCTGAGGCTAGACTTTCACCACAAGCTCAGTTGGGAAACTTGTAGAGAAAAACTGATCCAAGGGGGTTGGAAAGCACTTTACTCTCTACTGAATAGATGTAGAAATGTTGAGTTATGGGATTGGAAAACCAAGAGGACATTGTTTGGATTACTTGTGACCCCAGTGGTTTTATATGGGTGTGAAATTTAAGGTAGCATCATGTCAGATCAGAAATGGAGGCAAGTGGGAAGAATTCAAAAGCATCTAATTGTTAGCAGCCTTAAGCTCAAAACTGCAATACCTTATGAGATTTTATTAGCAGAGACAGGCACCTTCCCCTTGGAGGCTTTCAGAATGATTAGGTTACCAAGTTACCTGCAAAAGGTGCAAAACATGGAGAACCACCATTGGCCTAAATTGATTGTAGAAGAAAGTTGGATAGAAGAAAGAATACTTGGATGAAACAAAAAAAAAAGTGGATGCAAAAGTGGGGTGTGAAAATGCAAGATTGTCTAAGTACAAATGAAGAAATAAAAAAATATGTGAAGCAAAAATTCAAAAATGCTATATGGACAAAACAATCAGGATGAAAGAAAGACTACTATATCAAATAAATTAACCCCAAGGGGGACCATGAAGAAAAGGCCTATATAGAAGCGAATATTAAATGGAGAGCAAAGATGTTGACAGCTCAGCTCGGAACTAGCATCTTAGATGTGAAACAGCCAGATGGTTGGTTCCTAAAGAACAGTGGGAAGAAAAAATATGTCAATTTTGCAACATGGGATTTGTGGAGATAGAATGGCATTTTGTTATGGAGTGCTCAGCGTATAATGATATTCGGGCCAACTATGCGGACACCTTACAAGTTGATAATTTAAATACCCTGTTTGAGGAGGAAAGGTTGGCCAAATCAGCAAACTACATCATCGAAATTCACCATCATAGGGTTGACTTTGAGCTAAGCACTCAAATTGTTTAGGGTCCCCGCTTTTTTGGTGGTGGTCTTGCATTGTGCTTGGGTCCCATAGGTTGTTGTGGCCTCGTGGATGTAATTAAAATCTTTCATCCATTTCATGCAATAAATGCACCTAGACGAGTGACTAAAATTGACACCTAACTCTAGCTCCAAGTGTTCAATAAAATCTGAAATCTCCCATCTCGAATCTAAAACCTAGATCTCTTAAATTTTGACAAGAATAGGATTCATTGGAAGAGGATTGTAGACAATTTTGAGTAAATGCATTTGGCAACCTGTGTAAAATAAATGAAGATTAGAATGGGTGAACCATAGACCTAAATTTGTATCCATGAGCACACTTGAACTTATGATAGCGCACCAACCGATAATCCTCTGCAAGATTTAAATGTTTATTCTGTAGACTCTTGTCTTTGTCCTTGCCATGCAACATCCCATGTGCAGTTTGTCACCATTCAAACACAATTTTGACTGGGTCAAAAGATGGACTTCTTCCACGAATAGAGTCCTCTCTTTTATCTCATAACTTGCCATTTCCACTTTATCAAGGACAAAATACAGTCATTGAAATATTTAGAAGATGACAATAATCATCAAGATTCAAAATATACTTGAGAGTGTAACTCTCGTCTCATAATTTCTTATTCATGGTTGGGGAATCTCCTATGGATATAATTTTAATCAACATTGTTCTAACATCTTTAATAGATATTATCAATTTAGTTACATTTTTCATATGTTATAGTAGCAAGTGCAATGGTAGACATGTATGCAAAATGTGTAAGCATAGACAAGGCATGCACACTATTTGACTTAGATTGTTTTATTTAGTGAGTAATGTAGAACACACTAAAAACATATAGTTAAATCATGACTGTTCACAAGAGATTTCCATATTTAGAAGCTAAAATACATTGCAGTTGTGGTCTGTATAAATTTAAAGAAATCACTGACTAAAAAAGGCTCAAATCTGATTGGACAAAGAAAATAAACAGTAGGAGCTTGCATAGAGAAAATACAGAAAAACAAAAACTCGTGTGTGAATTGATATTAAGTAGACAAAAACAAAGACTTCATATTTCTATCTCCTGTATGAATTAGAGGTAAACAAAGACTCTATATTCCTACCCTCCTTCTAGTGCTAGATGTAAGCATATAATCTACAAAATAGCTTAAACCTCAACACACATTAGCATAGGTTAGTTTAAACTAAGAAAATCAAATGCTCCTAAGAGATATTGAATCATATTTCATATGCTAAAGAAGACATTAAAATAAAAAGAAAAGCTAAATAAAGCATACAAAAATATGAATTATACCTATCCCATAGAGGATTGGTGCTACTTTGATGTGAAAAGTACCCCTTTCCCGGCCCTTGATAAGCTCAAAATGATATTGATGCCAAGATGCAAGTGATGATAATGAAAATTCTTGAGATTGTAGATAGATTTTGAGTAGAAATGCTTTGCATGTATAGATTCAAGAGTTGAAGATTGGAGAGATAGGAGGTATGTGGGATTAATCATGAGCCAATGGCAAGGTGCCACTTTGCAACCTTCTAGTGGAGGAGGAATGAGCAGATTTTGGAGAATGTGTAAGTAAATTCTTATTACGTGAGTTGGAAATTTGAAAAATAGCATTAAATTCATATGGTTGAGAGATTTGGGGGAGAAATTTGTTTGGACAAGAAATTCAAACAAATGGAGTTAATGAGGGAATATTTCTTGGGAATATGCCTTGTGAGGGAAAATAGAGATAATTAAATTAATTAATTAAAATGCATTTCATGTGCAAGTAGGTGGGTTAGTTAAGGGTTTAGGTTTGACTCAAGTTGAGTCAAAAGCTAGAGAATGGGTGATTATGATTAGAGGTTAATTAGTTTAGATTAATTAACTTGGAGAATTTTAGGGGTTTTGATATTTGATTTAAATTATTTTGATTTATTGAATCACATAAGAATTTAAGGACTTAATTAAATAATTTGATTTATTTAATTAAGTATGATGAAGCTTAGTGAAATAGAGGAAATGATGTTAATTGAAGCGTGATTAGATGCCTGATGTTAGTTAGGATTATTTGCATGTCTATAGAATCCCTTGTTGGAGCATCCCCTACTTTAAATAATGAAGTATATAGTGCTATTACTCGTGAAAATCCATCTAGGAATGAAGTATCTAAGGAAGATCAAGGAAGTTTTCCTATCAAACGAGTATTTGATAATGAGCTTGAGATCTCTAGAGAGGAAGATAGGTGAGAATTCTAGGAAAGAAATAAAGAGTTTGTAGAACCTCCATGATAGGGTAGGGTTGGATGGAAACAATCATTGTTCCATGCTCTGGGTCTCACCTAGAAGATCCTTATGGTTTCACTCTCCACCAACTTAACCTATAGGACCTAATGCTTTCTTAGGTACCCTTGGTTCTTCTGGCCAACCCCTCTATCATCACAATTCAACTTACCAAGTCAATATTGGTGCTCTACCTCTCACTCTCCTTTAGCCCTTAATCTACCCTAAAGGCTAATTACTCCCAACTCTCAATTTGTTCTTTGCAAGGGTGTAGAGATTTTTCCACTAGATTCACACCATCCTCCTAGGGTTCTTGGAAGTTCACTAAACTCCATTCTTCCATCACTTTCACCAAACCCTCATCTAGGGTTAAAAAGGCTACTAGCCTTTGAGCCCCAATTAGGTCTCCATCTCCGAGGAAACCGGTTGGCTCTCCAAACTTTCCCAAAGAACATTGAATCCTTCCTATGGCTTCTTGGTCCTGATGCCCATCCCTCAAAGATTCCAAAGGTCTCAACCCTCAACTATCCGTACACAAGTCGAACCTTCAACTTGGCAAATTAGGTATCTTCTTTAGGTTTTCCTAATCACACAACAAACTGTCAATTAGTTCTCCACCCAAACGGACTGGTGAAGCGTCCTCCTTCATGCCAAGCCTTTACAAGGCACCTATCTACCTTTCCACCACATGACTTGTCAGGGAAAGGTCACCCTTGCAAACCAAGTGCTTAGCACCTCCTATCTTTCTTAGTCGGGCATTGTCAAGCTCACCTAGGAGAAGACTTTCTTCATGTTTCCATGACTCCTGACCACTCCTAACCCTACTCTATATATAGACATGGAGCTTGGTCATAGTTCCCAAGGGCCCGTACACAAGGTACAGTGGGAATGTAACTAAGACTCCATCAACTACAGTCTGCCAGTCAAAATAGTAAACTAAAATAACCAAATTAAGTTCAAAAACAATGCCTAAAAACTGATCACACAAACTAACTACCACCACACAAAGCTTAGAACATAGCTATACTACAAACTACAACAAACTACAGAGCCATGGTCACTCCTGATCACAAAAACTCAAAGCAAACACAAAATTTTACATGTTGTTCTCACTATCCACACTAGTATTCATGAACCTTCACTTTTACAAAAGCTTCCAACCTTTCTCACAGGTCAAAGCACACCATAAATAGGCTCTCCAATTCAGTTAAGCTCGATCCTAACTATTGCATGGCCACTTGTGGCTTTCCACAGGCCTTATTTTCAAAATTTTAAAGAAAACTATCACCTAGGGAGGTCTACAAGGTCATAAATCATCTTTGTAGCCAAACCCCAATCTATTAATTGGTGAACATGACCTTTATGAAAATTAAACAAGCTCTCAAATTCCTCTAAGGCACAATTACAAGAATTAGGAGTTTGCTTCATGTGATCTAAAACAAGTTGTTAATCTTGACCTTCTGGTTAACCCTCCTAGATGCACTTTGGGGTGCTCTTGCACCATTCTCCCCCTTTGCATAGACTTTAAGGAATGTGAGGAAAGAGTAGAGATGGGTCAATACCCTGCTTCTTGAATTGAGCTACATCCACCCATGTAGCCTCAGATTCATGTTTGTTCTTCCACTTGACATGATGCTCCATGTACACTTTGTGCCTTGTAGATTTCCTCACCCTTGACTCCAAGATCCTTTCTTCCTAAAGCTTGTCTTGAATAGGTAAGGGTATGTTGTTTACATCCTTGAAGATCTCCCTACTAGTCTTATCCATGTCACTGACTGATCCTTTGTATCTGATCAAATCAACTACATTGAAAGCTGGTGAAATTCCCAAATCTGTAGGTAACTCCACCTTGTATGCATTCTTCCCATACTTGGCTAATACCTTGCATGGTCCCACTCTTTTCGTCTACAATTTTGTTGATATACCCTTCTGCAACCTTGATTTGTTAAGGTGGACCATGACATAGTCTCCTACTGCAAATTGTAAATCCTTTCTTGTCATATCTACCTTGTCTTTCCACTTTTATGTAGCCTCAGTGACTATCCTCTTTACCTACTCTTGAATCTCTTTCATGGTTTGAGTGAAGTCTTATGCATGTCCACTCCTATTCTCCATAGCTCCTAGATCCCTGAGCTCACATATACCTCTTGGGTGCATCCCATACACAATTTCAAAGGACTCTTCCCTATGGTCCGGTTCACACTGTCATTATAGGCATACTCAGCTTGTGAGATAACCATGTCCCATGTTTGTCCATACTCTTTGGTTAGGAACCTTGGTAGGTTACCTAGCACCCTGTTAACCACCTCTCTTTGACCAACGGTCTGAGGATGGTAAGCTGATCCAAAAGATAGGTTGGTACCTAATCTGCTCCATAGAGTCTTCCAAAAGTGACTCATGAACTTTACATCCCTATCTGAAACAATGCTAAAGGCAATCCATGGATCCTTACAATTTCCTTGAAGAAAAGGTGAGCTATATAGCTAGCATCATGAGTGTTTTTACAAGGAATAAAGTGGCTCATCTTGTTGAATCTATCTATCTACCACCACATACACACTATCAAATCCAGTATTGGTCTTAGGTAGTCCTACCACAAATTCCATGCTAACACACTCCCATGGTCTGTTAGGAATGGGTAGGGGTTGATATAGAACAACATTACTAGCTCCTCCCTTAGCTTCCATACACACAACACATTGCTCCACATACCTCCTGACATCTCTTGACAACTTAGGCCAATAGTATAACCTTTGCACTAGTTCTAATGTCTTGTTGATGCCAAAATATCCACTAAGACTACCATTATGCTTTTATTGAATGAGTTTTTCTCCCATTGACCCTTTTGGAACACATAATTGATTCCCTTTAAACAACAATCCACTTTTCAAAGTATACTCTGAGTATTGGCTATGAAAATGACTCTCAAAGTCAGAACATACCTTGTAGGCCTCTGAGAAATATCCATCCTCCCCATAGAGATCCTTGAAACTCTCTATGCCAATTCTCTTGATCTGTATCTCTTGCATTGTCAACAATCTCCTACTCAATGCATCTGCTACCTTGTTCAATTGTCCCTTCTTGTGCTTGATGGTGAAAGTAAAAGCTTGGATGTACTCCATTCATTTCAAGTGTCTATTGCTCAACTTCTCTTGGGTGTTGATATAACTAAGTGCCTGATTGTCAGCAAATACCACAAACTCCTTGGGTAGAAGGTAATGCCTCCACTTCCTAAGTGACTGAACCAAAGCATAAAGTTCTAGATCATAGATAGAATACTTCTTCTTAGCTTCATTAAGCTTTTCACTAAAGAAATCTATGGGCCTGCATTCTTGACTAAGCACTCCTCCTACTGCAACTCCACTAGCATCACACTCCACAGTAAACAACTTGTCAAAGCTTGGTAATAAGAGAATAGGTTGAGTTGCCACTTCTTGTTTTAGTTTCTCAAAACCTTTCTCAGCATCTTGAGTCCACACAAACTTAGTTTTCAAACCACCCTTGATTGTCTCTAAGACTAGTGCACATATGCCACTAAAGTTTCTTTTGAATTTTCTATAAAATTGAGCCAATCCATGGAAACTTCTTACCTCAGTCCCTATGGTTGGTGTAGGCTAGTTTAGGATAGCTTCCACCTTGCTTGGATCCATTTTCAATGATCCTTGGGACACTAGAAAATCCAAATATACAAGCTCTTGTTTTAAAAACTCACACTTCTCTAGGTTGATGGCCAACTTCTCCTCTTGCAATCTTCTAAGAACCAACTTCACATGCTTTAGGTGTTCTTCTGCTGTCCTACTAAAGATGAGTATATCATCAATATATACCACCACAAATATCCTTGTAAATTCCTTGAGCACTTCATTCATGAGCCTCATGAATGTACTAGGGGCATTAGAAAGGCCAAATGGCATAACTCTCCATTCATACAACCCATCTTTTGTCTTAAATGGTGTCTTCCACTCATATCCATTCTTGATTCTGATCTAATGGTATCCACTCTTGAGATCCAACTTGGTGAAGTACTGAGCTCCTCCAAGACAATCCATCAAGTCTTCAATCCTAGGAATAGGGAACCTATACCTAATTGTGATTTTGTTTATTGCTCTACAGTCAGTGCATAATCTCCATTTGCCTCCTTTCTTGGTTGCTACGACAACTGGTACTACACATGGGTTGATGCTCTTCCTAATCAAGCCTTGATCCAATAACTCCTATACTTGTCTAGCTACCTCTAGATTCTGATCCGGTGTAAGCTTATAAGCTGCTTTGTTAGGCAATGAAGCTCCAGGTATGAAGTCAATCTGATGAATAATGGCCCTTTTAGGAGGTAAAATTGTAGGTGCACCATCACTTACTATGTCCTTATACTTCTCAAGCAATTTTTGGACTGCTCCAGGTATGACTATTTTTTCAGTCTTGTCTTCTTCTTTGGACTGCAACATGATTACATATCCTTCACCCCCTTGATACAAGCTGTTAAGGAACTCCTTTCCACTACTTAACAGGACACTTGGTGTCTTTGACTGTCCTTCTTCTTCTTCTGACAGTGACTACAACTTAAATGTCTTCCCATCCTTTTTAAAAGAAATAGTATTCTCCTTCCCATAATACATGTTACTTCTGTCATACTGCCATGGTCTACCCAATAGCAGATGACATGCATCCATGGGTAATACATCACAAATTAACTTATCTTTGTACCCTCCAATGGAAAACTCCACCGTTACTTGCTCATTAACAAGAACACTCTTCCCTTTGTTTAACCATGTCACTTTGTAGGGGTTAGTGTGGGGTACCTTCTCCAATTTTAACTTCTTTACTACCTCTTCTAAGATGATTTTGTCTGTTGAACCTAAATCTACTATAACCTTGCATACTTTCCCAAGTATCTTGCATCTCACACTAAATAGAGCTCTTCTTTGTTTTGGCTCCTCCTTGACCGGTTGTCTGATCAAAACTCTCCTAAACATCAGATTCTCCCCCATTTTAGATTCATTATGACTGACCTCTGGTGATTTAGTGCTCATGGTGTCCTCTTGTGCATATGCCACCCTTTTCTCAGTATTAGATGAAGATGCTTTCTCCAGGCACCTATAAGGTGGATGTCCTACTTGACCACAATGGTAACATTTCATAGTAGCAAAATATGAATTGCTCCTGCCTGCTCCTCTTCCTCTATTTGATCCTCCTTGAGAACCTCTACCTCTTCCATAACCTCCTCTAGAAGATGTTTCACCTCCATGCTCAATGCGTTTAGAGTCTCCTTGGTTTCTTTTCTCATTTCCTCTACTTTGGTAGCCACCTCTATGTCCTCTTTGATCTCTTTGATCTATGCCTTTTCCTCTACTCTTAGAAGCCTGATCAAGTTTCCTCTTGCTTCTTTCCTCAATCTTGATAGCTAATTGATAGCATTGGTGTACTATCTTTGGACTTAGAAGAGTCATCTCCTCTTGGATAATCCACTTCAAGCCATTAAGATACCTAGCCACCTTGAGACTTTCATCTTCTGAAACATTGTACCTCATACAAATTTTTTGAAACTCCTCAGTGTAAGTGTTCATATCTTGGTCTCTTTTCCTCAAGCTTCGTCTCTTCTTGTGTAACTGAATCTCATAATCATCTGGTATGTATGCTTCTCTCACTTTTGCCACCATACCTTTAAAAGTTGAAATAGGCTTCTTTCCTTCCTTTTCCCTCTCTGTCTGAATGAATTTCCACATGTCAAGGTAGATCCTCTCAATATAGACTTAGCCACCTTCACCTTTTGTGCTTCAGTGACTCCATCACATTCAAAATGGTTCTCCATGCCTTCTATCCAATCTAGGACTAGGTCAGCCTCCAATTTTCCACTAAACAGTGGTTTACCTTCCAGTGCTTTCCCACTCAAAGCTTTCAATGCCTTCAAGAAAGGCTCGTCTTGTAGAACAGGGTCAAGTTCAGGGGTTTTGTCTTCCTCTACACCCTCTTCACTCTTTGGGTCCCTGCTCTCCAATCTATCACTGACCTCATCGGCCTTGATTTGCACATTGTTCAATGCTTGCTCCAATTGAGCTAGTCTTTCTCTCAACCTCCTATTATCTTCCTCCTGATCTTCAACCATCTTTTCCAACTCAATTTTTGTCACCATGGTTGTGGAACCACTTGATTCAAGCTCTGACATACAAGATTCTATCCAAATATTTAGCTTGCTCTGATACCAATCTGATAGGGTAGGGTTGGATGGAAACAATCATTGTTCCATGCTCTGGGTCTCACCTAGAAGATCCTTATGGTTTCACTCTCCACCAACTTAACCTATAGGACCTAATGCTTTCTTAGGTACCCCTAGTTCTTCTGGCCAACCCCTCTATCATCACAATTCAACTTACCAAGTCAATATTGGTGCTCTACCTCTCACTCTCCTTTAGCCCTTAATCTACCCTAAAGGCTAATTACTCCCAACTCTCAATTTGTTCTTTGCAAGGGTGTAGATATGTTTCCACTAGCTTCACACCATCCTCCTAGGGTTCTTGGAAGTTCACCAAACTCCATTCTTCCATCGCTTTCACCAAACCCTCATCCAGGGTTAAAAAGGCTACTAGCCTTTGAGCCCCAATTAGGTCTCCATCTCCGAGGAAACTGGTTGGCTCTCCAAACTTTCCCAAAGAAAATTGAATCCTTCCTATGGCTTCTTGGTCCTAATGCTCATCCCTCAAAGATTCCAAAGGTCTCAACCCTCAACTATCCGTACACAGGTCGGACCTTCAACTTGGCAAATTAGGTCTCTTCTTTACATTTTCCTGACCACACAACAAACTATCAATTAATTCTCCAGCCAAACGGACTGGTGAATCCTCCTCCTTCATTCCAAGCCTTTGCAAGGCACCTATCTACCTTTCCACCACGTGACTTGTCAGGGAAAGGTCACCCCTGCAAACCAAGTGCTTAGCACTTCCTATCTTTCCTAGCTGAGCACTGTCAAGCTCACCTAGGAGAAGACTTTCTTCATGTTTCCATGACTCTTGACCACTCCTAACCCTACTCTATATATAGACATGGAACTTGGTCACAGTTCCCAAGGGCCCGTACACAAGGTACAGTGGGAATGTAACTAAGACTCCATCAACTATAGTCTGCCAGTCAAAACAGTAAACTAAAAGAACCAAATTAACTTCAAAAACAACACATGAAAACTGATCACACAAACTAACTACCACCACACAAAGCTTAGAACATAGCTATACTACAAAAAAAAAAAACTACAAAGCCATGATCGCTCCTGATCACAAAAACTCAAAAATAAACACATAATTTTACATGTTCTTCTCACTGTCCACACTAGTATTCATGAACCTTCACTTTTACAAAAGCTTCCAACCTTTCTCACAGGTTGAATCACATCATAAATAGGCTCTCCAATTCATTTAAGCTCGAGCTTAACTGTTCCATGGCCGCTTGAGGCTTTCCATAGGCCTTATTTTCAAAATTTTAATGAAAACTATCACCTAGGGAGGTCTACAAGGTCATAAATCATCTTTGTAGCCAAACCCCAATCTAGTAATTGATCAACATGACCTTTATGAACATTAAAAAAGTTCTCAAATGCCTCTAAGTCACAATTACAATAATTAGAAGTAGTTTGCTTGATGTGATCTAAAACATGTTAATTCTTGACCTTCTGGTTAACCCTCCTAGATGCACTTTGGGGTGCTCCTGCACCACTCCAACCGCTGGAGTTGGGTATCTCTTCCATGGAGGGAATTTTAAGCCAAGAGGAGAAACTTCCAATTTAGAAATAGACCTTTCCCTTGAGGAAGATCCGCTTGAAACAACCTTTCATACCCCTACACCCAGTGAGTTTGGGGATCTCCTAGAAAATGAGGAAGATGTAGATAAGGACATGAAAGCCTTAGAGGAGGAAGAGCTTCAACTTGATAAGGAGGAGGAGGATAGACTCAAGGAGTTGAAGGAGAAAGAGGAAAAAATTGGAGGCAAGCAACTTGAAAGGGATGTGAGCAGGTAGAAAATTGAAAAGATGAGAGAGGATGTTGTGAGGCATAAAGCCTTTGAAGAAAAGGAAGCTAAATTAGCTACTAAGATCCCCAAGGCAACAGTTTAGATGGGAACCTCTACTGCTAGTATAGACACAACAAGTGTTCCAATTACCAAAACCTCCGATCCTTTTCCCATTGCTAGGAAGACATCCTTTGTAGATCATTGGAAGAAGCCCATTGACCAAACTAAGAAAATAACCTTCAATACAATCACTCCCAATACCAATACAAACACCCACACTTCATCTACCAAAACTCCTGTCAATAGCCCTAAAATTGATCCCATTCTATCTACTGTGCTCCCAAATCTCGAGCTCTTGAAATTGCAATTGGTTAATCACAAATTATAGGAAGACTTTCAGAAGGCCAAAATTGAAGTTGCTAATGCAGAAATGGCCAAGAAGATTTATTTCCATAAAATGTATATACCAACTTCCAAACCTTCAAACTTTGGACTAATAGTGAGTTTCAAAAGAAGATGTCTGAAGGACATACCCCTAGGAAAGTGGGTGGTGGAGATTAGGATGGAGGAGGCAATAAGAATACCAATTATTACTCTAAAGATGATGAGGGAAGCAAGAAAAAGGGTGGTAGTAATCGTGGGAGTGGAAGAGGTAATACTAGAGATAAATTTGACAACAAAAAAGATGATGAGGAAATAGATGCTCATAGAAATAGAAATACTAGAAGGCCTCCCTAGACTGATAAGTATAGGCAATTGTATTTTGATAATGTCCCAGGTTATCCAAATCTTGTCCCTGATAATGCAAGAAAGCATCTCCCTAAATTTACTTGCAATGATTCTTTCAGTGGTGAATAAAATTTGAAAGCCTTCCAAAGCTTTGTGGAAGACTTTGAACTATGGGATGATGATATTTCCATGAAATAATGTATGCAATCCTTGAATGAAGATGCAAGGGACTTGTATAGGGGGTTTCCTAATGCAAGTATTGATTCAAAGGAATCTTTCTACAAGATTTTCAGTGAACTACATGGCGATAAGAGTGATCCTAGGTTCAAGTTGAATGATTTCAATAATATCACCAAAGGACATAATGAAATGGAAACCAAGTTCAATGCAAGGTTCTAGAAGGCTATTCTTAGATTCTATACCTATCTGAGGCCCAATGAAAATTCCTATCTAGTAGTGTATTGCAATGTATATGATTTTAAGATGTGTTATTTTCTTCGAGATTAGAACCCACAATACCTAAGAGAAGCCTAAAAAATGCCCGTCAATATTGAAAACAATAGGAGAGCATTTGGTAAAGTGGGAAGAAGGGATGATCCCAAGGCTTATACAAATCCTAGGGCTCAAAATGAAAAGTCTAGAAAAAGTTCAACTCGTGATAAAAATTTAT
Organism: Sequoiadendron giganteum; assembly: GCA_007115665.2. NCBI lineage: Eukaryota > Viridiplantae > Streptophyta > Pinopsida > Cupressales > Cupressaceae > Sequoiadendron > Sequoiadendron giganteum. The sequence continues at coordinate 23,744,330 of CM021103.1, read as the reverse complement.
ATTAGGCTCTCAGTTTGTTACGGAAGGTAGCAAAGAATGAAAAGCCTCAATTCCAGAGGAACGAAAGGCCACCAAGGCTACAGGACTATCTGTATCATACCAACTGGTATAATAGAAATTCATTTAAAAATAATTAGAAAAATGCTCAAGGTACAGCTGACCCTTTGCAAATAAATTCCATCAATTTTGTTGATGAATTGCCATGGTGTGAAGTGTGTCAAATGCCTCACTCATCATGACAATGTGTTATTGCAAAATACGTAGAAGATACTCAAGATGATCAGGGAGGATACAAATATTCTTGTGACCATGATCAGATGACAAATAAAGGTATGACCAAGTCAAACCTTGACTGTGGTGAATATTCTTCTAGTGATGATGTTGATATGAATGATGTGGATATGCAGAGGCAACAAGCTAGTGTGCATCATCAACAAGTATTCTCTTATGAAGAGGAAGAAAATGATTGCATTGTTATGCTCTTGAGTCAGATAAATTTTCTTTGAGGAGACCTTCCAATGAAGAAATTGAGAAGTATACAATTTCCTTGGATGCTCAAGCAAGAAGCAACCTTCAGTTGAGAAACTAAACTATGAGTGGCAACCAGGGTAACCCTAGTAGTATGTTTATCAAGGAAAATAATGTAGCAATAAGGGGACTGGAACAAAAAATAAGGAGGATACAAAGCCCAAAGAAGGTAAGGAAATAAGGATCTAGGCTAAGAAGAATAGTAAAGCAAAGATTGATGTTGTTCCCCAGGCTGTGAACTCAAAGGACCTCAAGATGAGCGCTGAAAAGAGTGACAAACAAGGTGATAAGGTAACTCCTAAAGAATTGATACTCCCTGAATTACCCTTGTATTCTACCGTAGATATGTTCCAAGTGTTGTCTCAAGTTAGAGTTATAGCTCCACTATTAGAAATGATGAGAATTGAGGAGCATAAGGAAATGATAGTTTATTTTATTAACAGTGTAGCCATGGATGGTAAAGATAAGGTGGTCATTGAACAACTTGAATCAAGTAACATACAAGACAAGAATGTATAGGTGTAGGCAGTGATAAATGAAAACCCTGAAATATATTTAGGAACCACTCTTACTACAAACCCAATCCAAGTAAATCCCTTCTTTCTAAGTTTGATCATTGATGGGAAATTGCTTAGGTACTGCATGATTGATTCAAGGGCTTCAAATAATGTGATGCCCATAAAAATCATGGAAGAAATGTGTCTGAAGGTTGATAGCACTTATATGAAGTGTTATTCCATGGATTTGAGGGAGGTCCCTATAATAGGAGTAATCAACAAAGTTCCATAAAAATTGGCAACCTTCCCGGAAAAGGAATTGTTCATGTGCATCACACTAGTAGATATCCCACCAACTTATGGGATACTATTATGAAAATAATTGGATGCTTCCATGGGTGGGAGTATACAGTGTGATCTATCATTTGCTAATTTTTCTATTGATTATAAGGATATCGAGATTGCAAGGGAACCAAGAATCCGTCACATGATTGAGTATGTGGAAGAACCAAAAGAGCTAGTGAGGATCAATTTTGTAGATACTAACTTCGACACTTTTCGGGTTGAGGAAGAGATGCCATAAGAAAAGAGGGAGCCTCCACCAATCTACCAAGAGGTTTTTGATGGCCCACAAGGAGATGCCCTTCGGACTATGCACTTTGATGGAGCCTATTCCAGGGAGGGCTCTAGTGTAGGTATTATCTTGACTTCACCACAAGGTAAGACTTTCAAGTATTCCTTCTTGTTAAAATTTTCTTGTACCAATAATGTGGCTGAGTATGCAGCTCTATTGCTAGATATTAAGATAGCTTCTAAACATGGTATTAGCATGCTAAAAAATTTAGGAGCCTCCGAGTTGGTGGTATCCTAGGTTAGATCTAAATTTGTTTCCAAGGATAAAAGGCTTTAGCAATATCAGAATGTTGTATGGGATATGATTAAAGCCTTTGATGCTTTTAATAAACATTGGATAGAAAGAGATAAGAATGTAAAACCTGATCTATTAGCAAACATTTCTGTCAATTTAGATGGTGTTACCTTTAATGGTGTTTCCAAAGTAGAAGTATAGACCAGACCTACAGTCCCAGATAACATTTGCAACTAGCAATTTTTTGATGATGACAATGATATCCTTAAATTTTTGCATTGTATTGATGAATATGAGAGCCAAGAAATTGTTTCTGGTTCATTGGTAGTAGAAGTTGATGGCAAGGAAACATTGTTCGGAAATGAGGCGATCCAATTAAAAAAAAAAAAAATCCCCAAATGATTGGTTGCATTAGAAAGGGTCTTTGATGGCCCTGGCAAAGCAAATGTAAAGCAAGCATCTTCCCATAAAGAGGATCTAGAAGAAATCAATTTGGGAACTCAAAATTGTCCAAAATTGGTGTACATAGGGAAGTGGATGAAGCCACATGTTAGAACTATATTGATTTCTCTCTTGAGGAAGTATAGGCATGTATTTGTAAGGTTGTATGATGACTTAAAGGTCTATAGGGAGGATATGTTCCAAAATGAGATACCATTGAAGCCTTTTAGGCAGAAACAAAGGCCAATCAATCCTACTTTGCAACCAAAAATGTAGGAAGAGCTTACGAAGCTAAGAGATGAAGGGATTATAGAGCCTATAAGACATTCATCATGGGTATCAAATTTGGTTCCAGTCAGAAAGAAGAATGGTGACTTGAGGTTGTTGTGTAGACTTCAAAAACTTGAATGTGGTTCTGAAGGATAATTACACTCTACCTAACATGGAGGCTATGCTACAAAAGGTGACTAGATGTGAGTCAATTTTGATGATGGATGGGTTTTTAGGTTATAACCAAGTCATGGTCAAGGAATCATAATAGTATAAAACTTCCTTTACAATTCCATGGGGAACATATGTATATGTGAGGATGTCGTTCGACTTGATTAATGTTGGTGCTACTTTTCAAAGAGCCATGGATGTGGCTTTTTCCGACTTCATCAATTTGTTTCTTGCCATATATCAAGATGATATTACTAACCATAGTAAGAAAGAAGAAGATCATTGTGATCAGCTGGAAAAAATATTTATTAGAGCCCTAGAATATGGGATCTCCTTGAATCCCAGAAAATGCCAGTTTGGGGTAAAAGAAGGGAAACTGTTGGGCCACATTGTGTTGAAAGAGGGAGTCAAAATTGATCTTGAAAGTGTAGTGGCAATTGATAAGATCCCATATCCCAGGAATGTCAAGGGAATTCAATCCTTCTTCAATCAGATTAATTTCCTAAGGAGGTTCATCACTAATTTTGTTGAGATCTCTAGGCCAATATCAAAAATGTTAAAGAATGGCAAGAAGGTGACCTGGTCAGAAGAACCATCACAAGCTTTTCAAGCCATAAAACAATCCATCAAAGAGGAACCTATCCTTAAGTCACCTAATTATTCATTTCCTTTTCAATTGCTTACATTTGCATCATTTCACACTGTTGTCAAGGTGCTCTTACAGAAGAATGATAAAGGATATGAGAAACTAGTTGCCTTCTTTAGATAATCACTACAATCAACTGAGTTTAAATATGATTTGATTGAAAAGAAAGCTTACGCTTTGGTAAAGGCAATGAAAAATTTTAGACCTTACCTCACGAGAGCCAAGATAGTTGCATATTTGCCAAGTGGAGTGGTTAAAGAAATTTCACCCAACAAGAGACTACAGGGAGGAGGTGTAGGTGGACCAATAGAATCTAATAATTCAATATAGATATCCAGATCACCAAGCTAGTTCAAGGTCAAGGTTGTCTAGCAATATTAATGGCCGAAACTAACCTAGAAATGAATCAAATCAATTAGTTTGATAATTTGGAGATCTGTCACATTTGTGATGTCAAAACATGTGAATGGTATGAAAATATTGTGAGGTATTTATAAACTATGCAATGCCCAGAGGGTATGATGGAGAATGAAAAGACAAATTTCATTTTACAGTCTTCCAGATATGTGATTATCGAAAATGAGTTATGGTGGAGAAATCTAGGTGGAGTCTTATTAAAATGTGTAAACACTTCGCAGGATTTGAAGTTTTTGAATGAAATGCATAATGTAGTCCATGGGGGACATTATATGGCAAAATCTGCTGCTCACAAGATCATTAGAGCTGGTTTTTGGTGGCCCACATTATTCAAAGATGATAAAAAGCTGGTAAGGACATGTGATGCTTGCCAGAAGTTTTCTGGAAGATTGAAATTCTGAGGTAATTTACCTTTGAGTCCTGTCATAGTCCAAGCTCCTTTCCCATAGTGGGGGATTGATTTTATTGGGGAAATAGAAGACAAATCAAGTGGAGGACACTCATGTATTTTAGTGGCCCAAAAAACTATTTCACCAAGTGGGTTCAACCCATTCCCACCAAAAGAGCAACTAGAAAAGTTGTCATTGATTTTTTGTTGGAAAATATCTTAATTAGATTTGATATCACTGAAAATATTCTCTAATAATGCAATCTATTTTCAGTCTAAGGAATTTACTAATTTTTGAGATGGACATGGAATAAAAGTCTCATATTCTACTCCATATCATGTTCAAGGGAATGGTCAAGCTGATTCAAGCAACAAAATCTTCATGAAGATTATCAAGAGAATCGTTGAGAAAAAAAGATGAGCATGGGACTCCAAGCTGAAGTTAGCTCTATGGGAAAATAGAGTGACTGTGAAGAAATCCATTGGTCATGCACCTTTTGATCTTGTGTATGGTATTGCAGCAAGACTGCCAAAAAATAATTTGCTGAAAATGTATAGTTTGAACAAGAATATGATGATGACATTGGTGATTAAATGCAATGTAGAATCGAAGCTTTGAATGAACTAGACAAAACTAGGAGGGAGGCTCATAAGAAAAAAAAAATTTGCAGCTTCAAGTGAAAAATTTGTATGACAAAAGGACCACATAAATGAAATTTGAAGTTGGTAACATGGTTTTAATGTAGAAAGCAAAAATTGAGGATAAAGTTAAACATGGGTAATTTGATATTTTGTGTTCAGGCCCATACTTAATTGTTCATATGCATGGAGAAGACTCATATTTCTTGCAATCCCTAATAGGCGACATTCTACAGCTGCCTATACATGGATAGTTTTTGAAGCCCTATTTCTCTTGAAATAGGTTATCTTTCCATGTACATTGTATAGTCTTGTAATTAGTGTATATAGCATTGGTGTGTTTGCTTCCTGATGTGCCTAATTGTCTTATTCAGGTAGGCTCCTTGGTCTTTTTTGGGTTTCTTTGTGTTGATGTGTGCACCAAATGATCTAAATTCTCACCATACCCACCAAGGGTATGTGTCCACGAGTAGGAGCCACTGGTAGAGCTTTTAAAATTTGGAAATTTTCAGTTGGTTCCATTTGGTCCAATGGATTGTGCATCCTTATCCAACACTGGGGTTTAGGGTTTTAGCTTCAAAACCCTTCGCTTAAAAATTTCATTAAGTCTTATGCCTTCGTGTTTTAATTCCTCGTTGACCTATTGTATCTGGTTTTCAGTCATCTTAGTCATGACCTGACTCATTCGATTCATTACCTTTACCGGTCCCTTTACCTTGGCTTGTCGGTCTTTTCATGCCTCAATATTGTTTTAAGTTTTCTTAATTCTGATGAAATGTTTCCTTAAAAGAATTATGTCTTAAGTCCTTATTGCTTGAGGGTCACTATCCCATCGACCTAGTGGTGGTCCCATTTTAATAATAACTTTTGTGCATGTGCTATTTTTTCTGACCATCAGATGGAGAGGTTCAATCTACGCTATTCCCCACTAGCCCCGGTGTATTAAAATAATAGTCTAAATATTGCAGTGGGTTGAGCGGATTGTCGACACATGTATCATCAAAAAGGTGGGGCCATGTTCCTACTCATCCAAAACTCAAAGGGTTCTGAGATCAAAAGTTGTGGAACGGAGTTGAGAGTTAATCTCCATCATTCCCCGTTGACCCTGCCTAATAAAAATATTTTTTTCAAAAACCCAACGGGGTCAGCAGACGGTTGACATGTGGATGTCTTTTGCTGACCATGATGAATAAGAGGTGGAGCCCACATGTAGTAATTTTTCACCAAGTTGGCGCATTCCTATTGGTTGATTGCTTGGTGGGTGATGGTGACTAATTTTCAAACTTCACTAACTCGATCTGAGTCGCCCATCTTGCAAACTTGAGATAAAATCAAGGGTTGGCATTCAAAGTTGAAGTTTTGTGTATGATAGCAAGTAGTAATGGTAGAATTGATGCCCTGAGCCACCACTTTAGACCTAAGTGTATCCAAAAAAGTTGTATTCTCACATAATTGATAATTGTGGATGAGTCTCAAGAATTCAAGCGATCATAAGGTACTTCCCAGAGTTTGATATAACTGAAATTAGAGGTTTCTATGAACAAAAAAGTTGTAAGTAACGCAAATTCCATGCTCTGTGTTTCAATTGAGCTTCGTCAAATTAGGGAAATAATAAATTTTGTTTCTATGTTGAATTGGTATTGGTACCTTGTAATTGCTTTTAAATTTCTCTAAAATCTTGTCGAGTTATTATCAAATCCCTTTTAAATTGCACAGTGATTTGTGCCCTGGGTCGTAAAGTCAAAGGTTAGGCTTAAACCGTATAGTGTTGAAATTGTAAACTTGCTCTAGAACCTATCCTATTATAATGGACCCTAAAATACAAAACCATGGCTCTAAAACCACATCTAGGTCCCTTTCATAGGACATTATTAACCAGTTAAAACCGTCCACTAGCAAGAAAATCAAAGAAAAGGATTTATTTTATGGGACTCAAATCTTAGAAGGGTTAGCGGATAAACAGTGTTGTATTAAGGATGCTGAAATTCCTTACACTGGTTTGCAACTATTTAAAAACTGGTTTGGAAATAATAATTTGGTCGCTCCTCTTTGCAACCCTTGGAGATTGGACGTGGGTAAATTGGTGGTTCCAAATATCTATCTCAATGTTGATTTGTTAAAATACATTGTTAGAAAATATGACCCTGTGCCAAGAGTGGTTAGGACATTTGATGGCCTTGAAATGGTCAAAATAACTAGGGAAGAAATTGCAGAGGTTTTTGGTTTACATGAGTGGAATGAGGAGATGATTCCTATCGACCTTAAGGTCTTTAGAGAAGAATATAGGAACACAAAGGGCTTGTTTAGAACATCCATGCTTCCTTTTCATTTGGCAACTATGGGCATAGGAAAGAAGAAGAAACAGGTGGTGATTGGCAAAGATGAACAGGAGCCATTTCCTATAAATTAATTTTCTAATTACTTTAAGAAGATAGTCTATTCTTTAGGCCAAATTCTTGGTATTGATGCACTACCCACCATGCCCATAGACCTCATGCATATGGAAACACAATTATAACATACTTCTTTTAATACAATATATGATTATGCTACCTATGTTGTAGAGAGGATGCATAAGGGTTTGGTCAGATTAAAAGTACGAAACAAATTGGTAGGCATTATATGGTATTCTCTCTTAATGTATATGTTTTTATATAGGGAGAGAAAAAAAATTGGTCAAAATATTACATTGGAGAAGAAGGAGGAGGGGTTGGACTTTTCTATCCAATGTTGGATCCATGTCCTTGATAAAGATAATCCTAAGTTTGATTATGCTGTATTCCATAATTTCTTTGGTTCAAGATTGAGGAGATACTTGGTTCATGATCCACCAAGGATCCCTAAGGAAATACATGACTTCTTGAGGCCTACGAAGAGGAGACCTAAATTAAATTTGACATACAATTGAGGAGACATCATCCCATATTATAACACAACTATCTTTAGGGTTTATGGAACCCATGTGAACCCATATGCCCTGCCTAGGGATGTACCATTGAGAATTGGGTTCATTGAAGTTATGAGGCAACTAGGAGCTATGTAAATGGTGCACTTACCCTAAATACAGAGGAAAGGTTCATTCTTCCCTCAATGGATAACTTTTGTATACTTTGTAATGGCTAAGGGATGATGGAAAGACTTGGCCAAATTACTTGCACCATATGGACTGAATATAGTGAGGCCAAGGAATCATGGTGATGAGGGATTTATTGTTTCTTTAAAATCACATAAGAGAACTAACATGTTTGTTCAGAACTTCTATTACCCTGAAGATGTTATTAGGAATGTTTTTGATCTACGAGTACAAGATAAAAGGAAAGAAAAGTATCTAGCTTTCAAAAAATTAATGGAAAAGAAGAAGAACACAAACCTTACATATGATCCCATGCCTAACATTAAAGGTGAATTCAATAGAGTAGCATATGCCATTGATAACGTTAAAGCTTGATAGGTGTACTAAGAGAAGAATGTGTGGTAGAGGATAAGGGGAAGTTAGCAATTTTTGATGAGTACCTAGAAATAGAGCTGGAGGAAAGGCCTTCTTATCAACCCCCACCAAAAATCATAGTCTATTCTAGGAGAAAATAATCAAAGACTAGGTGGAAAACCTTTCTAACCCCTACTACCTCAGAGGGGTCAGAGACTACTTCTCCTAAATAGTTGATGCCACCACCTTCAAGGAAATTACCACCTATTGTATTTGATGTGGAATTTCCTTCGAGAGATTTTTCTCCATTAGAGCGGCCACCATCTAAGAAGAAAAATATTGAAGTAGAACGGATAGTTGATTATCTCAAGACTGATGAATATGATATCATGGTGACCCCTGAAGATATGCAGCAAGGAATGTAATCTCCTCATAGAGAAGTTGTACCAAGCACTGGGGAGGGCAGTCTTAGGCTTGGGAAAGATGAACTCTAAGGTCCGAATAATGTAGATGACTTAAGGATGGAGGCATGTAGAGAGTTTATGAAGGATGATTCTTTTGTTGAAACAAGAGCATTTAGAGATTTTTCTTGTAGAGCTAGGACTTCATTGTATTCTAAAAATATGGCTAAAGAAATAATCTTGCACCCTGAACTCCCTGAGGGTGTCATCCAAGAAAATGTAATGAAGACTATGAATGAATAATTCAAGAGCATGATAGTAGAAGAAGGTCAAGAATTGGTACAAAAAGGTGGAGTGTTGTTATTGCTAGAATGGGATATTTCTCACGTTGTTTTTTTGACACAATAAGAAGGGACAAAAATCAACTATTCCAAACTGAGGAGGAAGCTACAATGGTACTCAAAGGGTTATCTTTTAGTGAGGAGTGGGATGCTCTGGCCATTTGGCCATTATCTTTGGGATCCAGGAAGCCAATTGTTACAGAGCCAACTGATTTCAGTGGATAACTGATGGTGAGAAGAGTTGTTGATAATCCAACATTAGAGGCAATAGATATGGTAGTGAATGTTGCTAAATGGGTATGTGCGGGATCATCATGGAAAAAATAGGCCCTTAAGTGGCGATAAAATTTAGAAAATCAGAGTTAGGAAACTTGACGTAGAAATTTAAATAAGTTATCTATATTCTTTCAAAAATATGTAAGAATAGAATTTGTAGAAAATTGAATATATTTTCAAAACTACTAGGTTTATTTACAAGAAAAAAAAAGGAATTTGGTGAAAATTTGAAATTTCAATGGAGTGGTACTTAAATTTTAGGGAAAAAATAAGAAGTACATGTCTATCTGACCACCCTAACCACAATAAAATGATAATATTTTTTTGTAATATTTTAGATACAAGTAGAGGACTCATGTCCCAATGTGATGCATATTTTTTTGTAATTTTTTTCCAGCTAAATAATTAATTAGGATTTTTTTATTACAACTTTTAAAAAATATAAAAAATCATATGTTTGACCACCTTAACTTGGTCAAAACTTCATGAAATTCATTTTTTTTCTTAATCCTATAGTATGTGAAGAATAGAATGTGATGCATGTTTTGGATTAAACAAATGTGATATTGTTTGAAAGCTATAGATTTTTTTCAATCATCCTATCAATTAGGAATTTAGTCGTAATTCAAATAGAAAATGAATAATAATAATTTATTAAATTGAAAGTAAAGAATAATTTATATTGGTGGAAATCTGAAACTATCCTTTAAAATTTCTTTTAGTTTCATCTATTTTGAGTAAAAAAAAAATCATCAGCCACATGGGTCATCATATCCCTTAAATATCCCAACTTTTTGGCCCATCATGATCCTGCACATACCCTAATTAACTAGGGAAATAGTTAAATACCTTACTAAGGATAGGGATATGCATAGAAGCAAGTATAATGACCTTTTTGATGACTACAACAAGAGTCAACAAAGAGTTTCTGAGTTAGAAGTTGAATTAGCACTTTGGAAGAAACAGGTCAAAACATTGAAATCTCAAGGACAAGCTAGCTCGGGTCATACTACCTCTGCCTCTCCAGTAGAACATCCTCAACCTCCACCTAAACAATCTTTAGCAATTGTACCATATAATTTGGGTCAGGAGCCACTTTCAATTGAGGAACCAAGCACTTCAGTTTCAACTCCATCTAATGAGCCTACAAGGATACAACTATTTCAACACATTGAGGTATATAAAAAGTTGCTTGAGCAGGTTTAGAACACTATGTTTGAAAATAATTCAAGGATTGTTAATACTATTTTGAGACATGTCGAAATAAAAGGATTCATACTAGATTAAATAGTGTTCATGCAAATTACTCTTTGATGCTGCAAGCAATAAAGTTGTTTCAAAAAGATAGGGAGTTGGCTATGCCACTATTGGATAAATGGACTCCTAGGGCTAAGAAATTGAAATTCATGGTAATTGAAGCCAAGAAGCAATATGAAATGTACCCGAGGGTGATCCTAACCTACCAAGTTTCAGGGATATATTGCCCCATTGGAGATGAAGATCAAAGAGTTGAAGGCTAAATACAATAAGGCAGATTTGGCACCGATGCCAGATATCCAACATACTTATGATAAGGTAAAATCTCTATAGGTTTGGAAGGAACAAATGGATACAACAATTGCTTCCCAAGATCTCTATAGGTTTGGAAGGAACAAATGGATACAACCATTGCTTCCCAAGCAAGACTCATTTGTGAAAATATTGATATTAATATACTGAAGGATGCCCTTAAGAAACTATCTTTCATTATTAGTTTCTTGGAAGATTTTGACAAAGAATCAACTTCAGTCATGGTAAAGTATGCTTTGTATAGTGAAAATATAAATGAGATCATTGGTTTTAATTGGCATTCATATAAAGAGTTTGAACTATGGAAGAGAAATTCGATTGATGAATTTAGACTATAAGCATTAGTATGGAGAATATATGTACTTGTTCTAGTATAATATAGGCCTGTCCTAAGAATTTGCAAATGCATAAATATATGTTTCTCCTAGCTCAAGGTACACTTAACAAATGTTGACTTAGATTATTGCTGAGATGGATTATGATTCATCTCTTCACTCTCTTGGGTGTTTGCATCATGTGGTTAATGAGGAAAATATGCTACAATTGTTAGGAAGATGCTTCTCTCCAATGCAATGCCTTTTGGAGGGCAGACTTTTCTTCTCCAATGAGAGAAAATTGTTTTGTCTCATGTGTTTTCCCTCTGACTGGAACTGCAAATGTAACTGCAATGGGAATATGTACATTGTGGTCAAATGAAATTGTGTCGTGTGTACACTCTAGCCTAAAGATTATTTTTTTCCCTTATTCTATAAAAAGGGTGAAATTACACCACAAAAGAGTGGAAATTATAGAGAAAATGAAAATTGACCATGCCAATAAGGGTGTTTTTTAGCACACCAAAGGGGGTGCTACTAAAGAAAAGAGAGAAGAAGATCAAAAGAAAGAATGAAAAACTCTAGAAAGACCAAAATATGTTGACAAAGAGCAGGACAATTGAAAAATAGTTTAAAGAAGAATATTAACAATTAGTGAGAATCTAGAAGATTTATATTAGGGCCTTGTAGTAATATATAGACTATGTTCCTCCTGAAACTTCCTAATAGTTTGATAATTAGACCATACCTATCCAACCTAACTATTAACATGGATACTAGATTCACAAAATTACTAAAAACTCTAGAGAAGAATCCATCAATCCAAGTAGAATATTTACAAGAATTAGTTAATAAGAGAAGGGTATGTGCAGGATCATCATGGAAAAAACAGGCCCTTAAGTGGCAACAAAAAGACAAAAAATAAAAGTTAGACAACTTGATGTAAACATTTGAATAAGTTATCTATATTATTTCAAAAAAAATGTAAAAATAGAATATGTAGAAAATTGAATGTAGTTTCGAAACTACTAGACCTTTATTTAAAAAAAAAAAAAACTATTTGGTGAAAATTTGAAATTTCAATGTAGTAGTATTTAAATTTTAGGGTAAGAATAAGAAGTAGGTGTCTGTCTGACCACCCTAACCAAAATAAAATGATAATATTTTCTTATAAGATTTTAGATATAAGTAGAGGACTCATGTCCCGATGTGATGCATATTTTTATGATTTTTTTATTACAACTTTTAAAAAATATCAAAGCTCGTCTGTCTAACCACCTTAATTTGGTCAAAAATTCATGAAATTCAATTTTTATTTTTTTAATCCTATAGTATGTGAAGCATAGAATGTGACGCATGTTTTGGATTCAAAAAATGTGATACCATTTGAAAGTTATAGATTTTTTTCAATCAGGACTTTATTCGTAATTCTAATAGAAAATGAATAAGGGTAAGTGCAGGATCATGATGGGCCAAAAAGTGGCAATATGTAAGCCATATGATGGCCCATGTGGCTGAAGACTTTTTTTAACCCAAAATTGATGAAACGAAAAGGATTTTTAGAGGAGATTATCAAATTTCTACCAATATAAATTATTCTTTTCTTTGAAATAAATAAATAATTATTATTCATTTTTTATTAAAATTATGAATAAAGTCCTGATTGATAGGCTGATTGAAAAAAATCTATAACTTTCAAATAATATCACATTTTTTGAATCTGAAACATGCATCACATTCTATCCTTTGCATACTATAGGATTCAAAAAATAAAAATTTAATTTCATGTATTTTTTACCAAGTTAAGGTGGTTAGACAATCGAGCTTTTATATTTTTTAAAAGTTGTAATAAAAAAACCATAATTAATTATGTACTTGGAAACAATTTATAAAAAAATATGCATCACATTAGGAAATGAGTCCTCTACTTATATCTAAAATCTTATATAAAAATGTTCGCATTTTATTGTGGTTAGGGTGGTCAAACAAACACCTACTTCTTATTTTTACCCTGAAATTTAAATAATATTGCATTGAAATTTCAAATTTTCACCACATAGATTTTAAAAAATAAAATAAAGGTCCAGTAGTTTAGAAACTATATTCAATTTGCTACAAGTTCTATTTTTACATTTTTTTGAAATAATATAGATAACGTATTCAAATTTTTACATCAATTTGTCTAACTCTGATTTTTTGTCTATTTATTGCCACTTAAGGGCCTATTTTTTCCATGATGATCCTGCACATACCCATAATAATTATATATTAAATTCAAAGTAAAGCATAATTTATATTGGTGGAAAGCTAAGAATCTCCTCTAAAAACCCTTTTCGTTTCATCAATTTTGGGTAAAAAAAAAGTTGTTAGCCACATGGACCATCATATGGCTTACATATCGCCACTTTTTCGCCCATCATGGTCCTGCACATACCCATAATACGAAAATTAAAAGAAGAAGAAATAATAAAATTAAAGAGAATAGATTAAACTTGGGCAAAGATATAAAGTGACACTAAAAAATAAGAAAGAAAAATGATATTTCAAGAAGTCACAACGCCCCGACCATGATCTATCCCCTCAATCATATAAGAGTTTAATAATTTTGAAATAAGAGATAATGCAAATTAAGGGGAAAAAAATGCAGGAAGAAGTTAAAGGAATAGAGTGGGTAGAAATACTTGGAAAAGAATACTTTGATATAAAGTTAGCAAGAGGCAAGGGCAAAGAGAAAAAATTCTACAATGTTAGAAAGGTAGAGAAAGAGTTCAAGAAGAAAAAAGTAGTTCACAAATCTAAAAAGTTGGAATTAGAGAAAGAAAAGATAAGATAGAATCTTCAATCAAGATCCCCATATTTGAAAAAGATACTACAAAATTTGCAGAACAGATATTCTTACTAGAATCCCTATGGGAACAACAAGATATTCTTATTAGAAGAAATTGTAGCTCCTTGTTCTATATTTATTTGACTTCTCAGCTTGCTTAACAATTTCCCAAAATTATTTAATTTATCACAAATTATTGATTTTCTCTAACTCATTACAAGTTACAAGCACAAGTGGGTTTATAGTCTAGAGAGAAACCCACCAAATACGATAATGCGCAGACTAAACTGTTAACATACCTTGGTGGTGTTCATGTTGGTTTCCATGGGGAAATTACAATGAAATTGATGATAAATATAAAATACAGAGGAGATAAGGTCAATGTCTCAATTTTTATTCCTCACTGCAAATAGTTAGCCATCTAAATTTTGTAGAGAAATGCTTACACAAATGTAAACAACATGTTATTTATGAGAGCCAAAGCAATGAAAACCAAGAAAGCTAAAAAAAGAGCTTACATAATATTTAAGCCATGATATGTCTCTCTTCTACCAAATACATCATAAAAGTATACAAGATGCCTAAATTTAGAAAAAACTTGGAAAATAGGCTAATTTTGAAATTGTCAATGGTGGTAAATTTCACCATGTTTGTGAGTTCCAAGATGGTTTTCTCCTTGAATGGTTCAATGCATTTATGTTCATAGGAAGAGTGTTGTGCAAGGTACGGTGATCTCCTTTGTTGTAGTAAACATGAAATAATCAAGAAGGCTACAGAGTTTAGAAATCAGAGAAACGTACACAGGAGTAGACAAGTGTCCTATAGGTTCCAACCTTAGGAACTCTTAGAGTGTACAAACCAACAACCTCCATGACTAATTCATCAAGCTTATGTGCCAAGTGTTGAGTGACCTACCTCCATGACAAAGTCATCAACCTTGTGTGCCAAGTGTTGAGTGACCTACCTCCATGACCAAGTCATCAACCTTGTGTGCCAAGAATTGAGTGACCTTTAAAGTGAGATGGAAATGCTTCCAACCTAAAAGAGGTAGCCCATAAGGTTTACCAAATAACTTAGTAACCTCTAGAGGTCTCAATGGTTGCACATTCAGTTAGACAAGAAGTTGTCTAACCTCATATTGACCTAAGTGAGCTTAAGTATAGTGTGAATATGAATTTCACACTAACACCCCCCCCCCTTAAGTGATACATAGGGAGTAAGTTTTAACACTAAAGATATGAGTCTTGAAAACAAGGCCTGATAAGGTACTCATATACAATGTAGTCTTTTACAAATGATGGAGAAAGATAGAAAACCCAATGGAAAAGAACTATCCTCCAATGAAAGACCTTTTCATATTTTCCTCTTTTTTGTGATTTTGTTGGTTCTTGTATTTCTTTATCTTCAACTGCATTTGGATCATCTTTATTTGGCTCCATGCTTAGTTGTGATTTTCAACTTTTGTAGAAAATTGAAAGAAAATTGGAGTGGATTTCTAATCACAACTCTTTGATACCCCCTTTTTTTAACATTTTTGATTTTCCCCTTTTGTTTGGCACTTTATTTTAGTGCATATATTTGCATACAAGAATGATGGTGAAAAATGGCACTTTATATTTTAGTGCAAAATCACCAGCATTGAATAGAGTTTGATTCACCCTATTGCAAATTTACACCAATAAAATTTGCATTTAAAAAGTTTGGAAAAATCAAATATTTTAAGAGGTTAAGAGAGAGGAAAATAGAAAATAAAACACCAATATGACCCCCCCTTTTACCAAACTCATTGCAAAAGAACAAATTGCGTGTTCTTTTACAAATTTTTAACAATGGAAAAATATTGCACCTCCCCAATACACATTCCCTTTGTCACATTCATTGCAAAAGAATATTATTCTTTTACAAATGTTTATCTATGACTAAGAATTTCAACCTCCCCCTATCATCATCCCTTTGTGTAAACTCTACGGGTTTAACATGTATTTCACTGTTACAATTAAATGTGAACATAAATACCAACACATGGAAAATAAGACGATTTGTCCAAGTCTTTTTCCCAAGAGACATGCCAAGTGGAAAATTCGAAGGAGGGAGCCATTGGATTGTAGAATTTCATTTGACTTTATAGAGTGCATGGAGGAGTGGAGACTGAACTGGACGATGAAGAGGATTTTGAGGCAACATAGAGGTACCCAAGCTGGTGGGCATGTAGGAGTGACTTGCAGGAATCCTTTTATTGATTCAAAATAGCAAAAACCTTCACATATGAAGAAAAGTCACTGTCCTCATTCACATTTTTGTGATGCATCTAGGATTCTCATGCCTTTGTGCTTCTTGTGGGGGTTTGAGAATAATTTTGCATAGTTTGACAGATATATGCCAATATGGGTTAGTGCATATGCTTGATTGCTGCCTTTTATAGACTTGCATAAAAGTTTGACCTCAAGAGCCAATGAATCACAGCTATTCACCATAAAGGGACGATAGTTAGTGAAAATGGGTGGGCTTGTGGTTTGATGCACAACCATGAGGGGAGAGCAGCCAGGATGGGGAAGAACTATAGCCAGTGGATGTCCCACATTGCCTCCCAATATTCATTGGTCAAATGTACACCAAAAAACCAAATGCCAAATTCATGTTGGAAAAGCTAATCTTGAGCAGCCACCAATCGAGTGCATTTAATGCACAGCTTGAAATTATCTATAGGGATCCTCCACCTACTGTGTCTAACCTCCAATGTTGTTCCAATTAATTTTGGTAGCAAATTTATTAGTGGTAGGTGAATCTGAAGTGAGTGCCATTTGTGGAAAAGGCTAGAAAAGCAAATGCAACAAATAGAATGTTTTTTGAGTAAAGAAGAGAAAAAGAAGAATGTAAGAAATAGAAGACAGAGAGAAGCAGAAGAATAGAAGGAAGAATGTTCAGCAAAACATAACAGAACAAAAGTAGAATGTTCAGGAGATCTTGTAGTAGCAGAAGACATTGACAGAGAAAAGTGCTCCAAAATATTTGTAGAGGCCCAATGCTCTGGAATGTTCGTAGCAACACATAGTTTGTTCTAGTGCGCCAGATCATGCACAATTTTTTGATGAGAGAATGTATAGAGCTTTTCTCTGATTTTTTGTATGTAAAAAATTTTGGATTGTAAAATTTTTGGTTAATTTAATGCAACAAAAAATATTTTTCCTCCTCTTCTTGTTGTCCATTTTATTTGGTTTGTGTTTTCTTCTTTGTCCACTGTAGTTGGGTTCATTTTCCCAACATATTTGTATCAGAGCCCTAAGCTTTCTAGGCATTTAGTTTTTAAAGCCCTAGCTCTAGTCCTAGGTGTGTTGTGATAGGAGTTTTGCTTCTAGGTATTTCGAAAATCTCTAGTTTTTCTAGGAAGTGAAGAAAAACCCTTTAGTTTTTTCTAGGTATTTGTAGTTTCCATCATTTAGCAAAATGGCTAGAGGAGACAGTAGGAGTTGGTAGTAGCCACCTATTTTTTATGGAAAAAGTTATGATGTCTGGGAAAAGAAAATGAAAACCATTCTTGTAGCAAATGATTTGTGGGAACTAGTATCAAATGGGTTCATAGATGTGACTAACCCAAATGCATATGTAGCATTGACCAATCCCCAAAAGAACCAGTTGAAAGAGACAAGAAAGAATGATGCTAAAGCCCTCAGTTTGATTGAGGTATCCTTAACATAGGCTATTTTCCCTCGAATAGCAGCAGCTAGCTATGCAAAAGAGGCATGGGAAATACTTCAAACCACTTGCAAAGGAACTGAGAAAGTCAGGTCTGTGAAACTCCAGCTACAAAGGAGAGAATTTGAGACCATGCAGATGAAGGACAATGAGTCCATTTTAGATTTTCATACAAGGGCCTCCACCTTGATTAACCCGTTGAGGATAAATGGAGAAACTATGGAATAACAGAAGATTGTGGAGAAGATTCTCAGAAGTCTACCTACAAAATTTGACCTGATGGTTATTTCCATAGAAGAGGAAAAAAACCTTTCAATACTATCAGTTGATGAGTTAATGGGTTCACTTCAAACCCATGAGTAGCACTTAAATAGGTCTGCAAAATTCTTCCCAAGAACAAGCCTTCAAAGCACAAACAAATGTAAGAGGCAAAGAAAGAGGAAGAAATGGTAGAGGAAGAGGTCAAAGAGGCAGAGGTAGAAGCAACTCCAGAAGAGGAGGCTCAAACAACCAAGAGGAAGCTAGCACTTCCTAATCAGACTTCCAAAACACAAGGAATAGTAGCTCAAATAAGAGGAAAGATAAAATCAATGTGCAATGTTACTACTATCACAAGTATGGTCACTATGCAAGTGAATGCAGGAAGAAACATCATGAACATGGGAGTCAAAATGAAAATATGGCAAATGAGAACAAGGCTGAAAATGAAAAACAGTCACAAGTTTTTATTGCATGCAATTGAGCAGAACAAGGTAGAACTGAAGTTTGGTACTTGGACAATGGTTGTAGCAACCACATGAGTGGTAAAAAAAAAGTTATTTGCCTCCATTGATAGCAGCATCAAGTCTGAAATCAAAATGGGCAACAATGAGAAGGTTTCAGTCAAGGGCAAAGGCATAGTGTGCCTACAAACCAAGCATGGTGAAGAAAGACAATTTCATGATGTCTTTTATGCCCCAGGAATGAAACATAATCTTTTGAGCATTGGACAGATGGTCCAAAATGGCTATAGAGTGCTGATGGAGAAAGGAGAATGCATCATCTATGACAAGGACAGAAGCAAGAGAGTTATGGCAGCGGTTCAAATGACAAAGAACTGAATGTTTCCCCTCAAAATACAAATCTCAATACAGTCAAAAGGCTCACAACAGTCAGCCTTCAAATCGATCATCTAAGACCCATCCAAGCTTTGGCATTTGAGGTATGGGCATTTAAGTTATTCTAGTTTAAGTCTTTTAGCTAAAAAAGGCATGGTTAGGGGCCTACCAGCAATTGTAAAGCTCAATAGAAAATGTGAAGCATGGATCCTAGGTAAACAACATAGGCAACCTTTTCAATCAGGGCATTCTACAAGAGCTAGAGTACCATTAGAGCTAGTGCATTCATATTTGTGTGGTCCCATGAAGACCCCAACACTAGGAGGAAATGTGTATTTCATGACACTCATAGATGACTATAGTAAAAAAAATTGGGTGTATCTTTTGAAGAACAAATTAGAGGCATTTGATAAGTTCAAGGAGTTTAAGGCCATGGTAGAAAAGCAAAGTGGCCATTATATCAAAGTCCTCAGAACAGACAGAGGGGGAGAGTATATCTCTAAGGACTTTATGAATTTTTACAAGTCTCAAGGTATTCAGAGACAACTCACAACCAGGTATACTCCTCAACAAAATGGAGTGGCTGAAAGAAAAAAAAGAACAATCATGAAGATGGAAACAAGCATGTTGAAGGCAAGAGGTTTTTCAAATGAATATTGGGGTGATGTTGTAGCAAAAGCAGTTTACATCTTGAATAGGTGGCCCACAAAGGTTGTTAATGATAGGATTCCACAAGAAGCATCGACAAAATGCAAATGGAGTATTGAGCATTTGAGGATATTTGGATGTGTGGCATATGCTCTCGTGCCAAAGGAGAAAAGGTAGAAATTTGATGAGAAAGGTGAAAAATGCATTTTCATAGGCTATATTGAAGAATCCAAATCCTATAGATTGTACAATCCCATCGCCAAGAAAGTGGTGATCAATAGGGACGTTGAGTTCATTAAAAATGAATCATGAGATGGAACAGTTGATAGCAACACAAGTATTTCTATTTCAATACCTTTTGAGGATGAAGAAGCTATAGAAGGAAGATGCTCTGGAACCTTACAACAAGGTAACAGTTCAGAAAATAGCAGCAGTAGCTTCGAAAGCTTTCATCAGGGCAGATACTCCGAAACTGTACAACAATAGTCGTCTTCATCAAACCAATAGTCAAGTAGCTCCAGAAATTCAGACCCTACGCTTGCATCATTGATGCCACGAAAGACAAGAAGCGTGAGGGAAATTTATGACAACACAAGGTATGAAGATTTTGATGAGAATTTGAATTTTGCTTTGTTTTCTCATAGTGATCCAATGTATTTTGAAGAAGCTGTGAAAGAAGAAAAATTGTGTAACGCCATGGATGAAGAGTTGGATGTTATAGTGAGAAATAAAACATGGGAGCTCACTGATTTACCCAAAGGGAAATCAACCATTGGAGTTAAGTGGGTCTATAAGACCAAATGCACTGTTGATGGTAATGTTGAAAGGCATATAGCAAGGCTGGTTGTTAAGGGATACACACAATAGCTTGGAAGAGACTATGATGAGACTTTTGCACTAGTTGCAAGGCTAGAAATAGTGCAGGCAGTCCTAGCAATTGCAGCCCAGCACAAATGGAAAGTACTACAAATGGATGTAAATTCAACCTTCTTGAATGGAATTCTAAAACAAAAGGTGTATGTGGAGCAGCGACCTAGCTACAAACTTCCAAGGAAAGAATACAAAGTCTACATGCTCTAGAAAGCTCTCTATGGGCTAAAACAAGCACCATGAGCATGGTACAATATAATTGATACATACCTTTTGAGCAATGGCTTCAACAAAAGTGGTAGTGAGCCCACACTCTACATCAAGGTAGCCAATGGTGAGATACTTATTGTTGTTTTGTATGTAGATGATTTGATTTTCATAGCTAATAGTAATCTTTTCATTGCTGATTTCAAAGAGGCAATGAAAAATGAGTTTGAAATGACAAACCTAGGTTTGCTAAAATATTTCCTAGGCATAGAGGTCCAACAAATAGATGAGGAAATTTTTATTTCTCAAAAAAGTTATGCTAATCAAATCTTGAAAAGATTTATGTTGGATAGCAAACTAGCCCCAACTCCAATAGCTATAGGTCTAAAATTAAGCAATGAGGATAGCAGCAAAGATGTTAACCCAACCCTCTATAAGAGCATGGTTGGAAGATTCATGTATTTGACAACAACAAGACCTGATCTGATGTACATGGTAAGCCTAATTTCTAGGTTCATGGAGTAGCCTAATGATGCACACTAGCGAGCAGGAAAAAGAATTTTAAGGTATGTCAATGGAATGAAAGGCCGTGGCATTATGTATACTGCCTCTAATGAGTTTCAACTTGTTGGGTACACAAACAGTGATTGGGAAGGAAATGTAGATGACAGGAAAAACACTTCGAGATATGCATTCCACATGGGTTCAGGAGAAATATCATGGGCATCAAAGAAGCAGCCCATAGCTTCTCTCTCATGGCTCAAATAGAATATATTGTAGCAAATGCAGCAACATGCCAAGCCATTTGGCTTAGAAGAATCCTTGCAGATTTGAATGAGCAGCAAGAAGATGGTAAAACCATATTTTATGACAACGTATCTTCTATTGCCCTGACCAAGAATCTCGTCTTTCATGGACGAAGAAATCACATAGAAATCCGCTACCATTTCATAAGGGAGTTGGTGGAGCATGGAGAGATCAAGCTTTAGTATTGCAGATCTAAGCAGCAACTCGCTGATATTTTCACAGAGACATTGTCAAAGGACTTCTTTGAACGCCTAAGAGATAGGATGGGTATGCAGGAATGCCCCAAAACTTTGGTTTTGGTAAACACAAAAAAATAGAGATGCTCTAGGGTAAAAGCACAAAGTTGTGTCACACTTTATAAAGGAAACAGCCAACGCTGATCCAACTTTTAAACTTGAATCACTGAAAAGTAGCATATATGTTTTGAATTTTTAAATGATGTAAACTAGTAAAATATGTATTTTTTAGTATATTTTATGTTTGTATTTTTTATAAGAAATTAAAAAATTATTTTAAACTAGTTTTTCATAAATTAACACTATAATCTAGGTGCTGATAAAATGCTAAAAAATGAAGTTGCACGGGACGTCAAACTTTTTATAGTAATTTTTTTTTTTTTTCTTTCAAATTTTTTGTGTGTATTTATAACTTGAAACTTTAGTGCATGGATATATTTTTTTCCAATTTTGATAAATATATATTTTTATATAAGTATTAAAATGTGCATGAATAAAAAACAACTGTTTCCATCGGACGTCAACATTCATATTAAATATTTATCTAAAATGGAATAAAAGTTAGACCATCTTGAAATAGATTCTTTTATCTAGTGCATCATATTTTTTTCAATTTTTTTTTATAAGTTTTAGTATTTTTCCTTGGCATGGTAATCAACCTAATATTTTTTGCTGATAACCTACTTTTAGTATAAATAAAAATAAAAATAATAATAATAATTAAACTATTAAAATAAATATATTTTTGAAAACTACACTTATGGATCTACAAAAGGGTATTTTTACATTTTTTTAAAAATGTTATTTAAATGAGGAGGAGTTATTAAAACTTCAAGTTTTTCAAATAATTTTTTTTTTGGTAAATTGGACTCAAAGTGGTGCTCCATGTATTTTTAGCCAACAATTTTAGTTGAATAAATTTTGGAAGTATCTAACTTATCTAAAATGAATCTTATTAGGTCATTTGTTTGACCAAAATTGATTTTTAGTTAGAAATACTTAAATTCAGTTGTGCTAATATGTTGGCTAAAAGTGTGACACAGCTTTGTGCTTTTACCCTCCAAAACCTTGGTTCAGAAAAACATAGAGGAGCACAGATGCTCCGGAACTTGTATTTTGGAAAACATATAAAAGCGTAAGTGCTTCGAAACTTGTGTTCAGGGAAACACATAAGAGCATAGATGCTCTAAAACTTTGGAGAAGCGCACATGCTCTCGAACTTATGCTCCGAAAATTTTGACTGGTGATGTAAATCAAAAAGACTCAAGATTAAGGGGGAGTGTTGGAAAAGCTAATCTTGAGTAGCCACCAACCGAGTGCATTTAATGCACAACTTGAAATGATCCGTAGGGATCCTCCACTTGTCGTTTCTGACTTCCAATGCTGTCCCAATTAATTTTGGCAAGAAATTTATTATTGGTAGGTGAATTTGACTTGAGTGCCTTTTGTGGAAAAGGCTAGAAAAGAAAATGCAACAAATAGATTTTTTTTTGAGTAAAGAAGAGAAAAAGAAGAATGTAAGAGACAAAAGATATAGAGTAGTAGAAGAATAGAAGGAAGAATGTTCAACAGAACGTAATAGAACAGAAGTAGAATCTACAGGAGATCTTGCAGGAGCAGAAGACATTGATAGAGGAAAGTTCTCTAGAATATTTGTAGAGGTCTGATGCTCTGGAATGTTCGTAGCAGCACACAGTTTGTTCTAGTTCGCCAAAAAGTGTACAATTTTTGGAGGAAAGAATGTACATAGATTTGCTCTGAGTTTTTGTATGTAAAACATTTTGGATTGTAAAATTTTTGGTTAATTTAATGAAACAAAAAATGTTTTGCCTCCTCTTCTTGCTATCCATTTTATTTGGTCTGTGTTTTGTTCTTTTTCCACTGTAGTTGGGTTCATGTTCCCAACAATTCATACACCTATGCCAATGTAAATCGCGCCTCTCTGAGGTGACACAATTTTGTGAACATATATTAATGTTGGGGTGGGGTGATTTCTTCTTTCTATGAACAAATGTGTAGATTGACTCCTAACAGTGCTTCAAATTGCTTTAGAAACACTTAACCATCTTCCTACCACTTGATTAACACAAGAAAGAAGAAATCTAACCAAATACAATAATTTTTTTTACCTATTGGCTTGCACTATCTCCTTCCTGCTCTAATACCATATTATAATTTAGGAAGATCTAGGAGATAGAAATGCAAGCACATGAACAATGCATAAATTGTATTTAGTTGACCCAATTGTATTGAGAACAATTCCTTGCTTATATAGGCAAGGATGAGGCAATCCACCCATGAGGTAAATTGGCAAGTGTCCCATAAGGTTGCACAAAGGAGTAGACAAGTGTCTTATAGGTGTCAACCTTAGGAACACTTGGAGTGTACAAACCAACAACCTCCATGACCCAATTGTATTGAGAACAATGCCTTGCTTATATAGGCAAGGATGAGGAAATCCACCTATGAGGTGAATTTACAAGTGTCCTATAGGTGTCAACCTTGTGTGCCAAGTGTTGAGTGACCTACCTCCATCACCAAGTCATCAACCGTGTGTGCCAAGTGTTGAGTAACCTTTGAAGTGAGATGAAAATACTTCAAACCTCAAAGAGGTAGCTCATAAGATCTACCAAATAACTTGGTAACCTCTAGAGGTCTCAATGGTTGCACATTCAGTTAGACAAGAATTTCTCTAACCTCATATTGACCTAAGTGAGCTTAAGTATAGTGTGAATAGGAATTTCACACTAACAATTCATATTTACTACTAAAAAAATGATTACATTTAAAATATTTAGATTACATTAATTATAATATATTAAATAATAATATTAAATTTAAATAATTAATTTCAATTCTACTTTAAATTAGGTTAACCATGTTTAAAAATAAAAATATTATAAATCATGAGATCAACATAATTTTTTTTGAAGAAATATAAGTATTTTTATGTCAGGGAAGATAGTGCGTCATGCAGACATCTGTGTGCCATGCTTGCATCCCTAACAAATATTCCCCCACCGACACAAAAAAATAGGCACCAAGCGGAAGGAAGGTAGCTTGCTGATGTGGAATATCGCGTTTGTATATGGTTTTCTAAGGTGAGGGTGTGTAAAAGGAGAATTTTCGTAAGGGGTGCAAATTCTCTCGTATACACCTTGAAATAAAGTCTTCAAACTTGTGTGAAATGGCTCCAATGGATGTGGATCTTGACTCTTGATCTTGATATAAGATAATGTCTTTGAATGCTTTCTTGAATCATGAAAAACTACATCACAAATGTTAGCTCAAAAACACACATGATGCATGATGACTTTTACATGATGCTTAAATCTTTAATGGTGCTACAAATTCTTGATAATTTTCTCTTGAATGCTCCTAAATGCTCTCTTGATCATAAATTTTTTATAATGCTTGATCTCAAAAATTCTAGGATAAATTATGTGAAATAACCTTGTATTTATACTTGTTTAAATGCCAAATTTCTTGAAATCACAACACTACAAGCTGATATCAAATCTATGACAATAAAATCCCATCAAGTTTTTGATTCAAAATAGGTCCTAGTTAAAGCGAAACTCATACACCACCTTGGGCATATGAGTCCCAATGTCTTAAACACGAGACACAAACTCCAAGAAATGTCATGTTTAATGCAATGTTTAAAATTAGGTCTTGAAACCAAGGTGGGACGCATACACCCAAGGTGGTGTATGAGTCTCAAATCTAGAATGCATAACCTCAAACATTGAATCATGATTTCTCAATTGTTAAATTTTGAGATTATTCCAAGAAAATACACTAAATAAGGCTTGTGGATGCAAAATAAGACCAAATAAGGCATAAAGAAGCCCAATTTTAGCAGGGAGGGCCCAAACAAATGTGAAAATGTAAAAGGATACATTTTTCTACACTACAGTACAAATCTCTCAAGATGTCATGGCTTACCCAAATGCCAGGTATTAGTTATAGTTATGTATTAACAACTACACTATTCTACATATTCTAATTGTCAATATTGATGCACGTTATAAAAAAACCATTGCTATAATTAAGAATATTCATATGACTTCGATTAAAAACACCTACATTTTGTCATATATATTATTGCCTTACATTTTTTTTGGAGGAATAGTAGAAACTCTCTTGAGTTATTGTACAAATAGCTTGTATTGTTGTCCACATTAACATTTGTGGTTATTTTATAGGCACTAAGAATAATTTTAATCTTAGTTTCAAGTTTGATACATTTTTGTAGCGAATAATTGAACCATAATTTTTATGGTTTAAGTTCATAACAATTTTTTTAACACAATTCCCAAAATGATATTTTTTAAATTTTCATTTCAAAATTAATTCTAACTTGATAGATGATACATAGAGATCAAATCACATAAGATATAAAATACATAACTATTATTCAAAAAAAACAATCTTAATGTTTTTAAACTTACTAATAAGTTGAGATGTATTTTACCATATTGAAAAAGAAATGAAAACCTAATCATGAAAGACTTGTTCTAATAAATGTAATCACATTAAAAAAATTAATATTCAATTAATATTTTAAAAAATCAACATATTTTTATGTATCGCTTGAATTTCAAGCACCAATACATTAGAGTCAACACACATGAGATATTATCACTGAATCAGATCTCAAATATAGACTATTTATGAGACGCAAAGAATGAAAACCAAGAAAACTAAAACAAAAACCTGCACAAGCCATGATAGGTCTCTCTCCCAATAAATCAATCTTAAAAGCATACAAGATGCCTGAATCGGGAGAAAACTTGCAAATTTGGGTAATTTGAAATTGTCAATGGTGGTAACTATGTTCGTGTTTGTGACGTCCATGATGGGTTTTTCCTTGATTTGCTATAAATCTGTTGTCTGTACTACTTGAGCAGTGAAACGAATCTTTGCCAGCGCTTGAACTGCACACATATCATCAACAACGTCAAGCAAATATGGTTAGAAATTCATCATGGAACAACCTTTCTGCCTTCATACCATTCACATGTAAATGCAAATGATATTATGAGACCCTAAATAAGAAAACAATTATTGGTGCAATAAGATTTGATATACCAAAGTCAGATCCAGATTGTGAATTATGCTCTACAATGACTGTTCTCTGTTGAAAATTAACAGTAACGTTCTCAACTCCATGTCGTGCCTCAAGCGATCTCTTTATCTTTCCCTCATGGGAATCGTTATACATTCCCTGAACGCTCAAGATTGTTCTCGTCATGATTGTAATTCGCAGAGCAAATAAAGATGATACTTGAAAACAGAGCAAATGAAGATGATGTAACTGAAATCGGAGATAATGATCCTTGCTTGAATGGTGTGGTGTATTTATCTTTACCTTGAATTCCAGGAAGAGTAATTTG
Organism: Sequoiadendron giganteum; assembly: GCA_007115665.2. Lineage (NCBI taxonomy): Eukaryota > Viridiplantae > Streptophyta > Pinopsida > Cupressales > Cupressaceae > Sequoiadendron > Sequoiadendron giganteum. The sequence goes on along the minus strand of CM021103.1, from coordinate 23,717,353 downwards.
CAAGATATGTTCTCCTTCGTTGTAGTAAACATGAAATTATCAGGAAATTAGTGTTACGCGTAGATCTTTTAAAATTAGAAGAAATTGTAGCCACTTGTTCTATATTTATTTGACTTCTCACCTTGCTTAAGAATTTCCCAGATTTATTTAATTTATCACGACTTATTCATTTGCACTAACTCATTACAAGTTACAAGCACAGGTGGGTTTTAGTCTAGAGAGAAACCCGCAAAATACGATAACGCGAAGACTCAACTGTATGCATGCCTTCGTGTCCGCGTTGGTTTCCATGGGGAAGTTACAGTGAAATTGATGATAATAAAATAGAGGAGAGAAGGTCAATGTCTCAGCTTTTTATTTCTCACCGCAAATAGCCAGGCATCTAAATTTTGTAGAGAAATCTTACCCAAATGTAGACAACATTGTATTTATGAGAGTCAAAACAGAGAAAACCAAGAAAACTAAAACAAGAGCCTACACAATACTTAAGCCATGATATGTGTCTCTTCTAAGAAATCAATCATAAAAGTATACAAGATGCCTAAATTTAGAGAAAACTTGGAAATTTGACTAATTTGAAAATGTCAATGGGGTAAATTTCTCCGTGTTTGTGACTTCAACGATGTGTTTCTCCTTGAATGGTACAAAGCATTTATGTTCACAGGAAGAGTGATGTGCAAGGCATGGTGATCTCCTTCATTGTAATAAACATGAAATAATCAGGAAGGCTGCAGAGTTTAGAAATAGGAGAAACGCGTATGATATTTTAAAATCCGAGTAAACTGCAGCTTCCTTGTTGCAGATTTGTTTGACTTCTCACCTGGTTTAATATTTTATGAGTTATTCACTTGCACCAATTCATTACAAGTTACAAGCAGAGGTTGGTATATAGTCTAGAAGAAGCCCACCAAGTACGATAACACCGAGTCTAAACAGTATGCACACCTTCGTACACATTATGTGACCTAAAAGTACGAAACTACTTAAAAATGCAAGCTAATCATTTCCTATCGTGTCAACGGCAGTGTCACCGTTCTTGTTTTAACTTTCTTGGTGCAAATAGTCAGCCATGCAATTTTTTAAAAGAAAGGCTTACCCATTCCTTTCTATTTGTGATTGAGTTTGACAGTTGGACATCTTTCTATAATACTATTATATTATGGATTTGAAATTTGAGATTTTCTTAACGGTCGTAGTTATACATTATGTGAGTAAGAAGTACGAAACTGCTAAGTACAACCTAACTACTTCTAATCTTGCACAACCTAATTGAGTAAAAAATATCCACAACACAATCCCGGCCCACGATCACTCAAATTGAGTGGGATTTGTTGCATCGGTATAGTAATAGGGAGATATCATGCTCATATATGGAATCGTACATCCATAGGGTATGTTCAAAGTTTTGTTCGTTTCAAATTTTGATTGGAAATGAGGTAAGTTTTTCATATCTTCTGGAATGGTTGTTATTTTCATTTTGAAAGTTTGTAAATGGATTGGTGAGGTGTTAGAACCTCCCAACAGCCTTCATTTCATAGATTTTGATTATAGATTAATTGTTATAAGTAAATTTTGATAAATTTTCAAAATGTGTTGTTATTATATACCCAATTTTTTTTTGGTAAATGCAAAAAATATGTATTTTATAGTTTAAGAGGAGTGTTGGAAATATTTTCCACTAAAGGGTATTCTTAGAATTTTGATTTTGAAAATTTTAAATTTTGATGAATTTTCATTGTGGTGGAAATTTTAGAAAAAATTGAAAGTTTTGCATGAAATGAATGAATATTGATATTTTAAAATGATGGAACTTAGTGAAATGTGTTAATATGAATTGTGAAAAAATGATACTAAAATTTGATGAAATTAAAAATTATGCATTGGTTTACGTGCTCTAAAAATAGTCATATTTATTTTCCAAAGCATGCTCACATTTTGAAAATTTTGATTTTGTAAGGATTTCCTAACTCTTATCATGTGTCAATAGGGGCTTGGGTTGAGGTACATCAATGATACCTTTCTTTGACCAATTATGACATCTTCTAAGTGCTATGTATGTATCATTTTGTGAGTGATATAAAGTTTCACCATAATTCCCTATATGCTCAAGCCTGTACATTAAACCTCAACCCTATATCTTAAATTGTAAACCCTAAAAACTTCACCCTATACCCCCAACCCTTAAACCCTCTACCCTCTACTCTACACCCTAAAACCTAAACCATAAACCCTAAACCCTCAATTTTCTCAACTCTCTACCCTATACATTGGATTCTCAACCCTAATCCTTCAACCCTATACCCTCAACCCTCAACCCTAAACCCTCAACCTTATACCCTCAACCCTCCACCCTAATCCCTCAACCCTAATCCTTTAAACCGTAAACCCTCATCCCTCAACCCTTAAAACCTTAATTTCTCAACAATCTACCCTATACATTAAACCCTCAACCCTCGATTATCAACCCTCTACCCTAAACATGGGACCTTCAACACTAATCCCTCCTCCATATACCCTCAATCCTCAACCCTAATCCCTTAAACCCTAAATCTTCATCCCTCAACCCTTAAATCCTTAACCGTTAAACCCTTAATCCATCAACCCTCAACCCTATACATTAAATCATGAACCCTCAAATATCAATCCTCTACCCTATACATTGGAACCTCAACCCTAATCCCCCAACCCTATACCCTCAACCCTCAACCCTATACCTTCAACCTTCAACCCTCAACCCTAATTCCTCAACGCATAAACCCTTAAACCCTACACCATCTACCCTCTACACAAAACCCTCACCCCTCAATTCTCAACCCTCTACCTTATACATTGGATCCTCAACACTAATAATTCAATCCTAAACCCTCAACCGTATACCATCAACCCTCAACCCTAATCCCTCAACTCTAAGGGTGATCCCACAAAGCTGGTTTACAATTTCTAAGAGGAATTAATTTTTGCATAAATCACATATTTTTAGAAAATATAATGATTTAAGCCTTTAAAATTTCCATTTTAAGGATTTCAATTGAGGAGGGTTTGATCAAACCACCTTAGATCAAACCCCCTTGGATAAAACCTCACTAGTTTTAAACCATACCTATAAATGAGTCTCCTTTACACCTATCAAAATGTTGATAAAAAATCACTTTTGATTTACCTTTTGGGGGATCAAATGAATTCATTTAAAATTTATTTGAAATTATTATGGTAGTCCTTGAAATGAGCTATCCCACGAATATACTTTTAATATGTTTTGGTTTTATTATGTATGTGTTTTTTTAGTTTTATTAAACATGGGTTTTTCATCGAAAATCAAGCTCTTTGTTTTGAGTATGTGGAAAAATAGAAAATTATTAAAATATTTTAAAAAAAATTATGTTTGTGCTGGGTATTGATGTCCTTGATCTATTCAAAAAAAAAAATTGAATTTCGATACATACAGAAAAAGTTTTGTATACAGTCCACCTATGTGTGAATTGCAACTGGTTTGACTTCGAAACTCTATTAAGGAAAAAATATTCAATAAAAAAGTATGAGACCAAATGAAAGTGCTAGATATTGTAGTTACAAATCTAAATTCGAAAAAATTAGAATTTTATCCTTCATACAAAAAAGTAATGTTGTTTTATGAAAAAAACCCATTTTCGTGGGAGATGGAAAAAGAAGTGCAATTTTATTCCAAAAAATTTGAATTTTTTTTTTAGAATCTGCAAACAAAATGTGATGAGACTCTAGTTTGCATTATGTTCAAATTTCTCATGGTTTACCCACTATAGGTGCCCGAATCTGAAGATTTAGTTAAAAATAATAGTTTCAATTTCCAATTTGGCCAAAAATTGTAAACCACTATTGTGGGATCACCCCTAATCCCTTAAACCGCAAACCCTCATCCCTCGACCCATAAACACTTTAAATCTCAACCCTTAAACCCTTAAACCCTTAAGCCCTCAATAGTCTACCCTAATACATCAAACCTTTAACCCTCAATTCTCAACCCTCCACCCTATACATTGGAGCCTCAACCCTAAACCTTCAACCCTCAATCCTAATCCCTCAACCCTTAAACCCTTAAATCATTAAACCCTCTACCCTCTACCCGCTATCCTATACCTTAAACCCTAAACCATCAATTCTCAACCCTCTATCCTATACATTGGATCCTACACCCTAATCCCTCAAACCTCAACCCTAATCCATCAACCCTAATTCCTTACACCCTAAACAATCAACCCTCAATGCTTAAACCCTCAACCCTAAAACCCTTAATCCCTCAACCTACTACCCTATACATTAAACCTTCAACCCAAAATTCTAAAACCTCCACCCTATACATTGGACCCTCAACCCTAAACCATCAACCCTATACCCTCAACCCTCAACCCTAATCCCTCAACCATAATCCCTCAACCCTTTAACCCTTAAACCCTCAACCCTTTTCCCTCTACCCTATACATTAAACTCTCAACTGTCAATTCTCAACTCTCTACCTTATACATTTGATCCTCAACCCTAAGCCCTTAACCGTAAACCATTAACCCTAATCCCTCAACCCTAATCTCCTAAAACCTAAACCCTCATCCCTCAACCCTTAAACCCTTATAACCTCAACCATTAAATCCGTAATCCCTCAACCCTCTACCTTATGCATTAAACCCTCAACCCTTAATTTTCAACTACATACCCTCATTTGTATACAATCAACCGTCAATCGTCAACCCTCTACCCTATACATTAAACCATCAACCCTTGATTCTCAACCCTCCACCCTATATATTGGATCCTCAACCCTAAACCCTAAACCCTAATTGCTTAAACCCTAAATCCTCAACCCTTAAACCCTTAAACTCTTAAATCCTCAATCCTTAAAACCTTGACCCTTAAACTATCAACCCTTAAACCCTTAATCCCTCAACCCTCTACCCTATACATTGGATCCTCAACCCTAATCCCTCAACCCTATACCCTCAAGCCTAAACCCTAATCCCTTAGACCTTGATCCCTCATCCCTCAACCCTTAAACCCTTCAACCCTTAATATCTCAACCTTCTAACCTATACATTAAACCCTCAACCCTCTATCCTCTACCCTATACATTGGAGCCTCAACCCTAAACCCTTAGCCCTATACCCTCAACCCTTGTAGTAATAGAAAAAGTATCATTTTTCCTTACTTGATTTGAGAACAATTATCATTGGAATAACTTAATTGTGCCTTGGAATAGTATTGTAATGTATTGTAACATTCACATCATTCTAGGGCCCTTATTTGTTTAAAACATACCTTAATTTGTCTTTTGCAAAAGTTTTGTAAAGTGTTGTAACACACTTTCTTTTCTATTTTTTATTCAATTAATTAAGCCTAATGGCCCCCTTTTTAATAAAATGTTCCTAGTGTGTACCTTATTTATGGTGTTGTAAATTGTTGCAACACACTTTTACACTTATCTACGATCCACTTAATTAATTGTGGTTAATTAGAGTTAATTAACCCCATTAATTCAAATTTAAGCCTTATTTATGACACCTTCTGAAGATCTACCCTGACACCCACAATTCAAATTACATAACATTTAATTGGGAAAAATCAAGGTCCTAGAAATTGGTGCTAGGACCGATTCACCCTAGGTGGCGAATGGGTCCTCCCTCTATAGGACCCCCCGTTTATCAACATATTTCAAATGGGTTTTTAGTGATCTTTCATTCCCTGATGGTTAAGTACTAGAAAACAGTGCCAGGACCCATTCACCCTAGGTGGCAAATGGGTCCTCCCTTAATGAGTACCCCATTTTTGAATTTCATTCTAGCGGGAATTTAATAATGTTTGTTTCGAGATTTGGTATCGAATTCAATTGTTTGAATTCCAACGTTAATCTCTTGATTTAGTATAAATAAGGGGTGAATTCACATAGTTTCACCTCACAAGTTTATGAAGCATTCTAGAAATTTTAAAAGAGAATTATAAAAAACTTCAAGAGCATTTCAAAGGCATTTCAAGGCAGATTATGAAGATTTTATTGCAAAAATTCAAGATCATTCCATCATGTCTAGGGTTTAGTGCATTCATGCATGATGTTATTGAGCTAATAAAGTTGATGCAGCATTGAGGATCTATTACAAGCATTGATTACATCTTATTCAAGGATCAAGATCTACATTCTTCATGGCCATTACATGTTAGATTATGGATTTTCATTATAAGACAACATCTAAGGAATCAAAATGTCATCATTTCATGTTTCATGCTTTAATTTCATTATTTCATCATTTGTTTAATTACCTACAAGAGGTTTGACTTAGGAAAAGCCATATTCACTAACAATTAAAAAGTTTTTTTCTCACTAGAATGTGTGTTTGTAGAATTACATGTTAGAGATCAAGTGGAGAATAAGTTTACAACAAGACTACAAAAATTATCAAGTTGCAAGACTAACCTTCAAAGTGTAAGAACAAAGAATTAAAGCTACAAAATTAAGTACATGATTTCAAGAGCTGAAAACCAGGAATTTGAGAGTGTAGACATCAAGGAAAATAGCCTAGATCTTAGTTTTAGAAACCCTAACAGGGATCCATTCACCATGAAAGGCGAATGTGTCCTTTGTGCCCTTAAAACAAGCTTCTTGCAATAAGGTACACACCTATTTGAGCTCTAAAAACTCCCCTCATAGTTTCCATAAGAGTTAGGGTAAATTTATCATTGTTATTTGCATGTTTTGCCCCTCATAATTACATCAATTATAGTGATTTTTTTTTAGAAATTCTACTGGTTTATCTTGATCTTGATAAGCCCTAACTTTCCCACATCATCAACCCTAATTCCTTAATCCCTAAAACCTCATCCCTCAACCCTTAAACCCTTAAACCCTCAACCCTTAAACCCTTAATCCATCAAACCTCTACCCTATACATTAAACCATCAACCCTCTACCCTATACATTGGACCCTCAACCCTAGTCCCTCAATCATATACTCTCAACCCTATACCCTAAACCTTCACACCTAATCACTCAACCCTATACCCTCAACTGTTAAACCCTTAAACCCTCAAACCTAATCCCTAACCCCTCAACCCTTAAACCCTCAACCCTAATGCATCAACCCTTAAACCCTAAACCCTAAACCCTTAACCCTTTAACACTTAATCCCTCAACCCTCTACCCTATACATTAAACTCGAGTCAACAACCAAATCCAAACCCTCTACCCTATACATTGGATCCTCAAACCTCAACTCTAATCCCTCAACCCTAATCCCTTCAACCTTAAACCCTCATCCCTCGACCCTTAAACGGGCTTAAACCCTCAATCCTTAAACCCTCAACCATTAAAACCTTAATCATTCAACCCTCTGTCCTATACATTAAACCGTCAACCCTTAATTCTCAACCCTCTACCCTATACATGGGACCCTCAATCCTAAACCCTCAACCCTATACCATCAACCCTCAACCCTAATCCCTCAACCCTAATTCCTTAAACCCTAAACCATCATCCCTCAACCCTTAAACCCTCAACTCTTAAACCCTTAATCCCTCAGCCCTCAACCCTATACATTAAGTCATCAACCCTAAAATATCAATCCTTTACCCTATACATTGGGCCCTCAACTCTAATCCTTCAACCCTATACCCTCATCTCTATATCTTCAACTCTCAACCCTAATCCTTCAATCCTATACCCTCAACCCATAAACACTTAAACCCTTAAACCATACACCCTCTACCCTCTACCCTATACATTAAACCCTCAACCCTGAATTCTCAACCCTCTACCTTATACATTGAATCCTCAGCACTAATCCCTCAACCCTAAACCCTCAACCCTATACCATCAACCCCCAACCCTAATCCCTAAACCCTAATCTCTTAAACCCTAAACCCTCATCCCTCAACCCATGAACCCTTAATCCCTTAATAGTCTACCCTATATATTAGACTCTTAGCCCTAAATTCTTAACCTTCCACCTTATACATTGGAGCCTCAACCCTAAACCTTCAACCCTCAACCCTCAACCCTCAACCCTAATCCCTCAACCCTTAAACCCTTAAACCCTTAAAACCTCAACTGTCTACCCTCTATCCTATATATTAAACCCTAAAACATAAATTCTTAACCCTCTACCCTATACATTGGATCCTCAACCCTAATCCATCAACCATATTACTTCAATCTGATACCCTCAACCCTCAACACTAATCGCTCAACCCTAATGCCTTAAACCCTAAACCCTCATCCCTCAACCCTTAGACCCTCAACCCTTAATCCCTCAACTCACTATCTTATACTTTAAAACTTCAACCCTTAATTCTCAACCCTGTACCCTATACATTGGACCCTCAACCCTAAACCATCAACCCTATACCATAGAAAAATAGTGTCCAAATTTCTCAATTAGTCCAGTCGTACTATCATTACCATATCATAATGAAATTTAGCTACAGAAAGACCGAGGTCTAAGAGAGAAGCCACAAACTGTGAAGCCAAACATGAATTCACTATGTAGTAAGACCTGGCTTTCATGAAAGTTTCCTTGAGGAGAAATGAAAAAATTCTTTGGTGGATGAAGTCCCGACGAAGAATACTTTTCCAAGCTGTTGGTTCATAGCTTGGCCTAAAAAACTAGTCTGGTGATGGATGCTGGTAAAGAAAATGGGAGTATCCATAGCCTAAAGACAAGAAAACACAAAAGAGAAATTAAAATTTAAAGATAGAAGTGATGAATTTGAGGGAAAGTGATGCATTTATAGAAAGTTATGAGAAATCTATGGTACATAGTTGCTTGGAGATGAAATCTTGGGAATATAAGTTGAGGTGGTAGAAGTACACTTTTCTCTAGAATTGAAAGTTAAATCAAATAAATTCTAATGAAATTGGTGTTTAGTGCTTCGAGGATGACTAGTACGAAGATCATGAATTAAGAAAATTTAAGATTACAAAATTAAATAGTCGTCATTTCAGTTCATCCAATCAAGTTGTATTAATTATGAATTATCTAGGTGTGTTGTTCAGAAGGAGAGTTGAATTGGTGAGGTGGCACACATGGGCATGTTGAGAAATTTGAGAAGTTAATATGTGTGTTATTAGGAATGAAAATTAAATGAGTGGTATGATGGTCGGGTTTGAGTCAAATTATGACAAGTTTGGTGCATTAATGTAAGTGCAAAGCCACCAAATTCAAAGTTTTCAACCAAGTTTATTTTAGTGGGCTATCATGGAAAGTAAAGTGGAAGGGTGGAAACTAATGTCTCTAAATTTAGAAGTAATCGGGTGATTTGATAACTTGCAGCTAAATTTTAAATTACTCCTTTTTTAGCAGATAGTGAATTGCAATTGGTTGAAATCTAGCATAAGGATGATAAAATTTCACTAGAAAGTTTCACATATAGGGAATTCATTAACTGAATCTTTTGGGAATTGGTGAATGATGAAAGAAATTTTCATTGAGTTAAAATAAAAAGGTAACCTTTGCTATCATTGTAATTCCCAACCTAATAGTGGGCTTCATTGCCTACAAGTTGAAGCAAAAGAGCTTACAATAAAAATATCAAATGAAAAAATAAAATGAAAAATAAATATCATAGAAAAATTAAAAGAGAAAATTCAGCTCTTTAGGCTATCCAAATATCTCTAGTGAGGCTATAGATGCCTAACTAGTAGTAGAGCTATTTTTTGGGGAATTAAAGAGATAACCTTTTCGAGGCTATGGATGTTTTACTAGCAACAAGGCTCTATACAAGGTTGGCTTTGGAGGATTGCTAAATTAGGTAGATCAATGTAGATGAACTAATATTTTTGACCAAGCTCCAGACATGGGAATAAATTAATGCACACATTGATACTTTCTGGAAAAGTTTAACAATTTTTATCCCGAGATTCAAGTTAAGGCAAGGAGCTATTGTGGAAAATATGCATAAGGTATAATTTATGCTGGGTGATTGATTCCCAAGCTTCTTTTAAATTTGGTTTTGTTGGTTGCAAGTTGTTGTGTGGTCTCACAACATGCCCCAACAAGGTAAGGCTTGGGGACCCAAGTTGAAAATTAATTCTTATGGTAGGTGCTCATTGGCTGATGATCACCAAAAGAAAATGCAAAAGTGAAAATCTTTAAAATAATTTGAATGATTCAAATATATTGAGTGTTGAGAAACTAGGAAATTGTAGTTTGTAAGTGAAGTGTAACAAGTTGTTGTAGCTAGGATTAAAAGCTCATGAGTATACAAGTTTCGATGAAAGTCAGGAGTCAGGTCAAGTTTTGTTTCAGAAATATGTCAGGAGTTGGGTACTCGAGAACCTAGGTAAATGGTGCATTGGTGCTAAAGTGTTAATTTTTATTGTTTGATTTGCTTTGAATGCATAAAGTGTCTAGTAGACCACCTAAAGTGATAATTACACAATAATACATAAAAGTGTGTTATTTGTGAATTGTTTTAAATGGGGTTAATAATGATGGTTTTATGCTAATGGGTATGTGCAGGATCATGATGGAAAAAATAGTTCCTTAAGTGGCGATGAAAATTCAGAAAATCAGAGTTAGGAAAATTTTCATAAAAATTTGAATAAGTTATCTATATTATTTCAAAAATATGTAAGAATAGAATTTGTAGAAAATTGAATGTAGCTTCTAAACTATTAGATTTTTATTTTTTTAAATCTATTTGGTGAAAATTTGAAATTTCAATGTAATAGTACTTAAATTTCAGGGAAAAAATAAGAAGTAGGTGTCTTTCTGACCACCCTAGCCACAATAAAATGATAATACATTTTAATAAGATTTTATATATAAGTAGAGAACTCATGTCTCGATGTGATGCATATTTTTTTGTAATTTTTTTCCAAGTAAATAATTAATTATGAATTTTTTAGTACAACTTTTAAAAAATATAAAAAACTTGTATGTTTGACGACTTTAACTTGGTAAAAAATTCATGAAATTCATTTTTTTTTTTAATACTATAGTATGTGGAGCATAGAATTCAACACATTTTTTGGATTCAAAAAAAATGATATCATTTGAAAGCTATATATGTTTTTCAATCAACCTATCAATAAGGACTTTAGTCATAATTCAAATAGAAAATGAATAATAATAATTTATTAAATTGAAAGTAAAGCATAATTTATATTGGTGGAAAGCTGAGAATCTCCTTTAAAAAACCTTGTCATTCATCAATTTTGGGTAAAAGAATAGTTGTCAGCCACATGGGCCATCATATCACTTACATATCACCACTTTTTGGCCCATCATGATCCTGCACATACCCTAATGAGAGTTTTATATTGTTTTAAAAAGGGATCGATGTATGTAATTTTATGTGTAGGAGAAATAGGTTGTTCGACCATATTTTGGTATGGACAGTTAGGAAAGTTTGGATTGCAAGCAAATCCAACGATTTTACCAGGTATGGTGGCACACTTTGAAAGCTTATGCGAGGATAAAGATTATGGAGAAGAAATGTTGGTAACTAGAGAACTAGTGACTCATGTATTACACATGTGATGAAGGAGGGTTCCTAGCTCTGGAATGATGTACTTTCGAGTGTTTTCGCCCGAAGCTTGCACCTAAATGTAGGAACATTAGTGTCGATGGATTAGGATATCTAGTTCCACCTAATTGCTCTAAATATCTAGTAGAGGAAGTTCCTACATTTTGTATGACAAACCTACTCAATCCAATTTGATTTCCTAATTGAATTACAGAAGTCAAAAATTTTTAAGTGTTGAAGAAGGTCAAAATTTGTTGACTTATTCAAAGGTTTGTCTTGCCAATTGTCATGTGCCATGTGATTTGTTGTGATTTTCCCCTTGGATTCTCTCTCATGTGTGGATGTAATTTCCCAAATTTCCTATTCTTAACAAAGGACAAGAGTTGTATTATTTTAGCTAAGTTTAGAATTTATGGATTTTGGTGAATTAATTTTTTTTCAAGTTTCATTCATTTTCCTATTTTGTGTTCCATTCCAGACTAAAAACCGATACATTTCATTAGAAGTTAACTAATATCATAACCTATTTAAATCTATTTCCTAATATGAAATCTTACGTAACTAATTGTTTGTTCCTATCAAAAAAGACTATGTGATGTGTCATTTAAGGGTGCATACTAACACTATTCGGTGGAAAATGATCCCCCTTTATTTAAACTCTTACATCATTCTATTCCTAGATATGAAGCAATGTGGTGAAGTATATAATGTTTGCTATGATTTAGTTTTTTCTTGAGGCATGCATGGATAATACCTAGGATAAATTTTACATTTTAGTAACTTTTTATGCTTTATGTTAGAGTATATGTTTTATATTTCCATAAAATGTTTCAAAATTCATAAATACATGGAGCTTTATTATAAATATTTTGATTCCATGAAGTTGTTGAGTGATTAATGCTAAATCTATTTTAATGTATGGAAGTAATTTGAGTTTTAGGAAATATTATTGGAAATTCTTTGATTTCATAAAGTTATTGAGTAGCATTTGAATGATAAAACTTAGATATGTTTCTATATTTTAGATACCATCTTATTTTTGACAACCATAGACCCCTCAAGTTTAACAAAAATATCACAACGAACCCTAAGTGAACCTAGTGTGTCAAGACTTCACATTAACGATCCTTTGGATCGAGTTGAGTTTGGCTTAGATTTAGGTTTTCCCAGTGTAGTATTTCAAGAAAGGTAGGTTCCCACAGTAATCTATGAGAATTTATCCAAATTTTGGTGTGTGTGCAACATTTGTGTCAACAGATACCTTTGTGCAGTTGATTGTTTGATAGGAGGTCTCTTAAAAGCTTTCTTCTAGAACTTGGGTAATAGTACAAAGTTGTGTCACACTTTCAACCAACCTATCAACACAACTGAATTTAAGTATTTCTAACTAAAAATTAATTTTGGTCAAACATATGATCTAGTAATATTCATTTTAGGTAAGTTAGATATTTCTACAACTTTTCCAACAAAACATGTTGGCTAAATGCATATGTAGCACCACTTTAAGGTCAATTTACCAAAAAAATAAAATTATTTGAAAAACTTGAGGTTTGAATAATACCTAATCACGTAAATAACATTTTTTAAAAATATTAAAACCACCCATTTGTAGATTAATAAATGTACTTTTCAAAACTATATATACTTTAATATTTTATTTTATTATTTATATTTTATTTTTTATTTTTACTAAAAGTAGGTTATCAACACAAAATATTAGGTTAATTACCATGCCAAGGAAAAATACTAAAACTTATTAAAAAAATTTGAAAAAAAATATGATGCACTAGATAAAAGAATCTATATCAAGATAGTATAATTTTTTTTCGATTTTTGATAAATATTTAATATAAAAGTTAACATCGAATGGAAACAATTTTTTTTAATACACACATTTTAATATGTATTTAAAAATATATTTTTATCAAAAATTGAAAAAAAAGTCCATGCACTGAAGTTTCAAGTTATAAATAAACACAAAAAAATTGAAAGAAAAAACCAAATTTACTATAAAAATATTGACGTCTCATGTAACTTCATTTTTCAGCATTTTATCAGCAACTAAATTATAGTGTCAATTTATTAAAAACTATTTAAAACTAATTTAAAAATAAAATAAAAATACAAACATAAAATATACTTAAAAATACACATTATACTAGTTTACATCATTTCAAAATTCAAGACATGTATGTCACTTTTTATTGATTCAAGTTTAAAATTTGGATCAACTTGGTCGTTTCCTTTATAAAGTGTGACACAACTTTGTACTTTACCCAGTTTTGAATATGTTTGAGAGTGTTCGGAGTCTAATTTTTATTTAAGCTTTCTCCTTTTTCAAACCCTAATCCTTCTTTGTCCTTAGAATATTTTTGACTAGAAAGCATATCATCAAGCAACGTGGATCTCTTCTTGAATTTTTTCTCTTAACTCTTTTCTTTCCTTAGTGACACAATCTCTTCTTCATGTTTTGAGAATTCTATAGACTTCTCTTTCAATTTGGCATTTTAGAAGTCTTCAACTCTTTTTTCTTCTTTAAACTACACTTTCAGATCAGTGATCGTCTCAGTTGATTGTTTAAGTTGCTCAATTATTTCCTTGAGTTGATCTTTAAATTTCTTGACTTGATTCCTCAACTTCTCAATAGACTCATCTGCTTCCTTAAGAGTTTCTTTTAGATCTATATTCTGCCATTTTTCTTTATCCAAGTCATCAAGAGACAATTTGAGTTCTCCACCCATATCAACTTCATAGTATTTTTCAGTAAACCCTTCTATTATAATTTTTTCTAGAGAGATAGTATACTTCTTAGTTGCCATGTGTTCAACCTCCAAGTTCTACCTTTTCTATTAAGAAAATTGAAGGAGCCAAACTCTGACACAAATTATTGAACAACTGGAATATTGAGAGGGGAGTGAATCAATACTCCCTTAAATTAATTAACTTAAAAATGCATTACAAAGAATCTTATTAAACTTGTAGAAATGGAAAAAAATAATTGAAGCATGCACCAAAATAATTAGCACAAGAATACTAGATTAATGTGGAAAATCCATGGTGAGGATTAGCTCACAATATATCATAACCAGTTACAATTGATTATAGGAGGCTCACTGCCTAGAGGACTCACTATCCAAAAAAATAAGAGGGCTCACTTCACAAGGAAGATCACTTCTTCCAGAATTACAAAAGATATACGAAAGGATGGCTCACTACCAAAATTTAAGCTTCTTACAATGCATCTGCTAGATGCTGAAGATACAATTACATGTTCGGCTTAGAAAACTCACTTTACACACTTCATTCTCCACTATCACAAGATCACCACCATCACATTTTGTAATTCACTACACCTCATCAGACATACATTGAATTTTACTTCTATACATACATATATATTCTGCAACTAAACATACCATCAATTAGGTCAACCTAATTAGATAAAAGGTGTGAACCCATAACCTTTCAACTCATAACCACATGATACATGCCTTATCAAAGTAATCGAAGAATTTTATTTACCTATATAGCTAGAAATGACCTATAGATGCTCCTATGATTCCACTCCATGCTCAATTTAGTATTGCATGACCCCAAAACCTTTAGGTCAACACCACACAACAAAACTGGTGAAGCAACAACTGAATGGACCAAATATCCATCCACAACTTGACACATGGACCATAAAACCACCTAAAACTCAAAGTGAACACTCATTTGACATCTCTAAGAAATTCTTGAAATGTATAAAACTTAATGATCATCTGTGGTGGAATGTAGAGCATTCCAACATGAACTTAGCACCTATAACTTTACCTCTACTTAGTCTAATACTCTATCATCAATATCTTCTAATGTGGAATGCATAAAACCCTAAAAAATAAGATATTGAATCTTTCAATACATTCCATGTTATTACCTCAAAACTGCATAAAAATATAATGCAATGTGGAGCAATATGAACCACAAAATTGATGCTCTATTACATCACTATCTCGATCTGGGACTTATCCAATTTCCCAAGGACACTTGGTCTTCTTCAAACTATATTCATATTGATAAACCACTTCTTATACAATGGTTTGACATCAATTAAAACACCATACATCATCATGCTCATGTTTCCAATATGTATCCCCATTGATGGAATTTCCGTTCGAGGCGAAGAGAAACAAACTAGATGTCTTATTTATATTTTAGATATATAGAAGAGTATATAATAATTTTCTATTTTCTATAAATTCTTGCATAGGATAAACACATCTATATCCCATTATATTTAGATATAAGAACCTCTTCCAAGTGTTATTGTGATATCTTGTTAGCCTCATTCATTTATTCAAAATTTTAGGAATATTTTAGAGTTTTATGTTATAAAATATAAAAAATGATACATCATCCTTAAAATCTAACTCGAGAGCTCTAGATTTAACACAAAATATTCAAAAACACCCTATTATTTCAATTTCCACTTCTTTTGGTGGATCTATTCTTCTCTGAATAATTTTGGATTGAAAGGAATTGTATGAAGAACAAAAATTTGGTTAAATCGTAAGGTACTTTCAATTTAGGTAGGTGATGTATTTAAGTGTTTGAGAAATTTCTCTTTGAACCAAATTCAAATTGATCAATTCTTAAAATATTGACTTAGAATTAATTTCATTTTTTAAATCATGTCTCCTTTCTAGCATATTATGTCTCACTCTTATATTATTATCATATCTTCACAAAATTATGTCATCCCCTATTCCCTAGGTTGGCTAGATCAATTCTTTAATGCAATTATAATATTCCTAATTAGAATATTAAGTAATAAGTAATTAAATTTCTTACCTCACAAATTTTAGTAATTAGTTATTGAATTAATTTTCTCACAAATCAAGATTAAATTGTGTGATGTGAGAAAAAATGATCTAGGGTCTAAATCACACTTCTTCCAACATAACAAAGGAAAGGACTTCTTACCTTAATGGAAGAATGAAAATGGTGGATCAGGGTTTCATTCCTTTTTGGTGGAATGATTAATTAATTGTAAATTGATTAAAATTTTATAATACAATGATGTATATAGGTTAACTATGAAGATTCAAAGAATTGCTATAATTTCTTGTATAGGAGTGAATTTGTACCCCTTAGGAAAATTCCCCTTTCACATACCCTCACCTTAGAAAATCAAATCCGCAGGTGAAATTCCACATCACACACCTGCCTTCTATCCACTTGGAATTTGTCATGTGTGTCAGTAAGAGAATATTTTTTAGGGACACACGGACGAAATGCAGATGTCTGCACAGTGCACTATCATCCCCGATGGATTCCTATGTCTGAAGCTAGTAGTGACATTACACACCCGGTTGGGGTCGAATTGTAATGTCCTTCTTTGAACAACTGACCCTGAAAATAGATTATTCTTCCTCATACCACCTTCAAATTCATTTTCATGGATTCACTTCATCTTCTTGGCATCACTCTACACATTCAATCTCTCGTTTCACTCTCAAGAAGCATTCTAGTAGTCCATTTTTAAGCATTGCAGTAGCTTTGAAGCTTCATCAACTCCACCTTGCAAGTGTGAGGCAACTTCAGATGTGTGGGATTAGAGTCTTGTGAGACCTCCCTTCATTAATACTATGGCTGTGGTGAATTTTCCAAGTGCATACCTTGCATTCTCCTTCCATTGGCTAGTGAGATTTTGGGTGGAGGTGGTAACGCTTCACTCCTCTCTGTGATTTGATAAAGTAGCATAATCCTATTTTCTAGTGCTCATTTCTTTGTTTTCTTTCCTTTATCGCATATTCTACTTTGTTTCTTTTTGGTTTTCTGTGGAGGTGGAAACACGAAAATGGGGGTCTAATTGAGGTAGGCCCCTATACAGACCCAACAATTTCGCCTCTTTCTTATATGTAGGTGGATGTGCATGTGGAGCTAGTAGGCAAACTGGTGCTTTATGAGATTTGATTCATCACCTTAACTCATATTTATTTTCTTTATCATCTTCGTCTTTACTTTCTATACTTTCCTATTTTATTTTTTCCATCTAAATCAACTAGCTAGGATGTTATCATGTTTTTGGGTAGTTTTTACTGTGTCTGACATTTTCTAGTCATATAGATGCCAGCGCAATAGAGAGACAAAGTGCGTCGCACTATCATCCCATAAATATGTTGTCATCTTTGAATAGAGAGTTGTCTAAGGTGTAGTACAGACTCCAAAAATCTAGCTCACCTAACCCAAACCTAAAACTTGAGTCTATAGAGTGACAAAATTACATCATAGTGCTCTTCATTCTCGATCCTCACCCAAAGACATCCATTAGAGTTAGGTAAGTTAGGGTAGCCTTCTGCTTTCGGCTCTCCGTGACCTCAAGCCTTAACATGGTTGGTCACCCTCTCTTACATTTTTGCTGAACCCAACGTGAACCATTTTGGTTCTATTTTACAATACTAAAGGCCCATTTCTCATGTTCTAGGAGTGTTGTAGGTGTGAGTGTTGTGAGGCCTTTCGCCTTACAACCCAACTTGCAACCCAGTGTAGGCATAGTTGGAAGGCTCTGTAAGTGTTCTGTAATGAAGCCTTAGTTGGGTCACTGTCCGATCGTGAACCTTTGGGCAGCTTTGTGAGAGTTTTGTTTAGCGTGTGTGATGGCTTCTTTCCTACATCTTCCTATCCCCTCTACACAACCTGTGAGTAGTGGTCCAGGTGTAACCTTCACCTCGCAAGACCTGTCGATGGGTTTTAATAGAGAACCATCTCCTCCTTATATCCATGCATGAATCAAGGGAAACACCGTAGCAGGTGGTCTAGTTGACCTAAGGTGCCAGGTGAATATTATAATTGAGGAGATCATGTTAATTAATTTCTTGCATAAAGATGGGTATGACGCACCTGTGAGCACCATTAGTATGCATAACGAACTTTATGTACTTCCCCTAGGTAGCATCATTATGTCAGTCCTTGTTGGACCTAAATCTATGAACATTTTGTTCCACATAATCTCAAGGTTTGAACTCTTTAGAGTGAAGTTGGGTACCTCCTGGCTAGTAGCTATGAATTTGATTTCCTCAATTCTTCATAAATGTATGAAGTTTATCCATGAGGGTTTTGTGCATGTGATCCATGACACCAATTATAGACAACTGATTGCATGTGATAGTTATTCCTTAGACCACTTTTGGTCATCACCTATTGGTTCTCTCCCTCCAAGAAAGGACCTCTTGTACTTGAATTATCAAAAGTACAAGAAAGGGTGCCTAACACCTAGAGTGAGGTACCCTCCATCACCTTATGTTGTTTCACATAGGGCATGCTTAAAAGATGATAGCGATGCTACAAAGGACTGTAGAAGAGAAGTAGATAAGTGTTCTTGAGGTTCCTCTGCATCCTCTTATGCTGTCTAGCTTGACGCTTCATCTTGCCCTACTATAAAACCATCAGATTTTGTTTCACATTTCTAGGAGAATCCTATGGTGCTCACTCAGCGAAAGCCCAAGCATCCTACATTTGAGCTTCTTTCTCTACCCACAAAGCCTAGGCCTATTCGATATGGTAGAATGAAGGGTCCCTGAGGAAAGTCCTCTGTGTGTCAACCTCCGTGACCTCCCACTTCTTCTCCTCCAAAAGTAGTGAACTGGAAGAGGCCCATTGCAGGTGCTAGAGCCAACACCCCTCTTTGTCTCTCAATCGCTCCCTTCTTCTCCCATTCAAGAGCCTATCCCTCCAACAGAAATGGTTGTGATAGACACCCCTATGGGTGAGTAGGATCATTTTTTCCCTTTGCAACTCCTGACCTCTAGCTCGAAGAGTCATAGAAACCACCTTACACATGACTATAAGCGCTAGTGAAAGGCTCTAGTGGCTGAGCAAACTGCTTTGCAGAAGAAGGAAGAGGAGATGACCGCACCTACTTTAGGGCCCCTAAATGTGTCCTCTTTCCTCCCGTCTGCTTCCGTTCAATCAATATTTGTCTCAATTTTGTCTTCTATTGTGAGTGTAAGTGCGCCTGACCCCAAAAGGGTGTAGGTTTTTATTGCTCCTTCGGTTGAGTTGCCTCTATTGATGTCCCTTTTGGACATCTCGCCATTCCCTAAACTTGTGGATGTGTTGAATACCTTGGTGGAGTCCACTACAGTTTTCTCCTCCTCCCCCTTTGTCCCTCTTGCCTCATCTATGGGGATTTCACATCCTTCGATGAAGCAATAGGTAGAGGTTTTCCCTTCTAGCAATGGAGGGTGTAAGAGGGTTCAACCTTCTTTGAAAGGTGGTCCTATGCCAGCTTATTCTACTCTAGTGACTAAGCAAGTTTCAATTTCTACTGAGTTTGTCACCGCTCCTGAGTCATTCTGTCCATTGAGGTACAACATGGCAATCCTGTAGAGTGCACGTTTAACTCTCTAGACAAATTTTTTTCCTTGTCGGTGATCTTCACATAATCATTGTGTTATGCCTTGCATAACCACCCCATCCTTTGTGTTGGTCAAAATGGGTCCCCCTTTTTTTGTTTTCTATCCTTGTTTGGATTTCAACAAATTTTGGAAGGTTTTCTTTCTTCCAACGCTTTGTTTTCTTTTGTTCTTTCAAAACTGGAACCGGAACGAAATCTAGTTTGAAACTTGTTTTTGGGATTCCATTCCGATCCTGGTCCTGCTTGTTTTTTTTTTCCAGAGTTGGAGCTAGGATGGAACCTAACTCTAAACTTTGTGAGAGTTCATGATTCGGTTCCCGTTATGCCTCCACCTTTTGGTTTGTTTGTTTGGGCCTAAGGTGGGTTTTGGGTTTGGCTTTTGTGTTGTGTTCCCGGTCGTTTCCTTTTGCCCTCTATTTTCCTTTGGTGTTTTTTTTTGGGACCTAAGGGCTGGTTTCCTCCCTTAGCTTTTCCTTGTTTTCCTTTTTTGTTTCATTTGTCGGAGGTAGAACCAAGATGGGACAAAAGTCTAAACTTTCATGAAGTTCTTGATTCGGTTCCCATTCCCATTTTCGCTCTGGGTCTGCTTCCCACTCTCTTGTTTTCTTAGTCATTTTGTTTGTTTTTGTCCTAAGGTTTGGTTTCCTCCCTTAGGTTTTCTTGGTTCGCCTTTCTTTTCATTTGTTGGAGGTGGAACCGGGATGGAATTTAACTTTGAACTTTATGAAAGTTCATAGTTCAGTTTTTTGTTCTCGTTCCGGATCCGCTTCTCATGTCTTTATCATTTCGAGGTGTTCGAAATTCGAGTTAGTTTCTTTCCCTTTGGTCTGCTTCGGTCTTCCATTCTTTCGATGGAACCAGAACTAGGATGGTACTTAACTCTGAACTTTTGCAAAGTTCACAGTTCAGTTCCCGTTCTTGTTCTAGCACCGCTTCCGCCGAGTTGGTTCCGTTTTCTTCCCTGCCTCTGCCTGATTTTGTCCCCACTTCCACCTATTTTCCTCTTCGTTCCTATTCCTATTTTGGCTCCGCTTCCGCCTATTTCTAGTTCGACCTTCGGTTGGGTTTCTACTCAGCTTTCTTGCCTTGGGTATTCGAATAAACCAACTTGGTTTTTCATGATGTATTGATCACTAATGGTGGCTCTTTGTCTATAGGTCGAATCGAGTGGGTTGGTACTATCATAAATGGAGGGATGGAGTGTGCTTGTTTTGAGGATATGGCATAATTTGTGAGATCTGGGTACACTATTGCAGTTGAGGGCAGGTTGGGCTCGTGTGTGTACTTAATCTTCTAGTTTGGGCGAATGGAGCATTGATGGTAGGTAGGTGGGATGTGATGGGCTCATCCTGGTTTGGCTCGATCTAGGTTGTTTATTTTCCTAGCTCGGATATGATCGATGACTCCTGTTCTTGCTAGTTCTACGTGCGTTACTGTTCATGTGGGTCGATCATTAATGGTGGGTGTAGCTCGAGGTATTGTACACGGGCTTTGATAGATTCCAAATCGATCTGATGGTGGGTCTCTTCCTGCATTTATTGTTGGGCGATTAGTTATTGCAGGCTATTGGGGTGTTTTGGTTGGTGGCTAGCTAGTTTTGAAACCCTAGTTTTGGTTCACGTGAGTAGTTGTTCTATAGATGGAGCATTTTGTTTCTTTTGTAATGGTTGGTCATTTTTCTATTCTTTGGCCACTAGTGATAGGAGATAGGATTTTGTTTTTTTACACCTTTGAGCAGAGATACTTGTTTTAGTTAATGTTGGATTTACACATAGTTTTTATACAGTGATATATTAGAGTTGTGTTTACTAGACGAGGTTAATGAATCATAATCTATCTGTATGCCAGTGAGTTTGTTGAAGCATAAATGTTTCTTATGTGATGAGAATCAATAGAAGGAACCAGATTTTAGGATTATTTCATTAAATCATCTATGAATGGAATTGTTACATGTCTATTGATCTATGATTTTAGCGATGAATGAATATTTTGTTCTTTTAAATCTTAAAAAGTATTTTGATGAGGGATTGTGATGGTTAAACTAAGAATTGTAGATGTATGCAATAGTATGGATTGTTCTAGAAACTACATCATGTTATGGTTTTCTTGATCTGTTAAAATAGCATTCGTTGTTGGAATCATATGTCTTGATATTGGAGAATTTTATTCATGTTTTACTGATTTATGCATTGACCTATCTTTTTCTGTTTATTTAAACCTCCCCCCCTTTTTTTATTAAGTGTAGATTGATGAACCCATTGTTGCTTGCATTCCTTATCACCAACAAAGGCCCCCTTGAATATTATAGTTGCATGGACCAATTGAGTGACACTAGACAGTTGAGAACCAACTACTAGGACCTTTAATGTTAGGCTACTATATGTTGTCTTTCTTTTTCAGGAGAAATAGAGTAGAAATATTATGTTAAATGTTGTTTGTGTCATTTTCTCCATCATTAGATATGGTGCTAGATGGAGGGAAAAATTAACAAGTTGGCTCACATATGGTCATTCTCACCAAAACAATATGGGAGGATTCTCAGATCCTTGACTGACCATGAACCATTGATTGAACTTAGGACCCTATTTAGACATAGACCTCAAGCTCATGGAGCTTTCATCCCACCATTGTCATCACCACTTACTCCACTTGGATTTGCGCCAAATACAACACCACCCCCTGTTCGACCAATATCTCCACCAGTTCAACTAATCCCACCACCACCCATGGCTTACTTTGTGAATAAGCCCTCTCCACTAGGGACTATCCCTAGTGGGATACATGATCTACAAAAAAATACAGAAAGGTTTTGCCCCAAGTACATGCATGGAGAATCAAGAAGTGTCGAGGAGCATATACAAGCATTCAAGGATGCCTATACCCATGCTCAAGTGGCTCACCAGGATGTGGTATGTAGATTGTTTCCTTATTTTTTGGGGGACATGGCATACAACTAGTATCTAAATTTTCCCTAGGGAACTATTCTAGGCTGGGTAGATTTAGAAAATTCCTTTATTAATTAGTTTTGGGTCTATGTAGACCCAATCATCTTCTACCATCAAATCCCTACCATAAGGAAGGAAACTCATGAACCATTGTCGTTATTCAACACTAGATTCAAAAGGATGTTCCACAGGTTACAAGACCCTTACTTAATAGCTGAAAATATTGCCATTCTGGCATATTTGAGAGTTGTTGATCCCCTGATTGGCTTATTTTTACAGAGAACCTATGCTCCTGATGAGATAAACTCCTTGTCAAAATTTTATCACCTAGCCATTAAATTGCAACACCAGATAAGTCTGCAATTAGGAAGTTTAGGAGGAGCCCTTCCCCATATGGGTTATCAGATGCCTAATCCACCCTTGTTCAATATGGTCCCAGGCATGTATTCCTCCCATTATGGACCTATTTTTGAGTTACAGGCCTCACCTACCATTCCCTTTTTTGCTAGTGGCATTCAGGATTCTTCCCAGCAACCTCAAGGCTACCAGCAAAAAGGGGGAGGGTCAACTCTTGTTCACTCTCCATCTCTAGGACAAACTATGCAAAATGAACACACTATTAAACTAACCAATGAGGTGGAAACTCTCAAAAAGACTCTAGCACAAATGTCGAATGAGATGGCACAACTTAGACTTAACCCCCCATAGAACCAAAATCAGAATTACTAGAATCAAGGAGGTTATAACAACCAGGGTAGTTACTTTAATCATAATACAAATCAGAACACCAATAGGAACTTCTAGAATCAAAACTCCTCTAACCAAAATCATCAAAACCAGAACAGGGGATACAATCAGAGGTCCAACAACAACAATAGGCAGTGGAACACTGAACCCAACAACAGGGGAGTTCCCCATAATTATCAGTCTGGTGAAGATAAACCACACACTGCTAATGTTGTAGATCTCAATTTCATGACTAATTGGTGCAGACTCCATGATACTGCAACACATTCTGAGGTTAATTGCCCAGAAATGGAAAAAATGGTGAAGTTGTGCAAACTGATTCCCACCCTCCATAAGGAAATTCCAATCAAGATGGTGGATCAGTAAGTATTTCTATGGACTATGAGACCATTGAGGAACAATATCAATTTCCCATGTAGGGAGATAATGAACCAGAAGAGGATGTGTATGATGCCCAAGCCTTCCAGTCCAAGGGTGGTCACTTCCTGAGAAATCAGAATAAGGGTCCATTCACTACGTCTGCACCCCCAAAAAACATGGTCCCACCTTATCAAAATGAAGATAATAACCCACCACCATGAAAGGGGCCTTTCGACTCTCATAACAAAGGTAATCCACCTTATTTTCCTAAATATCAAGTTAGGAATGATTCGGAGTTTTATTTCATTATAGAGATGCAGAGACAAAATACATCATTGTCATTCTTTAACATTATGAAGTGGTGCCCGACCCAACAAGAAGTTGTGTTGAAATCCCTAGAGGAGGAAAATCACTCAAAAGGAAAGGGTAAAGTGACTCCAATGAAGGAGAAAAATGCAGCCATCTATGGAGGTAAGACCAGTACCCCACCTTTTCTTTTGTGTCTAAGGATCTTTGGAAAGATCCTGCATAATTGTTTGTTGGACTTTGGAACATCAAGTAATGTCATGCTCTTTTCAATTTGTAAGAAGTTTGGATTAAGTCCTGCCCAGACCAATAAGAAAGTGATTCATTTGGACAAAACCAAGGTTAATGTGGCAGGGGAACTGAAAAAGTATGCATGTATAGGCTGGATCGAATCCAAGGATCCAAACTTACATAGACATCCAAGTGGTTGATATCCCCAAAACATATGTTATGCTCCTTAGTCGAGAGCTAATGAAGAGTATTGAGGGGTACTTATATTTAGATTTCACTCACATGTAGCTGCCCTAGAAGGGAATAGCCACATAGATTAGGATTGAAAGTGAGCCTAGCCTCAAACACATGATTATTGAATATAATTCTTCTAATGAAGTAGCATATTTTGAAACTAAGATAGGAGTTTACAAGAGAGAAGATGTCATGACCTTCTTAGTCCTCAATCCTAATGATATACTGCACCTAGGGAAGAGTGACTCAATGATCTTGGTCAACCAACAAGTTCTAATAAGGAAATTACGAAAAGATAGGCTGGTATTAGGGGAGGAGACCGATTTGGGCAATTCGTTTCTTCCTAATTGGTGTAGGATACATTATCACAACTATTCTAATTTGACATGCCAACCCTACCTAGATACCTTACAACATATAGGTTAGCCTCAACTGATTTGCCAAGGTCAACCTCAAGTACCCACCAATAAATTTCCATTTGAAGCTAAGGAAACTACCATCCTCACTAGAACCAATCTTTCTCAAGAGGAAGAGCCCTCACAATTGGAGCATACTCAGGTTCTATGCTCTGTGTTTCAAGAGGAGATTGAGGTGCCTTAGCCTTTTTCCAATACCCTTGCCCCGAATACTCTATCAATGCCTAAGGCATTGATGAAAAGTCAATTGGATTACAAATTGATCCAAGAAGAAGTTGAGGAAGTGATTCTTGAACAAGGTTTAAGTATAGAAGAATTATTGACTAGAGCTTGCCCCCAATCACCTTCAACTTGTGATGACCAGCAACAGTCCGAGCCACCACCTATGCCAAGCAAGTCATCTCTTGTTATTAGAAAAAGGAAAGATCTCCCAACTAAAGACCAATTGTAGATTCTTAAATTTGATGGCTCCAAGTCCAAAGCAGGAAGTGGAGCTGGGATTGAACTAACCAGCCCAAAAGGGAAGACTTACTTTGCATCCTACAGGTTGTAGTTTGGCTGCACAAATAATGTGGCTGAATATGAAGCACTCACTCATGGGCTTATGTTTTCTCATCAAAAGAAGGTCATTGATCTCATGGTAATGGGGGATTTTGAGGTAATTGTAAAGAAGGTATGCAACCAGTATACTTGCCATAGTAAAAGATTGGTTACATATAGAGATAGAATTTGGAACTTAGTTGAAGACTTTGATGTTTTTGCGATCACTTTGATCCCGAGGGAAGCTAATCAAATTTCAGATGCCCTTGCTATTACAGCTAGCACCTTGGAACCTATGAAATATTCTAAGCTAAAAAAAAAATTCAGTTGAATTAGTCTCAGTCCCAGCTATCTCAGATAATGTCTAGAATTTTTAGGTATTTAATTATGACCAACATATATTGGCCTTTTTGCAAAGTTCAGATGTCTTCAAGGGACATACAATAGATGAATCTAAAAGAGGTTAGGGAGATTGGGATCCTGAGAATGGTGATGCAGAAGGGATATTGGAGTTGAAAAGTAATAATATTCCCAAAGGGATGGTGGCTTTGGAGAGAATATTTGATTCTAACCCACTGGCTCATCAAAGGGTACCCACAGAGAGTGACGGAGGGAAATATGAATCTGTTAATCTAACTCACTCAGGCCCTAAAAGAAATGTCTTCATAGGGAGAACTTGTCCTGAAGAAATTAAAAAAAACATAGTCAATTTTTTGGAGAATAACATTGCAGCCATCGCTTTGGGGTATGATGTCTTAAAGACCTTTGACACTTCGGTGATCACACATGCCATACCTCTTAAGCCAGAGACCAAGCCCTTTCACCAAAAACAATGCCCAGTCAACACTTTGATTGAGCCCTTGATCCAGAAGGAGGTGCAAAAGCTCCTATCTGTAGGAATAATCTTCCGAGTCAGACATTCTACGTGGGTGGAAAATTTAGTTCCCGTGTGCAAAAAGAATGGTGAAATCAGGTTATGTGTTGATTTCAGGAATTTAAATAAGGCCTCTGAGAAGGATAATTACT
Source organism: Sequoiadendron giganteum (assembly GCA_007115665.2). NCBI lineage: Eukaryota > Viridiplantae > Streptophyta > Pinopsida > Cupressales > Cupressaceae > Sequoiadendron > Sequoiadendron giganteum. Next base: position 23,690,666 of record CM021103.1, on the reverse strand, counting down.
AACTACCTTCTCTTGATGAGATACTACAAATAGTTAATGGGTCCTAGATGATGTCATTTCTGGATGGCTATTCTGGGTATAATCAGATCCTCATCAGTCATGAGAATAGAATGAAGACCGCCTTCACCACCAAGTGGGGAACATTTTCCTATCGAAGGATTCCATTCGACCTTATCAATGCCAGAGAAACCTTTCAATGTGCAATGGATGTGGCTTTCACGGATCCAATAGGTAAGTGCATCATTATCTATGTGGATGACTTAACTATTTTCTCAAAGAAATAGGAGGACCATGCTGCAGATTTAGAAAAGGTTCTCAAAAGGTGCATAAGCTATGGTGTCTCCCTCAATCCCAAAAAGTGTATATTTGGAGTGTCTAAAGGGAAACTCTTAGGCCACATTATATATGAATAAGGGATATCCATAGATCCTAATAGAGTGGAGGCTATCTTGAAATTGACAAGGCTAGGAAGTAAGAAATAAGTGAGGTCCTTCTTCGAAAGGATTAATTTTGTTAGGAAGTTTATAACAAGGTTTGCAGAAATTGTAAAACCCCTTAATGAAATGATGAAGAAAGAGGCGAAAATAGAATGGAGCAATGAGGCCAAATCTTCTTTCTCGCAGATCAAACAATCAATATCCAAGGCACCTATTTTGACTAGCCTAGATTATCTAAGGCCTTTTTATATATATTCTTTTGTGTCTGATCATTCATGTGCAGTAGTTTTAACACAATGAAGAAGTGATGGAGAGGAAAGACCTATGCCTTCATGAGCTCTCCATTTAAGAATTTAGAGGTTAGATACCCGCCCCTAGAGAAACAAGCCTTTGCATTGGTTTGAGCTATAAATAAATTCAGGCATTACATTCTTCGAAGTCAAGTAGTGGCTATAGTTCCTAATCTAACTGTGAAATCTCTCCTGATGCAAATAGAATTGGGAGACAAAAGAGGAAAGTGGATGGCTATCCTGCAAGAGTTTGACTTGGAGATTCATCCAATGAACCTCATCCAAGGGTAGAGTTTATCAAAGGCAATAGTAGATGTAGACAAGAATATCAAATGCTAGCGGTACACTATCCAATCATTTACTAAGGATCCCTAGTACACAGATTTGATTTTCTTCCTCCTCAACAATAGATGTCCAGAAGGAATGAATGCTACTCAAAGGAGAGCATTGAGGATGAAGAGTGATCATTACATGTTTAAAGGTGGTTATATCTACAAAAGGAATTTCCAAGGAATTTACCTACACTATTTGGATCAACAAGAGGCTAAGCACGCCATTTCTGAGTTTCATGGAAGACATGGTACAGGACATGGATCTAGGGATGCTTTGGTTCATCAAATTCTTAGATCAAGCTATTATTGGCCTTATGTATTCTAGGATGCACATGAACATGTCGGGACGTGTCATGTATGTGAGACCTCTACACCCAGGGAAAGAAATCCAACAATTCCTTTGCAGCCAGTGTATGAGGTAAGACCATTTTCTCAATGGGCATTGGACTTTGTAGGTGTTATTAATCCAAATTCTTCTGCAGGTCACAAGTTTATCTTGACTACAACTGACTATTGTACATGCTAGACTGAGGCTGAACCATGCAAAAATAGCACCATAGAGGTGGTCATCAATTTTTTAACTAAGAACATCACCACCAGGTTTGGAGTTCCATTTTCCCTAGTATATGATAATGGACCTGCTTTTTCTTCAGCTGAATTTATTCAGTGGGCTTATGAGCATAAAATCATCTTGAAATATTCGTCTAATTACTACCCTCAAGGAAATGGAGTGGCTGAGTCCACTAATAAAAATCTGTTGGAAGTAATAAGAAAATTGTTCAAAAATAATCCTAGGGACTAGCATACCCAGTTGAGATTTTCCCTATGGGCAGATCGAACCCAAATCAAAGCTGCCTGAGGAAATTCACCATTTAAGTTAGTATATGGCCAAGACCCAATCTTCTCGATCCATTTGCAAATACCTATCCTTAGGTTCATGCAGGAATTTTATACAAGGGAAGATAGGATTGACATCAGACTAACCAATTTTCTCAACATGGAAGAAGAGAGAGATGTTGCTTTGTAACAATTCTCTAAACATCAGGTAGTTCTCAAATGTTGGTTTGACAAAAGGGCCAAGGTAAAATCCTTTAGGATATCAGATCTTGTGTTGTTATTGGATAAAGCTAGAGAGAAGAAGGGAGATCACCAAAAATTTGATAGACTTTGGTTGGGTCCATATCAAGTGGTTGAGATACTAGGCAAGAATACTTTTCATTTGAGCACCTTAACAGGGGAACCTATTCCATTGCCAGCTAATTATTAGTTTCTCAAGCATTCCTTTTTTTCATGAAAGGTCTGATGCTTTGAATGAATGTATTATAATGTATCATATGTAATTACATTTTAGTGTTCCTTTTTGTTTGGTCTTTGTTTCTGTTTTTGTTTTTTCTTTTCTTTGTTCTCTTCTTTGTCTTTGTTTCTTTTTGTTTTGTCTTGTTTTGTTGTGGTTTTCATTTCTGTCCATTCTAAGAATCGGGGGTTGTTATGCAAACTATGCTATAGGCACTAGGAGAGAAATTGATTTAGGTATTTTCAAGGAGCTTCTATTGAGGGATTTTGTTTTAAAACTCATGTCTTATGATCATTTTATTGTTGGTCTAAAAGGTTATTAAGGAAAAGGTGCATTGTAAATGTCTCATGAATTATGTTTGAAGTCTATCACAAAATAGATAATCATCTACCCAAGTAAATACCTATTTATTTTTGGATGGTTATATCTCTAGTTCAAGTGAAAAATCCAATTCCAAGACTATCATGAGATCCATTGTAGTTCTAAACCCACATTTCAGATCAATTGCATCTAGGTATTGAGAAAAGTTCATAAAGAATTCCCACAAGTAAAGCTTAAGTAAAGAAAAAGAGAGGAGAAAAGAAAAGAGAAAGGGGAAATCTGAATATCATGTGGGTGAGTCAAGTATCTTTATCGGGGCTATGGACGCCTGTTTGGAAGTAGAGAAATGCTTTGAGAGAACTAAAGGTATCTCCCTCGGGGCTATGGACACATGTCTAGCAATAGAGCAATGCCTAGGATTTCCTTGCAAGACGATTGAACGACTCAATCCCTATAGCTTGAATCTTAGGTATGGTTGTCCAAGAGTGGAGAAAGTGTCTATGAAGAAGGATGCGCCATATATGGAGACAGTCAAATTCAGAATTGTTCATGAGCACCTACATCTGAGATTCCAGCTCAACCTTGTTCTACATAACTGATTTTATTCAAGTCAAAATGCGTCATTGGCTAGGTATTTTTTGGGTGACTGAATCCTTTGAGGTCTTGAAAATGGATAAACAATTTTCCTAGTTGAGTCACCATTTTTTATGCCTTACATAACCACCCCATCCTTGGCCTTGGTCAAAATGGGTCCCCTTTTTTTGTTTTTTGTCCTTGTTTATTTCTCAACAAAGTTTGGAAGGTTTTCTTTCTGACAATGCTTTGTTTTCTTTTGTTCTGTCGGAACCAAAACTGGAACAAAAATCTAGTTTGAAACTTGTTTTCGGGATTCCATTATGATCCCAGTCCCACTTGTCTTTTGCTTGTCTCTTTGGTTTGTTTTTTTCGGAGTTGGAGCCGGGATGGAACCTAACTTTGAACTTTGTGAGAGTTGACAGTTCGGTTCCCATTCTCGTTCTGCCTCCACCTCCACCTTTTGGTTTGTTCATTTTGGCCTAAGGTGCGTTTTGGGTTTTGCCTTTTTGTTGGGTTCCCGGTCATTTCCTTTTTCCCTCTATTTTCCTTTGGTGTTTTCATTTGGGACCTAAGGGTTGGTTTTGTCCCTTAGGTTTTCCTTGTTTTCCTTTTTTTTTGTTTGTCAGAAGCAGAACTAGGATGGGACTAAACTCTGAACTTTCATGAAGTTCACTATTCGGTTCCCATTCCCATTCCAACTCTGGCTCCACTTCCCACTCTCTTGTTTTCTTTGTCATTTTGTTTGTTTTTATCCTAAGGGTTGGTTTCCTCCCTTAGGTTTTTCTTGGTTTTCCTTTTCTTTCATTTGTCGGAGGCAGAACCAGATGGAATTTAACTTTGAACTTTGTGAAAGTTCACAGTTAGGCCTTCAAGTTAGTTTCTTTCCCTTTGGTCTGCTTCGGTCATCCCTTCTTTCACCGGAACCTGAACTGGGATGGGACTTAACTCTGAACTTTCACAACATGCATTGTTTGGTTCCCATTCTCATTCTGGCTATGCTTCTGTTGTGTGGGTTTCATTTCTATCCCTTCCTCTACCCGATTTTGGTCCCGCTTCTGCCTGTTTTCCTCTCCGTTCCTATTCATGTTTTGGCTCTGCTTCCTCCTCTGCCTTGGTTTCTGCTTGGCTTTTTTTCCTTGGGTATTCTAATGGACCGACTTAGTTTTTGATGATGTATTGATCATTAATTGTCGCTCTTTGTCTGTAGGTTGAATCGAGTGGGTTGGTGATGTCATAAATGGAGGGACAGAGTGTGCGATTTTCAAGGATGTGGTGGAATTTGCGGGATTCAGGTACACTATTGTGGCTAAGGGTAGGTTGGGCTCGCATGTGAAGTTCCATTCTTCTACTTTGGGCTGATGGAGCATTGATGGTAGGCAGGTGGGACGTGATGAGCTCATCCTGGTTTGGCTCGATCTAGGTTGTTTGTTTGCCCAGCTTGGATCTGATTGATGGCTTACGGTATTGCTAGTTTTGTAGGTGTTACTATTCAGGTGAGTGGAGCGTTGATGGCGGGCATGGATTGAGGTGTTGTACATGGGTTTTGATCAATCCCAGATCGATCTTATGGGGGGTCTCTTCATGCATTATCTGTTGGGTGGCGAGTTATTGTAGGTTTTCAAGGTGTTTTGGTTGGTGTCTGACCATTTTTAAAACCCTAGTTCTGGTTCACACGGGTAGTTGTTCTATAAATGGAGCATTTTGCCTCTTTTGTAAGGGTTGGTCCTTTTTCTCTTCTTTGGCCACCAGTGGTAGGAGATAGGAGTTTTTTTTTTTATAGGTTTGAGCAGAGATACTTGTTTTAGTTAATGCTAGATTTAGACACAGTTTCTATATAGTGATATGTTGGAGTTGAGTTTACTAGATGAGGTTAATGAATCATAATATGTTTGTATGCTAGTGAGTTTGCTAAAGCATAAATGTTTCTTATTTGATGGGAATCAATAGAAGGAACCATATTTTAGGATTATTTCATTAAATCATCTATGGATGTAATTGTTACATGTCTGCTGATCTATTATTTTAGCAACGAATGAAGAGTTTTTTCTTTTAAATCTTAAAAGGTATTGTGATGAGTGATTGTGATGGTTAAACTAAGCACTATTGATGTATGCAATAGTATCGATTGTTCTGTAAATTGCATCATGTTATGGTTTTCTTAATCTGTTAAAAGAGCATTCATTGTTGGAAACATATGTTTGGATATTGGAGAATTTCATTCATGTTTTATTGATTTATGCCTTGACCTATCTTTTTCTATTTATTTAAACCTCCCCATTTTTTTTATTAAGTGTAGATTGATGAACCTGTTGTTGCTTGCATTCCTTATTACTAGCAAAGGCCCCCTTGAATATTACAGTTGCATGGACCAATTGAGTGACACCAAATAGTTGAGAACCAACTACCAAGACCTTGGGATTTAGGCTACTATATGTTGTCTTTATTTTTCAAGAGAAATAGAGTAGAAATATTTTGTTTAACATTTTTTGTGTCATTTTCACCATCAACACATTGACCATAGATTCACAAGAGCCTAGCAAGGAATAAGTTGTGGGGACTTCTTCCTTAGTCCTTGTTGTGGGAGGGTCAGAAGCACCTCCCCTTAATATTCTACCACTACAAGCTCATCTACCTTCCCCAGGTATAATGATCTAGATTGGGAAGTGGATGACCTCTTGGTCAATGAGTGTTAGGGGGAGGCCTCTTCTTTATATTTAGATTAGATGTGTGCATGTGCTATGATGTGTTCCCCCATGCTTGTGTTATGTGTTCCTGGATAACCCTTGTCACCTTTTTTGGTGCTTGGATGCAAGAGTAATTTTGTTTTGTAAACCTTCTATTTGTATCATCATTCTTCATCCGTTATGTGTTTTGACTTTCTAAAAATTGGGAATGATGCAAAGTGTTGGGGGCACTTAGGCTTCCCTTCCATGTGGACCTGATTTTTTATTTTTACATTATTTTCTCGTGAATTCTTCACATGGTTTGATATAGTAGGGGTTTAATGAAATTTCATTTATATCTTATTTTTATACTTATATATATTTATGAGCAGCTCTGACCTTGAAATATCATATTACCCCTGTGTCGCTTGATTTATTATGTTTCTTTTTCTCTTTCGCTCTTTTCCTATCTCTCCCTTATTTGCTTGAGTTGTCCCTCTTATGTGTGACAACAAAAATTTCACAATACTTTGACTCTCATATAATTTATTTTTTTCCAACGAATATTTTCTTTAGGATCCTCGCAAACCTTTTTTTTGAAAATCACATTCTCGACTTGGACCCCTAGTAGAACGTGTTTCCTTCATCATGGGTTTGTAAAGAAAGAAACTTGAGAAATTTACTCCAACGAGGGAGCATATTTTTCTTGTGGGAGAAGCCTCAACTTCCCCCTCATGAGGGGGCATTTTCTTCCTTTTGAATTCCATGATGAAGTGAACATATTTTGAAAGGATTTCTTGATGATGAATTGTTTTGAGAAAAAATGTATCTTTTTTCACATTCAAACAGCGCATCCCTTGAGTGGACCCCTCTTCTTTTTGAAGGGTTCCCAAGGGAGCCCTTTGAAATCCTTCCAACTTATCAACTGTCTACGTGACTTTCTGCTTATTCACCTGCATGGCTTCTTTGTTTTCTATCATGTTTTATTTGTGGATTAACATGTCACTTTGCAGGTGCACTTGTAAAGCCACTTTCCAATCCGACTCTATGGATTCCCCTCCATGTGGGCTTCCTTCATGAGAGAGAACATGGGGGATGCCTCCTTGCATGTCTACAAGCTTGGAAGGTGCTTACTTCTTTGGGCTTCCTTCATGAGAGAGAACTTGGGGGTTACCTTCTTGAAGGTCTCCAAGCCTATGCAATGCTTACATCCTAGAGGATTTGTCCACCATTGGTCTAAGGGCCTTCGATGTACTTTGTGAAACTTCATAGTTCTACAAAGCTATGGAGTCCTTTTGTCCGAAAATCCCCAGGGAGAGTACCTATAGAGTCATTTGCTTTCCCTGTGCTTTTGAGTTCACCAAATCATAGTCGACTTCCTCGATGGTTCAAGTATACATTTCTATCTCTTCTATCTCTTCCATCTACTTTGTCGAGTGCTTATCAATATTTATGCTCGCTAAAGTGGGGGAAAAAATGTATAGGATTGAATTTGCACCCCTTAGATGAATTTTCCTTTCACATACCCTCACCTTAGAAAATCAAATCTGAAGGAAAAATTCCACATCACCACCTGCATTCTACTCACTTGGCACCTGTCCTATGTGTCAATGAGATAATATTTGTCAGGGACACATGCATAGCGTACAAACATCTATGCAGCGCGCTATAATCCTTGATAAATTCCTACGTCTAAAGCTAACATAGACATTACACACCTGATTGGGGTTGAATTTTAATGTGCCTCTTCGACCAACTGACCCCCAAAAAAATTATTCTTCCTCATACCAAATTCAAATTCATTCTTCATAGATTTTCTTCATCTTCTTGGCATCGTTCTACACATTTAGTCTCTCTTTTCACTCTCAAGTAACATTCTAGCACTCCATCTTTTAGCATTGCATTAGCTTTGAAGCTTCATCAACTCCACATTGCAAGTGTGAGGAAACTTCATTCATGTGGGCTTGGAGTCTTGTGAGACCTCCCTTTATCATCGCTACGATTATGGTGACTCTGCCAAATCCATACCTTGCATTCTACTTCCATTGGCTAGTGAGATTTTGATGGAGGTGGTAACAATTAACTCCTCTCCTTTATGATTTGATAAAGTATCATAATATTGTATTGTAGTGCTCATTGTTTTCTTTTCTTTCCTTTACCGCATATTCTACTCCATTTATTTTTGGTTGTTCGTGGAGGTGGAAACACCAAAATGGGGGTTTGACTGAGGCAGGCCCCTATACAACCCCAACAATTTTCTCTCTTGCTTGTGTGAAGGTGGATGTGCATGTGGAGATAGCTAGCCAACTAGCACTTTTGTGGGATTTTCTTCATCACCTTACCTCTTATTTATTTTCTTAATCATCTCCATCTTTACTTTCTGTACTTTCTATAGTGTAGAAAAAAGTATCCCTTGCTTAATTTGGGAATGTTTAATGATGAATTAGACTTGATCTCACCTTGTTCTAGTGTTCTGAGGTGTTTTACACATCCACATTAGGTCTTGGGCCCTCCTTAAGCTAAATTAACTTAACTTTTCCTTAATTTAATGTTGTAAAATGTATTTATTTACATCTTCACATTAAATTTAGGGATCTTGTAAACTAAATTAGACCTAATCTAGTGTTGTAATGTGTTTTACACAACCACATTAAAGGTCTTGGGCCCTTCTAAGCTAAATAAACTCAATTTTTCCTTAATTTAATGTTGTAAAGTGTATTTATTTACACATTCACATTGGATTTTAGGCCCTCTTGAATTTATGACCTTTATATAATCATTAATAGGCCCCCATGACCCCATATTGTGCATTCCAAGGCATACTTTAATAAAAAAGTCAACAAGATCAATATATAAGCTTAATTTCTTCACTCCTCGACACTTTAGGACTAAAAATAGACCCTATTGGACCCATTCACCACCTTGAGAAAATGATTCCCATCTAGGTGGAACTCATTCACCTAGGATGGTGAATGAGTCCTATTTGGCCTATTTTTAAGGTTCTGAGTAGGAAAACAAATTCTCTCATGTCAGCCTTGGGGATCAAATTAATGGCCATTTAAGTGGATTTCCTATATAAATGAGCTCTAAAATCATTATTTCATCATACATTCATGTCATCAAGTCAAGCATTCAAGAGTTAAGAATTCCAAGTATTTACAAGGTCATCAATATAGCTTTCAAGATCAATTTTAAGGAAATCAAGGGCATAATTATTCATCAACTGTTGGAGCCATTCGAGATACATCATCATTTCAAACATCAAGCATGTTATTGAGCTATTGTTTTGATGTATCATTGAATATCCAAGACTAACCTTTTTTACATTCCTATTGTCAAAGATCAAGATCTACATCCTTCATGGCCATTTCATGTTAAGTTGCAGATATAAAAGACATCATCTCCAAGGTATCATTCAAGGTATCATTGTCCATGATTCATACTCCGTGTTTCATGTTTCATTCTTTCATTTCATTGTCTCATCGTTTGGTTTAATTACCTACAAGGGGTTTGACCAAGGCAAACCTCTATTCCCTAATAATCAACTCTTTTTCTCTCTCTCTCTCTCTTTGTGTAATTGTAGATCTAGGTGCTTTGAAGACTTGAAGATCATTGAATATTAGGTTACAATTTTGTTGGAGTTTTCTCCCCACATACAAGGTCATAATCTTCACTAAAAGGCCATCTATAGCCTTGAAATCAGGGTATCGGATCTGAAAACTTGGAAAAGAAAAAAGAGCAGATTGAGAGGTGTAGATCAAATCTTTGAATTTCCAAAAAAACCAAGCTAGAATCATTTGCCACAAGTGGTGAATAACTCCCACTATAGGTTTTTTTTAGAGTTCTTTGCAGATTTGCATACCCATTTTATCGAAACCTTCTCTTGTGCAAAAATCCAAATCTGGGACTAATTCGCCCAGAATGGTGACTGAGTCCTAGTATGTCAAAAATTTAATTTTTTCAAAATTTCAGAGCTATTTTCAGTCATCATCAAGTTTCCAAGTGCACACTTTTTATTTTATAGTATTTTTTTTTTTCATCTCATTCATCTTTCTAGGTCATTTAGAGTTAGTTTGCATTCAACTAGGGCTTTACATTTCATTGTCTTTTCCAAGTTTAAACTTGGTGGTGAACCCCTTATTAGATATCATTCAACCTTTAGGACATCCATCTTGCAATATCTCTTTCCCTTTTGCATTGAGATCTCAAGGGTTTGTTCTTGAGTGAAGTGTGTGAAAATTTCCCCTTTCCTTTTAGGTCCAAAACCCTAAAGGTAAAAGAGAGGACCCAAATTTTATTTATTTCATTTTGGTGAACCTACATTTAGAATACCTTATTTGCTGATTTGGAGTCCATCATCATCCTAGATCTGGCTTTCATTAACTTGTACTAGTATTTGTATTGGTTAATTCACATTCTAGGGTTTCAAATTTTGCATTAGTGAAAGCTCATATGGCTTGCATTTTTACATTTAATTTCATTCAAAATCATTCAAAATATGCATTTGCATTTATTCTTCAGGTCATACAACATAAAAAGCATAAAAAATAATTGAAAAATTCTTTTTCTTTTTGAAAGAAAAACTCTAACTAGGACTCATTCACCCCTTTGGGAAAATCAATCACATTCCATATTTTAAACATCCTTTTAAAGAATTAAAAACCTCATTTCTATGCTTCCTAAGCTTGCTGGTAACATATAGTATAAGTTTGGAAAGTTTCAAGAACATATGTTAAATTATGTATCTAGGTCAAATCATCCATGTAGTGAAGTCATTTTTAAAGAATTTCAAAAACCATTTCAATATCAAAAGTTTTAGATTTGTAAGAAATTTTTTAACATTTTAGAAACATTGCATAATTTATATAGATTACTTTCTCATGTTAGCATGTGTTCTTTTCAAGAATTTAGTGTTTCTAGAATATTAAATTACTTGTATGATTCCATTTTGTCTATGCATGGGCATAATATAGGAAAGCAAAGTAAAACCTTTGATAAGCATGTTAGATACCCTCCTAGTACCTACAAGATTTGTAAGAATCTCATAACACAAGAGGATGCAAGTGTTGAAAATCATAACAATCATACTTATTCTTCTCCCAATACCTCTATTATTAGTGATGAAGGTATCTTGGTGAAAGAAGATACAAGTATTGAGAGTCTTGATTGTCTGTCTCCTCCTCCCCCTTTGGAAGATATTATAAAACATGAAGATGAGATCATAGAAACATTTCTAAACATCACCTTACCTAGTCTCCATTCATCCCTTGCTTGTGAAAATGTTTTAGCGGAAGAGGATGATATCATAAATAGTCATGACAATCAAAAAATTCCTTCTCCTAATATCCCTCCTCGATGAAAAGTGGATAGGTTAGTGTTAGAAGATGCACCTATTGAAAGTCATGGGAATCTTGTTCCTCCTTTCCCTAATTCTCCTACCATTTGGAAAGATCTATTTGGCAAGCATGAAAATCATAGTTATCCTTCTCTTGATGCCTCCCCTATTTGTGATGAATCTACTTTACAAAATCTAACCATAGATTGTGATGAACATCTTACAGGATCTCCTACTAGTGTACATAGCATGGCACAAGAGAATGAGACTTTAGAGAAAACGAAAAAATCAAATAGAGACTCCTCCTAATATCCCCACTATTGATAATAAAAAAAACCCAACCATTGATCATTCTCCTACTTGTGATGAAGTCATTTTAGAAGAACCAAACCTTGAATGTCAAAAACATTTTGTTTTTAGTTCTCCTAAAAAATCTCCTCCGAGGGAGGATATCATGGTGCAAGAAAATGACAACAATAGTAAGGTGGCTTCCTTAGGTGATTCTAGATTTCCCTTTATTAGAAATAAATCAAACCAATACCGTTGAGGTTATGAATGCACAAGTTTCCATTGGATCCCCTTCGATCAACGGACCTCCTACATAACTCGTGGGACATCATAAGAATCCTCTAATCCTTTACCCACCTTCACACAAACCTCAAACTAAAAACAAACCCAAACTTATCCTTTACCCACCTAAGAATAATGTGTCATAGCATTCGATTCATAATACCATTGCTCATACATATAACACTAGAAACAATCCACAACCAAGACAACCAACCCAAAAAACCTTACCTATACCTAATCCTATCTAACTTGGTCCTCCTCATTTAACTTCACATAGTGGGAAGGAGTATGATTTTGTTGAACAACTTAAAAATACTCCTGCAAAGATATCCCTATGGGACCTAATTCAAAACTCACCTAATTATCACACTATGATTCAAAAAAACTTACAACAAGTTTCTATCCCTTATAATGCACAACAAAATGACATAGCAGTCATGATTAAAGGAATAAATACTCACATTTTTTTCCACCAAAGTGAACTCCCCCCTTTGGAAGTAAAAAAACAAAATGATTCTTTCATGGTATTAGTTCAATATAAAAGAAAAGGGATAAAGAGAACCCTTGTGGATAATGGATCCACCCTTAATGTCTATAGTTTAACCCTTTTGGATAGGCTTGGCATCAATAAATCAAACATTCAACTTGATTCTTTATCTATTAAGGGATTTGACAATGTATGAAAATCGCTTGGCGTGATCACTTTACCTATTATAGATATAAAGGCCACATTGGAGACACAGATCCATTTTATGCCTCATGATCTTTCATATAATCTCCTTTTATGCAGACCATGGATTCATGCAATGAATGGGATGTCTTATACTCTTCATCATAAAATGAAATAAATATAAAATAACAAAGTGTACACACTCGAAGCTAATCGTGCCTGAATTTTTTTTTTAAACATTGAGAAAAACAAGGAGAATCATTTAGCAACATTTACACCAACTACACAAGTGGAACCTGTGCAACAAAAAGACAAAGAAAAAAATATCAAGGAAATAAAAAAGCTATTATAAGATGATGGGGGTTCCTTAGATTTCAAACCAACATTCATGGGAGAATACAATATCATAAAAAAAGATTTAGAGAAAGGAAAAGAAAAAGTGGTAATGTCAACACAAAATTTGGAAGACCCTTCGAAAGCATCCACCTCAACTAGTTTAGAACAAAAGACAATAGATTACACAACAAACTTTGATGAACTCAATAATGAACAACCACTGAATCCAAAAGAAATGATAAAGATTTATGGAAAAGGTTATGAGATTATGAAACAACTTGGATATAGTGGAAAATGATGTGGTGCTAGAGAACAAGGCATCCATAACCCTATAGAGCATAACATGCAAGAAATGACTCATGGTCTTGGTTATTGTCCTTTCATAGAAATCAACCCATCAAACAAACCTTCACTTGAAACCAAAACTATTACAAAACATCCTTCTAAGGTGATTTTAATAGTCGTGGATCTTGAACTCATAGACACTAATGGTCTTTATTTTTATCCTTTGCAAGAAACGAAACAAACAAAGAAATCCTCGCTTAATGTAAATGTCATCTCGCAAAACACTAATGATTTGAATTCATTAGATTTCAAATCCTCCTTTCAAGGAGAGAACAAAATATCACAATCTAAAGAGTCTTGCATAGGTATGAGAACTAATACTAAGCAAGAGACATCTTTGTCATAAAATAAAGGAACATATTCTAATTTCTATCATTTCTCAAGAGGGTATATTGTCAAGACTCCTCCAAGTTCATTTGATATCCCTTCCCCTAAGAACATGAAAGAAATTTTATTAAAAGACTTTATTTTATGCATATCATAGAGTTCATGGTCATGCTACTACTGAATGTAATGCTTTGAGTAACAAAATTCAACATGTTAGGGATAGTGGCACTCTTCCTTGTGTTGAAGCACCTAATTTTTCTAATTTATACATATTCTCATCCTTTTTGGCTCATCCTTGTCTTGCACTAAGCGGGATTAAGGAATTATTTATCCTTGTCCTCATATGTCACTTTTCATTTTCTCTTTTGGCTAGTTGATCACCTTTCATGTACATACAAGAGCAAGCTTGGGATGTGGATGACATGCCTTAAGTTGGCTCACTTGTGACATACTTATTCATGATGTAGCTTATTGGAAACATATGACTTGGCATAGGACTTTCGAAATAAGCTCTCACATCTTCTTCGACTTTAAAGAGCTTTCTCACAACAATGGTGTTAGCAACTGCTTTAAAGTGGGGGAATACATCGAAACTCATGTTTCATTGTGTGATTTTTTTCTTCTCCTGATGCATCCTTTTCTTGGTGGAGTCATTGGGTTTGATTTCCTCCGAGAGTGATATTTAATTGACTTGTCCTCTCTTGAAAAAATTAGGCATAATGTTCTCTAAGAAGAGACCTTGCACGAATTAAGAAAAATCCCTTTGAGGGTATGTGCAGGATCATCACAGAAAAAACAGGCCCTTAAGTGGTAATAAAAATTCAGAAAATCAGAGTTATTTATAATATTTCAAAAATATGTAAGAATAGAGTCTATAGAAAACTGAATGTAACTAGTTTCTAAATTTCTAGGTTTATTTTAAATAAATAAATAAATCTATTTGGTGAAAATTTGAAATTTCAATGCATTAGTACTTAAATTTGAGGGAAAAAATAAGAAGTAGGTGTTTGTCTGACCACCCTAACCATAATAAAATGATAAAAAAAATTTATAAGATTTTAGATATAAGCAGAGGACTCATGTCCCGATGTGATGCATATATTTTCCAAGTAAATAATTAATTATGAATTTCTTATTAGTTTTAAAAAATATAAAAACTCATATGTTTAACCACTTTAACTTTGTTAAAAATTGATGAAATTCATTTTTATTTTTTTTAATCCTATATTATGCAAAGCATAGAATGTGATGCATGTTTTATATTCAAAAAATGTGATACGGCTTGAAATTTATAGATGTTTTTCAATCAACCTATCAATCAGGACTTTAGTCGTAATTCAAATAGAAAATGAATAATAATAATTTATTAAATTCAAAGTAAAACATAATTTATATTGGTAGAAAGCAAAGAATCTCCTTTAAAAACAATTTTCGTTTCATCAATTTTGGGTTAAAAAAAAATCGTCAGCCACATGGGCCATCATATCACTTACATGTCGCCACTTTTTGGCCCATCATTATCCTGCACATACCTTTGAATAAATCTTACACTATTTTACATTTACAAAATCAGTTTTTTGATGAGCTTCAAGCATATGAAGTTTCGCTTGTCTCATGAAGCTCAAATATCATTATTACGTGGTGCCTTATCAAAGTTATCAGGAGGTATAACTTTGGTATGGTTTGAGCAGGAAGCCCAACCAAGGCATGACTTTCCCCATGGAAACTTGTGTGTGTGTGTGAGGGCATACCCGACAGATGTGTATGTGTCTCACCTCTTTGCATACTCACCCCGTAGATGACCTAAAGTATCCTGGCCCTAGAGTGAGCGTATTGTGGATTACTCACCCCACGAATGACTTAAAATTCCATGGCCCCAAAGTGAGCGCATTTTAATCAAAGCACCTATCTTATTATTTTCTTTCCTCTTTATATCTTTGACAATGTATGATTGTGTATCTTTTTTTTCTACATATTATACATCTTGTGCTTGTCCTTTTGTGCTTATGTTGGTTTAACATAGGATCTTGGGCCCTATGGAATTGACTACCTCCTCAATCTTTGTTATCCTAGAGCATATGCATTGCTATGATTGGACCCCTCTTGAATGTCTACTTTAGTGTGAGTTTGAAGCAAGTTCATCCTCTCACTAAAGTGGGGGCTAAATGTAGTGTAGAAAAAAGTATCCCTTTCTTAATTTGGGAATGTTTAATGATGAATTAGACTTGATATCACCTTGGTCAAGTGTTGTCAGGTGTTTTACACATCCACATTATGTCTTGGGCCCTCCTTAAGCTAAATTAACTTAACTCTACCTTAATTTAATGTTGTAAAATGTATTTATTTACATCTTCACATTAAATTTAGGATGCTTATAAACTAAAGTGGACCTAATCTAGTGTTGTAATGTTTTTTACATATCCACATTAGGTCTTGGGCCCTTCTAAGCTAAATAGACTCAATCTTTCATTAATTTAGTTTTGTAAAGTGCATTTATTTAAACTTTCACATTGGATTTTGGCCCCTCTTGCATTTATGATATTTATATCATCATTAATAGGTTGTATGAACCCATATTGTGCATCCCAAGGCATATTTTAATAAAAATGATGACAAGATCAATATATAAGCTTAATATCTTCTCCCCGACACCTTAGGACGAAAAATAGCCCCTATGGGATCCATTCGCCACCTTGGACAAATGAGTCTGATCTAGGTGGGACTCATTTTTTGAAGATGGTGAATGAGTCCCATTTAGCCTATTTTTAAGGTTCTAAGCAAGAAAAGTGGGTTTTTAATTCAAATTTCTTCCATGTCATCCTTGGGGATCAAATTAACAATCATTTGAGTGGATTTCCTATATAGATGAGCTCTCAAATCATTATTTCATCATAAATTAATGTCATCAAGTCAAGCATTCAAGAGTTAGCATTCCAAGTATTTAGAAGGTCATCAAGATAGCTTTCAAGATCAATTTTAAGGCAATGAAGGGCAGAGTTATTCATCAATTGATGCAGCCTTTCAAAATCCATCACCATGTCAAGCATGTTATTGAGATAGTTTTGTGATGTAGCATTGAAGATGCAAGAAAAACCATTGTTATATTCCCATTTTCAAAGATCAAGATCTACATCCTTCATGGCCATTTCATGTTAAGTTGTAGATTTACAAGACATCATTCAAGGTACCATTTTCCATGATTCATATTCCTTGTTTCATGTTTCATAACTTCATTTCATTGTCTCATTGTTTGGTTTAATTACCTACAATGGTTTTGACCAAGGCAAACCCCTATTCCCTAACAATCAACTCTTTTGCTCTCTCTCTCTTTGTGTAATTGTAGATCTAGGTGCTTTGAAGACTTGAAGATCATTGAATATTAGGTTACAAGATTGTTGGAGATGTCTCCCCATATGTAAGGTCATAATCTTCACTAAAAGGCCATCTACAACCCCAAAATTAGGGTTTAAAATCCAAAAAAATTGAGAAGTAGAACAAGCAGACTGAGAGGTACAGATCAAAACTTTGAATTTACAGGAAAAAAAACTAGACTTGTTCACCACAAGTGGTGAATGAGTCTCATTGTAGGTTTTTTTCAGAGATCTTTGCAAATTTGGATAACCATTTTCCTGAAATCTGCTCTTGCGTAGAAATCTAGAACTGGGATTGATTCACCCAGAATGGTGAATGAGTCCCAATAGGTCAAAAGTTTGAAAGTTTCAGAATTTTAGAGTTGTTGGGTATGTGCAAGATCATCATGGAAAAAACAGGCCCTTAAGTGGCAAAAAATTTAGAAAAATCAGAGTTAGTGAACTTGACATAAAAATTTGAATAAGTTATCTATATTATTTTAAAAATATGTAAGAATATAATTTGTAGAAAATTGAATTTAGTTTCTAAACTACTAGGTTTATTTACAAAAAAATAAAATCTATTTGGTGAAAATTTGAAATTTCAATACAACACTTAAATTTCAGGGAAAAAATAAGAAGTAGGTGTTTGTCTAACCACCATAACCACATTAAAATGATAATATATTTATATAATATTTTATATAAAAGTAGAGGACTCATGTCCCAATGTGATGCATGTTTTTTTGTAATTTTTTTCTAGGTAAATAATTAATTATAATTTTTTTATTACAACTTAAAAAATATATAAAGACTCGTATGTCTGACCACCTTAACTTGGTCAAAAATTCATGAAATTCAATTTTTTATTTTTTAATCTTATATTATATGAAGCATAGAATGTGACGCATATTTTGGATTCAAAAAATATGATACCGTTTGAAAGCTATAGATGTTTTTCAATCAGCCTAAAAACCAGGAGTTTAGTCATAATTCAATAGAAAATGAATAATAATAATTTATTAAATTCAAAGTAAAGCATAATTTATATTGGTGGAAAGATGAGAATCTCATTTAAAAACCCTTTTTGTTTCATCAATTTTGGGTATAGATAAATTCATTAGCCACATACCCATCATATTGCCACTTTTTGGCCCATCATGATCCTACACATACCTATTTCTAGTGATCATCAAGTTTCTAGGTGCACACTTTCTATTTTAGAGTTTTTTTTGTTTCATTTCATTCAGCTTTCTAGGTCATTTAGAGTTATTTTGCATTCAAGTAGGCTTTCACATTTCAAATTGCATTTCATTATCTTTTCCAAGTTTAAACTTGGTGGTGAACCCCTTATTAGATCTCATTCATCCTTTGGGACAACCCTATTGCAAGATCTCTTTCCATTTTGCATTGAGATCTCAAGGATTTGTTCTTGAGTGAAGTGTGTGAAGATTTCCCGTTTCCTTTTAGGTCTAAAACCCTAAAGATGAAAGAGACAACCCAATTTTTCTTCATTTCACTTTCCTATTATGTTTTTCTATCTAAATCAACTAGCTAGGTTCTTATCACATTTTTGGGAAATTTTTACTATGTCTTATGTTTTCTAGCTGTACAGATGCTAGCACGCCAGAGAGACACAAGCGTGTTGCATTTTCATCCCAGAACTACATTGCCATCTTTAGACAGATTGATTTATGAGGCATAGTACCGACTCCAAAAACTAGCTCGCCTAGCCCAAACCTAAAACTTGAGTCTATAAAGTGACATAAGCATGTCATAGTGCTCTTCATTCTCGATCCTCACCCCAAGACATCCATTAGAGTGAGGTAAGTTAGGGCAACCTTCTGCTCTTGGCTCTTTGTGACCTAGAGCCTTGACATGGTTGGTCCCCCTCTCTTACATTTCAAAAAAAAAAATAATAGAGACAGAAAAATATAATTCATAATCAAATAGTGAAGATACAAAGGATCTCAACATATAAATTTGAGCTTTAGATGACTTGGTAAGGATGTTGGGCACCCTAGACATGGAATAAGATACACAAAATTAGACTTTAGACTCCTATTTCTACATGTTTGTAGGTTCTTCTTCACTAGAATCAGTGTTGGAACTTTGTATGTTGCTAATAAAATCCACTTTCCATAGTTTATGGACTTGTGGGGTTTGAATACTTGAAGGATAAATTATATCTTTAATCCTCTCCTATTTCACTTCAAATCTATATCCTGCACAAGAAAGAGGGGAAAGGGTTGTGGTTTTTAGGGGCTTTCCTAAGTCAAACCTAGTTTTGGTATTTCTACCTCCACAATGGCTATGATGATGTAAAAGAGAGCTTACCCTCAGTTGGGTAGAGCCTAAACAATAAAAAAGTGATAAAATTATAATTGTTGCAACTCACCACTCAAATATGCATCCCTTGATAGAATAAATTCATTGTACTCATCAATCTCAAGGAAAAATTGATGCTTGAATTTGAGTCCTACAAGTGTTAGTACTCATAAAGTTAATAAACATAAAATATAAAAAAACTCTCATAGAAATATGATGCATTACTAACACGATGCTTGACTAAAATAATGTTGTTATAATTTTTCTAATTTTTCTCTTGATCACTCAATTGCTCAATTCAAAATGATGAGAATGCTTCTCAAAATTGTTAGCTTTCAAATTGTGAAAAAGACTTCTATTTATATTAATTCTTTTATTTCTCACAAAGTAATTATTGATATCTAAAAAATGACTTTATATTTCTAAATGTTAAAATTTTGACACTGACATATTTGAATTCATCCCAAAATAGGTTGGACATGGGCACTAGCCTCCCTAGTCTAGATCTGTTTTGGGGCCTTAAGCATTAGTAAATAAATAGTAACTTCTTAATTCCAAATTAAACTTGTGATTTTCCAAATATTAGTATAAATAAAGGGTGATCCCACAAAGCTGGTTTATAATTTCTTAGAGGAACTGATTTTTGCTGAAATCACATATTTTTAGAAAATATAATGATTTAAGCCTTAAAAATTTCCTTTATAACGATTCCAATTGAAGATGGTTTGATCAAACCACCTTAGATCAAACCCCCTTGGATAGAACCTTGCTAGTTTTAAACCATACCTATAAATGACTTTCCTTTACACCTATCAAAATGCTGATAAAAAATCACTTTTGATTTACCTTTTGGGGGATCAAATGAATTCATTTAAAATTTATTTGAAATGATTATGGTATTCCTCAGAATGATCTATCCAATGAATATAATTTTAATATGTTTTGGTTTTATTATGTATTTTTTTAAAATTTTATTAAACATTGTTTTTTCATCGAAAATCAAGGTCTTTTTTCTACACATGTGGAAAAATACAAAATTATCAAAATAAAATTTTAAAAAATATTTTTGTACTGGGTATTGATGTCCTTGATCCATTAAAAAAACAAAAATTGAATTTTGATACATACATAAAAAGTTATGTTGTATACCGTCTGCCTATGTCTGAATTACAATTGGTTTGACTTCGTAACTTGATTAAGGAAAAAATATTCAATAAAATACTATGAGACCAAATGAAAGTGCTATATTTGTAGTTAAAAATCTAAATTAGAATTTTATCCTTCATACAAAAAAAGTTATGTTGTATATGGTGAGCATCACTTTTTAAAAATGTTATTTTCTGAAAAAAAAAAGGTTTTCATGGGAGATGAAAAAAGAAGTGCAATCTGTATCCAAAAATTTTGAGAAAAATATTTTTAGAATCTATAGACAAAATGTGATAAGACTCTATTTGCATCATCTTCAAATTCCTCATGGTTTAGCGGCTATAGGTGCCCGAATGTGAAGATTTAGTTAAAAATAATAATTTCAGTGTCCAGTTTGGCCAAAAATTGTAAACCACTATTGTGGGATCACCCTAAAGTAAGTTAAAAAAACACAATTGGGTCCAAGCACATGAGGGGTCCATCTAGATCTAGTGTGAAATGTTCGAGGGTGATAGTTTATGATGTTACATTTAGCCCCCACTTTAGTGAGAGTATGAACTTATTCTCAGACACACTAAAGTAATGATAAGGCAAGAAAGGTTTGATTATCCAAACATTAAACAGATAGGATGACATCAAATCTAGGGAATGCGATAGCCTCCAAGCTCAAGTTACTATAGAAAAATAATATAAATACAAACGAACAATCACACATGAGGTGTAATACAATATGAAAAACATGAAGCATACATAATACTAACATAATACAAAAAAAATAATGTAAACACAAATACAATACAAACATACAAAAGACACAAGGTCGACACATAAAAAAAAACACAAAGAATAATAATAAGACACAAAATAGAGTTATTACATTAAAAGGGATTCAAATCAACAAGGTAAGGATACCTTAGTCTTAATTTAACTATGGATTTTTCCTGCAAGATTAGATGGTTAGCAACACACATGCATATTATATTAATCCATAGTAAACAATGAAATGCAAAGGAAATAACAAAGGAATAAATGAAATGATCTCACCCAATCCTTCATCCTCCAGGGCTAACTTCCATTATACCTTCTATCTTACTGAAATAATAAAGTGCCCTTAGATCTTGATGAGCAATTTTAAACTATGGACTAGCCCTAAGCATGTGTTGAAGGATTCTTTAAAAGACTATGCAAGAGAAAATCAATTCTACATGCAATGATCTAAGTAGCTAAATGATAAAAACAAGACTATGTTAAAACTCAAGAGAATGCAAGATATTAAAAGATGAAAAAATTAAGAGAGACCTATGAGAGATATTAAGAGATTATCAGATTTCCTAGATGTCAAGGGTTGTTAAAATGAAGACAAAATTGGCATTTTATAGAAAATGCAATTTTGTATGGATGGATCAGATCAAACATTGATAAGTGCCCTAGAATCTATGGTCAAGATTCAAAATAACAACCCCTTACATAGGGTTAGGGTAACTCTAGGATGAAATTCAAATTGAGTGGACAAGATTTAATTTAAGAAATTAAATCAAGGAATGAGAATAGTTGTGACAGTGAGATGAGAATTAGCAAGTAGAAAAAGGATGATTTAGAAAATCAAGTTATTTTAGAAATAACTTAATTTGTGGAGAGAAATGCTATTTTGAAAAATTAATATTTTAAATTAATTCCAAAATGGTGAATTCATGTGACAGTAAATAGTAATAATTTAAAATTATTTACTTGGAAAGAGGGAAATTGCCAATTTAAATAAAAAAAAAATATTTAAATTTAGAAAGAAAATCAATAAGACAATTAAATAATTCAAAATATTTAATTGTGGAGGAAAATTAGAAAGTGGGTAATTTTAAATAAATGATTTTATTTAAAATTAGAAAGAAAGATGGAGAGGATAATAATTAAATAAATAATAGGAACTTATTTAATTATGAGCAGACATTAATAATTAATGACGTATTAAATAAATAAATAAAGTTTATTTATTTAAATAATCAGGAGGAAGTAATGGACTAATAATAATTAAATAAATTTTGAAATTTATTTAATTATAGAGTGACATAAGCAATTAGCGACGTATTTAAATAATAAATGTAATTTATTTATTTAAATAGACGAGAGGAATAATAGACACAAATTAATTAAATAATTAAGAATTATTTAATTAATAGTTGACATTGGACTATAGGACATAATTAATTGTTTTAATTATGTTGAGACGAAGCATGATAAGATGTATGTGGTTTTCAGGTCCAGGTCATTTTTATGTGTCTAAATTTAACCCTCTTTGTCATAATGTAGCTTGTCGCATTGTGGGAAAGAAAATAAGTCAAAAATATGCCCCTGTGCAAAATAGGATGAGGAAGAATGATGAGGAGGTAGCAGTATGGCCCCTCGAGAGGAAAGTTGGGTTCAGACGACACGAGTGTGCTCTCGAAATGGATGGGAAGGACTAGAAGATGAAAGACAAAAGTATATAGGAAAGATGGATAAGGATGATAATGATGTGGACTAGAAAAAATGTTAGAGATAAAAAGATGAATGTTAGGATAGAAGACATGGACGTCAATATGGGGAAGGAAATGCATGTTAATTTGGAAAAATAAATGCATGATAGAATCCTTCAATGTTTGCCAAAGTACGTTGCTTGAATCATCATTGGGCGGTAAAAATGACACAAATGGACAAAAACCACCATGGTATGACATAGACAAAGCTGTGCAAGGTCATCCACTTGCAAAATAGAAAATCGCTGACAAGGAATGTCCTAACTCATACTAGATGCCAATTTGCCCTAGTCTTTTTGTCAAGACAATCCACAGACAACAGTCAAAGAAAACAAAATAGGTCATGAGAAGTCATCGCAGCTCTAAATCCTTCATAGAACATCCTTGAGGTGGCTAGTAACATGACCAAAAGATAAGTCAATAAAAAGATAAGACAAAATAGCCAAAAATTAATAGCCATTTAATTGTATTGCCAATGTTTGTTTGTTGAAGATTAATTGTGTGATAGTTTCACAGTTTTGACGGTTTGACGATGCCTAAGGTCAGGAAGGACACATCTTGAAAAGGAAAATGACATTTTGACGAGGTCCAAATCCAAGGACACATCTTGAAGTGGACCAAAAAGTGATGAGATTGACATTTTGAGTAATGTTTTGGCATGCTGACTAATGTTGACTATATGATTGATTGGCTTATGTTGTCTAATTTTGACAAATTTTGACATTGATGCTTCGAATGACTATCTTTTGTCCAGTGTGACTATGTTTGCTTTATTTGACCGACGCGACCATGTTTGACTTATGATTTTATTTTGACAAACCTAAAAGGACTAACCTAATATCTTGGGGACTCATTGACTAATGGGCTTGCCTACGTAGAAAATATGTAGAGACAACGTAGTTTAGACAAATGACAAAGACTGACTGACTCGACAGACTTCACAAGATATGACTAACTTTCACTTTGTTTTTGGGAATTTGACATTGATTTGGATGTTTTTGTGTTTTCTTCAAGACATTTTCTGATTTTTAGGTCTTTTTCAAGACTTTTTCTAATTTTTAGTACATTTTTCAGGACTTTTCTGATTTTTATGATTTTTTCAGGACTTTTTTTATTTTTATGACTTTTTGATATTTTATGAAAATTGTGACAAAATGCATATGAATGATGCCAATGCACATGAATCCAATGAAAACCATGATTTTGTTGCTAGTCAAGCTGAATACCAATTGATAGGTGATGATGAAAATGACAACATTGTTTGATGTGGGAAGGACACATCCCGAAACAATGTGAAGATGACAATGATATGACAAGAGGATAAAAGTTTGTAGCAGGGCTAGCGACAAAGCCAAGGAATGTTTTGAATGATGCACCAGGTTTTCCATATTTTTGCATTTGGAATGACTTAAGTAGGACTAGATGGAATGATGAGGGATCTTTAGACCATTGACAAAGGAAACCAAGATGGGTGATAGGTATAAAAGGACAATGGATGGCCTCTGTAAAAGATAGGAGACATGAGGATTATTATCATATAGTTATCAAGGACAATGTCACATGAGGCTATGATGGTAATGAAATGAAATGGATAGGGTATGGTCAAAGGATAGACATGTCAAACTTTTTCCCAAAGCATTACCTATGTTTGTATTTTAGTCCTTATCAAGATCAAAGTCAGTGGGAAAATGGATGAAAAGTGATAGGGTTTAGATGGATGGATGGAAATGTTATAGGAAATTTCATGTGAAGGGCATGGGAGATGAGACGACTTTCCCCCAAGTGTAATGGTCCACATAGATAATTTTGTTCTACTGATGACGCCTGTTTGCTAGGTTTTCATCAGGGTACTTGTCCAAAGCACCATAAAAATGGTTTTCACTATTGGATGAAATTTTTCTCTTTACTATTTTCTTTGTCATTTTTTAAATTTTTTTGGTGTCACCATATGCCTATTTACCAGGTTTTCATCAAGGTGATTATTTTTTGATTTTTTATTTTTTTTGTATTTTGCATTTTGCCGGATAGCCTTGATGCCTTAGATGACCACTGATTGTGTTGAATCCTTTGATGGTGCTGATGTAGAGACTAATGCCATGACATTCCAATAATGACCTTTCTGAAGTAGTTGCCTTGTCAGGATGATAGGGCTTACATACAACTGATTGATGTCATTGTGATCCTTGTTGATACTAGAGTTGGCCTTATCAGAATACACACATCGCGATAGAGTACCATGAGATTCCTTATGATGGAGAGTTGTTGCCAAGATATGATGGATTTGTGACATGGGATTTTTGGACTTTAAGGAGGATGTAGGATTATGATGCATGATGGTGGATGTGGATGGGTTGGTTGGATTTTTGGATGTATTAGTTTTTACTCTCCAAACTTTAGGTGTTGGGTTAGGATGCTATTTGGAACCAACATTTTTATATGTCTTTCTTGATGGCCATTTTGGAGGGGGTGGACATGTATTATATGTGGGAGTCCTCTTGTGTTGTGGCTCCGCATTTTGATTGACTTTTGGATTTGGCATATTTTCTTTGCCTGATTCATTCTTTTCTTCACTTGACCCATTTTGTTTTGGGATCCATTTTTTCTTCATTTGTCCACTTGTATTTTTTATTGATTCCATGGCCTTTGAAATGTGATTTTGGATTTTGGATTTGTAAGACTTTTGTTGATTCCAAATGGAAGGTTTATTCATGATGGAATGATGATTTTGGGGATGTGGAGGGAAGGGGTGTTGGTAACAATCTTATGACAAGGACTACTCATGACACCCATTTTGATGTTTGTACCTAATAAAGTTTCCCTCAATATCAAGGAGGGACCATTAACATTGTTAGATTTTCCAACTGATAAATAGCCAATACCTTGATGTCTATAATCTATCTAAATTTGCATAGGTTATATAATTCCTTGCTCATGTAGGCCTAGTCCTTTTCCTTGATAATGCATGTTTTGACAAATTTTGTTTGCGATGGGGTACTTGTTATTTTGGAAGCAAGATGCCAACCCATCCTTATTGTGGAAATTAATTCTTTGAATCTTCTCATCTTTAACAAATCCTACTCTAAAAAAGATAGATGATCCTAATTGATAGGATGTTGTAGCATTACTGACATGTTGGATAGATTTTTGATTGTCATCTTTGGTTTGATTTTCTGATATATGAGGATTTGATGATTTTGCTGGTGCTTCAAAGTTGATGTCATAATCGTCTTCACGCTCATTGTCATAGAGCCCATTGAATTTAGCTATAGTTTGATCATTTGCAAATATTTCCATTCTAGGAGACTCTTTTTCTATAGGAACATCATCTATGTGTCCCATGGAGGAAAGTGTCTCATTGTGGGAAGTGTCAATAGTTGGAGCCTGGATAGGATCATTAAGTGTTTGGTTTGGCATAGAGGTCGAGGAGTGGATCATTTTGCACTTCTTGATCAAAGATAGTGTCTTGGTCAAAGATGGGGTTGTCTTGAATGTCATGATTGGAAATAGGATCTTGACCAAGGATAGGGTCATCTTGAATGACATGGTTGTGGATGGACTCTTGACCAATGATAGGTGTATTTCATATGCCATGATTGTCTAGGAGGACTTCTTGAATGGACTTAAATATGGAGTCCAATGGAATACTTTGATCTGGACAAGATAGTGATGTTGTGATGTCATTCTTTGGAATTGCCTTTGGACATGTATCCTCAAGTGCGGGTAAGAAGATGGGACTTTGGAGACCATGACCAGATATGTTTTCATGAAAAAATGGAATCTTGGAATGGATTGGTGTATAATGGACTAGGATATAACATGGAGGTTTGGACTTGGTTGAGGGATGATGAGCTAGGATAGGACATGAATGCATGGAAAGGATATGACGTGGATGGAGGACTAGGATATGACGTGAATGGAGGACTAGGATATGATGTGGATGGAGGATTAGGATATGATGTGGATGGTGGACTAGGATAGGATGAAGGACTAGGATATGACATGGAGGCTTGGACTGGATTGATTAATGGTTGATTTCCCTTTTCAATGTTAGGGTGGGTATTAGTAATGGAGGTTTGTTGTGACTTAGTGCCATGGATGGTGTCAGGGGACTATTTATAGTAGATGGATAGAGGACTAGGACTCATGGATTGTTGGTAAGATGGATAGATGGATGGAGGACTAGAGGTTGAGGTGAATTTGTGTTTGGATTGAAGGTATAGTTTTTTGAAGTCCATGTTTACTTGTGCTTGACCATTACTAATAAATTGGAATTCAATTTGACTAGCAACCATGTCATAATGACTTGAAGACATGATGGTGGATGGAATGAGACTAAGACCAAGACTATGTATGATGCAAGGTGACAATGCAAAGTGAAAAAAAAAGACTAAAAGGAATGTAAAATGCCAAGTAGTAATGAGTTTCCTATGCCAAATTATTTTTAGGAATGGTTTTCTAACCATTCAAAGTTTGGACAATGTCTCGATTTGGATTGTCAAAGGATCAGTTTGAAGGACAAGATGAAAAAATGACAAGGTGAGATTTCCACAGTAGACTTATGAGTTGGAAATATCTCACAAGAGGACAATGACTAAGGATTGATTTGTTTGATTTGGTCCAATGACAATTTACTTTTTGAGACAATGGTTTGACAAAGTAAGGAAAGTTTTCCTATCCTAAATTGTGCAAATTTGAGGACTTAAGACTTTTCCTATGCTGAAGATGATGGTGGATTGCAAGCTAAATGCAAACTAAAATGCAAAGATGGATGACTTGGACAAGTGTTTTGTTTCAGACAAAGATTGCTAGAAAAAGATGTCAATAAATTTGCTTGCAAGTGTTTGGCTTTGGGTTTCTGATAGTAATATTAATTTTTAAGTTGACAGGAAAATGCATCATAGTCTCAAATGCGTCGTTCTAAGAAGAAAATGTGTTACAAGAAGGAAAATGCATTACAGAGTAGTCAAATGAGTCTCAGATTCTACCAAATGTGTTGCAGGCTAATAAATGCATTGTAGGATTTTAGCACATGCTATGTAGAATGGAAAATGAGGCATTTTAGATTGCAAATGCAATGTGACAAAGCAATTGCGGTGTTTACTAAAGGAAATACATTGCGAGATAGGAAATTGTGAAGTTTAGTAAAGAAAATACATTGCGAGACAAGAAATTGCAGTATTTTAGATAGCGTATGTAGTCTGACAAGGAAATTGCTATTCAGAAATTAGCAAATGCGGTTCAATATGCCAAATGCGTCACAATGTTTTTCTTTTGGCAAAAAAATGTGTTTGCTAGATTGCAAAGTGTGTTTCAGTTTTGAAGTGTAATCTCAGGTTTTCAAGAGGATGTTGACTTGTTCATTTTGTCTAAAGACACTTGGAAAACACATGATGTTGTAAGAAAGTGAAAAACAACCACATAAAAAACATTTACAAATCCCTATGGCTGCAAAGACAATATTCTTTTGGATCCCACATGGATTTTACTCCAACCGCATATTCTTAGCAGATGAATCCAAAAGTTTGGCCCAACGGGCTCCCCCTTACAGTGCACTCACTTCTCAGGGTAACCAATCTTCCAGCCTCCATGAATCTCCCATGGCAGGCTGATCATCTCTACTAAAAGCTACGTAGTTGTGGGTGCCTTGGTAATGACCATTGCTACACCAAAGAATAAAAGGTTTTAATTTAGGCACCCATTCAAGTGGCCATACATGGGGCACAATATTAGGTTTCATTAAGGAGGAACTCCAACCTAAAGAGGTTAACTCAATAGGGTTTTGGGGAGTACTACTTGGTTCGTATGACATATCTGCACTCGTAATCCTAGGCTTTCCCTTAGGATTTTCATTTTTATACCGGTCAGGAGTAGCTTGGCTAAAGAGCTTCGTTTCCGGTTTGAGTCACTTTGGAGTGAGTACTTTTTCCCACCAAAGCAAGCCCAATTTCTAAGGTTAAAAAAAAAGAGAAAACATATTTGTAGTTCAATCAATCTTTGTTGAAAAACAAAGAGAGAGAACACCAATATATTTGACTCACATTTAAATGGTTTTTCTTTTTAAACCCAAATTGAAAGTGTGAAGATGTGACAATTAACTAAATCATAAAACACAACAAGAACACATTCATATTAACTGTTTGTAGTGTTATCAAGCAAAGGGTTCATTTTAATCGTTTGTAGTGTGAGCTAACTAACAACTCATTTTAAACCCGTGAAAGTGTGATTGTTCGTTCTAAACTCATGCAAATGCATGATTGTTCATTTTAATTATGAGTGAAATGCATGATTGATTAAATTACTGGAAAAAATAAACTATAACTGTGGGTAGATTCCAACTTGACACACGCTGCAACAGAAAGATTAGTATAAAAAAATATTTAATCTAAAAATAACAAAAAACAAAAATATGAAAGATAAAATAAAATAAAAATAAAATAAAAATCCTTTTTACCAATTGCTTGTGTCATAGCAGAGCAAATGCGTCATTCGGGATTGCAAATGTGGCTTGGTATGTCGAATGCGGTTTAGTTTATGTCGATTGTGTCACGCAAAATGGCAAGTGCATCACGATAGAGCAGTTGTGTTGCTTGAGGTATCAGATGCCGCACAGTAGAGTGGTTGTGTTAGAGGAACTGTCAAATGCATTGTTCCATACCTGTACCTACAAAATGACAAAAAAATTGTACGACAACCTACAAAAACATGTAAAAAAATGTCAGGTTCACCAATGTAACTATGGATTTTTCTCGCAAGATTAAAATGTTAGCAACACAATCATATGATATTAATCCACAGTAATCAATGGAATGCATAGGAATTAAAATAATGAACAAAAAAGAGAGATCTCACCCAATCCTTCATCCTCCATTGCTGACCTCCATTGCACCTTATAGCTTGCTGAAATGTGAAGTGCCCTCAGATTTTGATGAGAAACTCTATACTATGGACTAGCCCTATGCAAGTGTTGAAGGATTTTAATAAATAAATACAAGAATGCATGAAGAAGAAGAAGAAGTGTAGATGCTGAGGATTTTTTTTGCAAGATTAGATGTGAGCAAACACACATGCATATCATCAAATCCACAATAAAATAATGAAGGGAAAAGGAAATGAAAATAAAACACAAATGGAACAAACTCACCCAGTGTCTTCAACCTCCACGGTTGACCTCCAATATACCTTCTAGCTTGTTGAAATGTGAAGTGTGCCCTCAGATTTTGATGAGCAACTCTATACTATGGACTAGCCCTAAGCAAAGTGTTGAAATTTTTCTTAAATGCCTATGCAAAAGAAACTATATCCTATATGCAATTTTTAAAAGTAGCTAAATGACAAAAACAAGACTATGTTAAAACTCAAGAGAATGCAAGAGATTAAAAGATTAAAATATTCAGAGAGACCTATGAGAGATATTAAGAGAATATCATATTTCCTAGATGTCAAGGGTTGTTAAAATGAAGACAAAATTGATATTTTATAGAAAATGCAATTTTGTATGGACGGATGAGATCAAACATTGATAAGTGCCCTAGAATCTATGGTCAAGATTCAAAATAACAACCCCTTAGTTAGGGTTAGGGTTGTAAGGAAACTTAGGTGCGAAAACAACTTCCTACACTAATCTCTAAAGGAAAGTATTGTGCAAATTCTTTTAAATCCTTATAATTTCAGATTCGTTAACTACTTTAACAAAGATATTGCAGCCATATACCATGCATATAGAAAATAGAGAATGACACAATGATTTACCCTGGGGAAAACCTTTCGGTAAAAAACCCCAGCACTCCAAAACCTGCACAATGTATTATCTTCAACACAATGGTTACAACACACTTGCAATGCAAGTTCTTTCAGGAGACAAACGACTCTCAAAGACAAATCTAGTAGCGTCCGATCATACCAACAATACACTCTTTTTCTATCATAGTTTGTAACCCTAAAAAATGCTTGTATCATGCGCTTGCCTTTTTAGGGCAACTTCCAAAGATAGCCGTATTAAGGTTTTACCATTCTCTGTAACCCCACTATTGTGGAAGAGTGTATAGTACTCAACTTTATCAGTTGCCACTTGTCTTGCATGTCTTCACCCGTCATTGAATCTTCTAGAAATAGCTCTTACGTGTCATAGGAATCCATCATAACCGTTTCAGCCATGATCTCCTTTCACACAATTCAAGATGCCGACACATCAAGTGGAGTGACACATCAACATGTTAACTAGACATGTACACTCACACTTAATTACATTATTTGCAAGAAATACATTTTACAAAACAAATAATAAGAATAGGAATTATCCAAGGTTGAGACACCTTATTCCTAACAAGGGTAACTCTAGGATGAAATTCAAATTGAGTGGACAAGATTTAATTTAAGAAATTAAATCAAGGAATGAGAATAGTTGTGATAGTGAGATGAGAATTAGCAAGTAGAAAAAGGATGATTTAGAAAATCAAGTTATTTTAGAAATAACTTAATTTGTGGAGAGAAATGCTATTTTGAAAAATTAATATTTTAAATTAATTCCAAAATGGTGAATTCATGTGACAGTAAATAGTAATAATTTAAAATTATTTACTTGGAAAGAGGGAAATTGCCAATTTAAATTAAAAAAATTATTTAAATTTAGAAAGAAAATCAATAAGACAATTAAATAATTCAAAATATTTAATTGTGGAGGAAAATTAGAAAGTGGGTAATTTTAAATAAATGATTTTAGTTAAAATTAGAAATAAAGTTGGAGAGGATAATAGTTAAATAAATAATATGAATTTATTTAATTATGAGAAGACATAAATAATTAATGACGTATTAAATAAATAAATAAAGTTTATTTATTTAAATAATCAGGAGGAAGTAATGGACTAATAATAATTAAATAAATTTAGGAATTTATTTAATTATAGAGTGGCATAAGCAGTTAGCGAAGTATTTAAATAATAAATGTAATTTATTTATTTAAATAGCCAACAGGAATAATAGACATAAATTAATTAAATAATTAAGAATTATTTAATTAATAGTTGACATTGGACTATAGGACATAATTAATTTTTTTAATTATGTTGAGACAAAGCATGATAAGATATATGTGGTTTGCAGGTCTAGGCAATTTTTATGTGTCTACACTTAAATTTTCCAAAAATACTAAACTTCACCCCTCAAATATGGTGTTAGAAAAAATGGTGCTCTCATAAGGACTAGGAAGTTGTGTTATGTTAAAATCACTCATAAGATACATATATCTACTGGCTAGAAAGATACATTATGTTAGGTTTCCATGCAATATGATAGGTTTGAGAAGGATAGCAAGTTGTCTTATACTAGTTTACTCATGAAACACATGGCTCTACTAGAAAGTAGGTTGTGTTATGATAGGTGGTCATGTAAAAATGCTCAAGTGCATGAATCGATAAGTTGTGTTATGCCAAATCCATGGACTATTTTTACAATCACACCTCAACAAGAACACAAAATTGTAACATCATTGGGGATGATTTAACAACATAAGCAACGAATCACCTCAAGGAGTGCACAGATTTCTAAAATTTACAAAGGAAGAATCACCTCAAGGGGGTGTACAAAATATTAACATCACAAGGGATGAATCACCTCAAGTAGTACATAAAATTTTAATGTCATGGAGGATTAATGACCTCATGGGGTGTAAAATTTTTTAACATGGGGTGAATAAAATTGTAATATTACAAGGGAGGAAACATAAAGCTACACCTCAAGGGGTGTTATAACTAACACCACCATGAAGGGTGCACATGAACAATTTGATAGGCCATTTGTTAGAGGAATTTCATAATTCCCAATCTTTGTACCACACTTACCTTACGATAAAAAGATCAAGTATCAATAAAATAGATAATTGAGAATTTAGAAAATTAGATGAAACTAGACAAATTTTGACTAGAGTATCATCAATTTATGAAAGGAAAAAGATAAAAAGAATGGTAGGACCAATAAATCAAATAAAAAATATTCATGAAAGATGATATTACTTTACTATATGATATTAAATTGAAGAAAAAGTAAAATTAAAAATTAGATGGCTACGTCCTTATTGTATCAATTGATAACATATTGAGGTCCATGGCAGTCCAGTTAAGAACATTGGGTAGTATAGACTTGCAATTTTCTATGTCAACAAGGTTAGAATAAAACATTATCATAAAAACCCAAAATGATCACAAATATTGAATATGTGGTGTAAGTGTTCTAACCATAAAAATGCAAGAAAATTAAATTAAATGCAAAGGAAAGAGCACAAACAAAAAACTCAAGATTGACCTAGCTTAGCTCAAACAAATACACAAGAAAATAGTAATTTTTACCTTGCTTGAGATGTCTCCTTTGGTTGGCCCTTTGATGTCAATTTTGTGTGCTCATTTGTTGACAAAATGGAATGTAACCTAGATCAAAATGATGATGATTCTATGAGGAATGAAATGGTGTGGTTGGATAGCAGATTGGAGGAAAGATGGGTGCTTAAAGTGCTGCAACTATGGAGGTTAAATTCTTGGGAGAATGAATGCTAAAATTTTGCTAAGTGTGTGATAGATGAAAATGAGGTAAAATCCACCATATTTAGGGAAAAGGCCTTTAAAGGAATGGATGGACAAGATTGATCCCAAAGGAGGAGATCAATGGCTAGGGTGAGTTGAGACCTCACAAGCCATCTCATAGAGACATGTGTCAGGCTAGGCTAACTTGGGAGAGTGAAGTGGATGTGACATGGCAATGAGGTAGAAAAGGTAAGTCTTGTCTCATCTACCGACATCATGGGATGATGTGACAATAGAAGAATTTAAAATTCTTCTAAAATATCCCTTGGTTTTGGAGATTTGACTTTGGGATTGGGGAGGGAATTTTAAATTAGTTCTTTATTCCTCTAAGGGTGTTGGACAAATAAAGTGGAATTAAAAATTCCACCTAGGATGCATGGGGGAAATAAAAAGGAATTTTAAATTCCTAGGGGAGAGTAGATAACTTCTGCAAATGTAGAAGGATTTTAATGAAGGTTGACTAAGGGTACATGCCATAAATGGCATGAGGATTAGATTAGGTTTAATTACTGATTTAGGTTGTGTAAATGAAGGATTAGCTGGGTTAATGGAGGATTAAAGGAAAGTTGCAAGATATGGAGGATGTGACCCTAATTATGATTAGGAATTTGCACATCATAATCAAAAATTAATTAGACTGATCTGGATTAGGAGAGGATTATGGAGGATGGGACAAGGAGAGAGAAAGAATGAATTTAAAATTTGATTTTAATTTATTTGGGAAAAGCGACTAAATTAAATAAATTGGAATATTTATTTAATTTAGAGAATAATAAGGTAAGGTATGTAATTAATCAATCAAACACCTTAGGAGACATTAGGTTAAGGAGAAATATTAACTAAATAATGAATTATTTAATTAATATAGTTTAGGGATATGGGATAGAAAATTATAAGGGTGAATTTGACCATATGGGGGTGGTCAAATTCAGGTGTCTACATTTATCCAATCTTTCAAATATCATTAGAATAACAGTTTTTCGAAGAAAAATAAAGTGAAAATGACTCGATAGAAGAAAATGACTTTAGTGAATGCCTTGATATCGTAGGGAAATGGATAGGATAGAGGAATAAAGAAATGTGGATAAGTATGCCCCCTCAAGAGGGAAGATGGGGAATAAAAGGGGCATTGAGCGACTTCTCAATATGGAGAAATAGAGGGTACCACATGGGAGAGGATGAAAAACCATGAAAAATGGATTTTGAATAGAGGAAAATGGGCGTATGGGGTGAAAATGGTAGCCCACAGAAGAAAGGGGTAGAAGGATTAAAAAACTTAAATAAAGGGCAAAGATAACCCAAAATTAACAAGGCTAATTAGGGGCAAAAATGAAAAATTATAAATAGTAATTTTGAAAATTCACTATTCACCCAATATTCATTTGCACACGTCACTAAGAGATTGCATGAGAGAGAGAGAGAGCTGATGAGGCAAGTGAGATGGTGGATGATGGAGAGATGATTCACTGAGTGGATGAGGTTTGAGACTTATACCACCTACGAGTGCCACCCAAATAGGTAGGATTTGAAACCTTAGATTGTGATTCAATTTCAATTTTTGCACATGGTTTGGAGTTTGGGATGAGTATGTTAGGAAAAAACACAATCGCCACGAGAGGAAAAAGTCACCCTTCCATCGAAACGCATTCGCCTTTTCAGAAAATGGGTGATTACGAAGGAGGAAATGGGTTGATGCGCTTCCGTAAGGGAAGATGCACTTTGAGAGGGGAAATTGTGAAATCACCTCTCTCCGGGATGGGTGAACTTGCCAAAGTAAGGGCGAAAGAAATAGGGAACAAGCGATTGTGAGTGCCAAAATGGGAAAGGGTGTGCATGTCGCCCCACAACGGGCAGATGTGCAGTGGAGGGATGAAGTGTTTGCATGGGGATCATGTGTGCTTGCTCAGTTATATAGAGTCATGCACATTGTGTGTTATAGACAATGAGTGAGTGTGACCCCTGCCATGCTACTATAGGTGTGGGCATGGGAGCACATTAGAGTCGCCTGCCTAGAAATCCTTAGCGTAGGGGACAAATATGATTCTCTCCTAGTGGCATACTGGTACGCTCGAGAGCATGGATGGATGCTCAACTATAGTCAGGTAGGGAGCTTAGAGTATTGGCATCAGCTACTTGATGACCTAATAGAGTGGGATATAGTGTGGCAGCCATATGTTCATCGATGATTTTAATCTTGGTGTGCAGAGGACAAGTTGTATAGGGCATATCTATTTTTGAGGTACTATCTGATAGGGAGAGATCCCTTTATTATAGAGTTGAATAGGCCGAACCGGGTGACACGCTAGTGTGGTATTCAATAGGATATCCTCGTAGGGGCTCAGATGTTTCAATGAATCAACCGAGAGTCGAGAGCAATATGGGGACAACATATTCCAAAAGAGTATGTTCGATAGGCATGAGAGCAGCTATCAATTATGGGATGGCCATGGAGAGGGGGTCCTGATGATGCTAGGACTATAGTCAGATATGCAACATGGTGGTTGGAGAGATGGCCCATGAGGATCATGAAAGTGGATCCTATTGTTCCAGCGGTAGGATTCAGGTAGGAGGATGAGCAAAAAAGACAGAGGAGGAGGAGAGGAGATAGATAGAGAGGTGAGGAGGAGACACATAGGAGGAGGATGTGCAAGAGGAGAGGGCACAATAAGAGATGGAGGTGGATGCCTTGGCAGTGGATGAGAGATCTATAGTTTTTTACTAGGGGCCACCAATTGAGGATCTAGCAGTGAGATTTTCAAGAGTGTAGGCTCATGTTCTTATCCTACAACAGAGGTTATGGAAGACAGAGGCAAAGAGAGACCGACTTCATGCTGAGGTAGATAGACTACAACTAGAGGTGCATCAAATACAAGATACAACAAATGCCATGTAGGTGGATAGGGGTAGAGAGGTGATGGGGATGGTAGGGGATCTCAAGGATCAGTTGCAAAGGTTGCAAGAGGAAAGGGATCAACTACAGGAGTTGGTGGAGGCTACCAGGGGAGAGACAAATGCAAAACTAGCCATGGAAGAGAAAGCTATAGAGTAGAGGGATTATTCCTTAAGGAAGGAAGAGGAGGCAAAGATTGTAGTAGGGGATGGGAGACTAGAACAAGAGAGAGTAGAGACCATCGAGGCTTGGGTATAGAGCATATTGGCAGAGAGGGATGAGGTAGAGAGGTGGGCATCCTAGGTAGAGGTGTAGCTGACATTGATGCAATTAGCGCAAGATGTTTGGGAGTTGGAGCAAAGGAGATTGTAGGGGCAGAGGGATAGGTGCCAGATGGTGAGAGAGGAGTACTAAGTAGGTGTAGCGAGGGAGGCAGATTTCAAGACAAAGGTAGGGTACTACATGTGTGCATATTTTGGGGCAGTGCCCAATCTAGCACAGAGAGTGCTCCTTACATTCGAGCAGCCCCACAGAGACCAAGACCCTCCCATTCAGGAGCCACCCATACTAGTGGATAGAGTGATTACCGAGAGACACCTCCTCATAGTCGTTGACCTGGTTCAAAATCTCCCTAGCTGTTAGATGCATGGAGTAGTGGTTAGAGAGATGAGAGGACAAACATGGGGTTTCAGTTTTGCTAGGTGCATGGTGGATACTTGTACATAGATGCATCTATTACATATAGGTTCATTTATACAAATTATTTAGCAGATTCTTTTATTCTTTGTACAGATTATTTAGTAGACTCATTTATTCTTTGTTCTTTATTGATTCAAGATACCATGATGTGTCAGATATACTTTCATTTATTTGTATATTATGATTCCTCTGCACTTGTACTTTTATTTGATGGACTCTATGGATTGTGGACATTATTATGTAATTTATGATGGACGGTGGACTTTTTATTATGGACTTTCGATTATGGACTTTTGATGGACACTATATACTTTATATATATATATATATTATATGATGGACATTGATGGAACCATAGATATGATTTCTAAGTGACGTTATGGATGTTTATTATACATATGTGTATAATGATGATTATGATGTATGCATCTATTATGGTATGTATGATATGGATAATATGTCTTATGAATAACACTATGTGATGTAGGATGTGATGATGTATGATTTATGGTCTATGATGCATATGATACTAATGTTTCATGATGCAGGTGGCTATGTGATAATGGTTTATGACTTATGCATATGGGATTATGAGATGTGCTTATGACATGCATGTATGGATGCTGTGTTTATGACATACATGTATGGATGACGTACTTATCATGGATGCAATGCTTAATTATAAATGTATGATATGCATAATTTCTATCGACTTTCTCTTTGTGGCATTTTATCCTTGATGTCAAAACAAAACTTTTGTTTGGTTTGGAATCTTGGTGATTGGTATTGACATATGACTTTGGCATTCTTGATCATGACATTGGCACTCTTGTTCATATTTAGTTTTGGTGTACTAGGTTTTGGCATTCAATATTGTGATGTTGGTTTATATCCAGTTTTGATGTTATTGATCTTTTGGCCCCATGTGCAGATTAAAAGACATCTTGATTATAGGGTTATGATTCACTATTCAGGTGATATCATTCTGTTATATTTTTTTCACTATTTTTCTATGATAGTGAGATCAGTTGACATTCATTTTGATCTTTAGTTTCACTTGATTCTATGGTCTTAAGAAGTCAATATGAGAACTCTATCTTGGCATTATTCTAAAATTCTTTGATGCATTTCACATAGCCCATACCAGTTTTTAATACATTTCATATTGTTCATTAAATAAATTTTATTGAGCTCCATTGGTATATCATTTTGATAACACTGCTTAGGACACTCTTGTGCTTGGGCTCCACTTTACATCATTTATGCTACTTGCACTTTGCATGTGGGATGTTACACTTTAAAGTTTTTTGAACTCCATTAGTTGGCATCAATAATATTATTATCAGGTTCATTTTTTGGCTTAAAAGTGCATTCACCTTGCACTTGAGAATGGTTATTATAGTATTTATTGAAACATTACATTAGTGTTTGGAAGTGCATGTTACATAGCAATTAAGCCAATTTTAAATGTTTATTTCAGGCTCAAGTCATTCTATTGTCAACTTATAGGCAATCAGTTGTTATCATTTAATTTGAAGACTTTGGTCTTCACCATGCATGTGGTTATCAAAATACTCATTACTTGGACTATCGACTTATATTAGCATGGTTTTTTGGCATCGGGTATTTTACATTGAAATATAATATGTTGGTTTTATTGTTTTGGGCCTAGTTCATTTAACATGGGAATGAATTTGAATAAAGTCACATGGTTTTTGACTTGGCATTGATAGTTTTTTTCATTACTCACATGGATTGTGAGTAGGCAAAGATGTGGCATTCGTTGGTTTCATTATGTTGTTGGTATTGATGAAACTCAAAATGATTATGTATTTTGTCTAAGAACTCGACGGTGAAGGAAATAGGGAAAATTTATTATTTTGTTTGTCATTTCACTTTGTAAGTAGTTGAACCCTAGCTGCCATTGCAAACACGGTTACAGATTTTTTATGTGAGTTCTGAGCAGAATCTTGGCACGAGGTTGAGATATGATGAACTCGAGAATTAGTTGGTGGTCTTTTCTTGAGCTAGAACCAAAGGTAAAGTTAGAGGATTTAATGGGATTTTTTTTCAAACTGCCATGAGCTAACTTCTGGAAGTTTCTTCTTTGAAAGTGAATAAGGTAAAAGAAAGTTACCAAAATTTACATTTTGTTAAGGCAGTGAAAATGAAAGAAGGCGTTACTTTCATGATTTCTCTCGAAAAAGAAAAATTTGGTTTTTTTGCAAAGATTATTACAATTGATTTTTAGAAAAGGAAAATGTTTTTAATCTCAACTGTATGTTTCAGTTACTTTAGAAACCCTAACTCAAGGGCTTGTTTTTGACTCGGATTTTTTAGTTTGGAATAAGGGTTTCGTCTTATTTTGTGCTCTATATAAACTTCTCTTTAAGCCATTGTTCAAAGGGGAATGTATGAGGAAAATGCAGAGCTTTTGTTGGTCATATCATTGTTATATCTGTAATATTTGAGAAGAGGAAAGAGGGTTTTGTTTTGTGAAATAGTTGGTTCTTATAACAAAGATATCATTCAAATTTATATGAGATTATTGTGGTACTGTTATGAAAAGTGCATATTGTAGTTGGTATCATTGAATATCTTTTATATTTCTGTATTCATTAATGATTTTGGGACTACAAATAAAGTGTATTTGTAAAGTCATTGGTGTTTTACATTTTAGATAGTGACTTTGTACATTGAGGGGCTGGTGCTTTAGAAAATTGTTATAGAGTTGGTGCTTTTGAAATTTGTTACAGAGTTGGGGCTCATTGATTAATGAAAAGGAATTTTAGCGAGTGGTTTTTAATACCCCATGAGGGTTTTTCCACTCAGGAAATCTTTGTGTTATGTGATGTGATTTTATCTCTCATCCAGTTTCATTTTAATGTGCTCATTTAGTTGGTCAATGCTCAGATACTTTAAGATTGTTCAAAAAATTAATGTCAATTTGTTCAAGTTTGTAATACAAAGTAAATTGTGAAAATTTGATCTTTAAAAGTCTTTCATAAAGCAAATTGAAATCTGAATCTTGTACTCCATATTTGAATGTTTAAAAGTATGTCAAAAGTACAAAGAAAAGTTATATTTTGTGGAGTCTTTAAGTTCTATTTTGTAAAGCGCAACAAGATTGTTCATAAAGTTTAATTGAACATATCATATGGTGCTTTTAATATGAGTTGTTAAATGTGAAGTCAAGGTTCAAGTTTCACTTGCACAAACAAAGTTGCATTGAGTTAAGTCTCAAACAAAATCTGTCATATTATGTTAAAGGTCAATTTTTTTTAATGGTGCTTCAAGAGTTAATTTGTATCACTTTGATTCACCCCCCCTCTCAGAGTGAATCCACTTCCAACAAGTGGTATTAGAGCATAGGGTCCTTTGTTAGGTCTAATCAACCTAGGATTGATTATGGTCTTGGAGTCTATTTAAAATGTCTCAAGCTCATGAAGGCACATCTATGACTAAAGCTCCATTATTTGATGGAACAAATTATGTATTATGGAAAATCAGAATGGAAACATATTTGACTTCTATTGATCTCGATGTATGGAGCATAGTGTTAACTGGGTACGTTGTACCAACTACATTGCCCACAACTACTGATGAAAAGAAAAAATATGAAAACAATGCTAGAGAAAAATGTGCTCTCTTGTGTGCATTGACTAAAGATTTCTTTATCAAAGTCATGCATTGCAATTCTTCTAGGGAAATATGCGTTAAACTTGAAACCATCTATCAAGGAAATGAAAAAGTTAAACAGTAAAAAGTCCTTACTCTAAAACATCCATTTGAGGAAATAAAAATGAGGGATGATGAAAAAGTATCTGATTACTTCTTGAGAGTTGATGAAGTTGTCAATGTTATGAAAGGGCTAGGAGAAGAAGTAAAAGAATTTGATGTTGTAACTAAGGTCATTAGACCTTTACCGACTAAATTTGAAGCTAAGGTTGCTAGTCTTGAAGAAAAGAAACACTTTGAACAACTTACCTTAGACAACTTACAAGGAACTTTGACTTCCTATGAAATGATAATCAATAAAAATAATTCCTCTAGAAAGGAAACTCCCTTCAAGGAAAAAAAGAAATATTTTTTGAATGATAGTGATTTTGATTTATTAGATTCAAAAGAAGCTCTTCCTGTCAAGAAACTCAAAAAGAAGTATAAGGGTATGTGCAAGATCATCATGGAAAAAACAGAGTTAGGAAACTTGACGTAAAAATTTGAATAAGTTATCTATATTATTTCAAAAATATATAAGAATAGAATCTTTAGAAAATTGAATGTAGTTTCTAAACTACTAGGTTTATTTTAAAAAATAAAAAATCTATTTGGTGAAAATTTGAAATTTCAATACAGTAGTAATTAAATTTCATGGAAATAATAAGAAGTAGGTGTCTATCTGACCACCCTAACCACAATAAAATGATAATATTTTTTTATAATATTTTAGATATAAGTAGAGGACTCATGTCCCGATGTGATGCATATTTTTTTGTATTTTTTTCCAAAGTAAATAATTAATTATGAAGTTTTTATTACAAATTTTAAAAAATATAAAAACTCATATGTCTAACCACCTTAACTTGGTCAAAAATTCATGAAAATGATTTTTTTATTTTGCAATCCTATAGTATGCGAAGCATAGAATGTGACGCATGTTTCGGATTCAAAAAATGTGATACCGTTTGAAAGCTATAGATGTTTTTCAATCAGCTTATCAATCAGGACTTTAGTTGTAATTCAAATAGAAAATGAATAATAATTATTTATTAAATTCAAATTAAAGCATAATTTATATTGGTGGAAAGCTGAGAATATCCTTTAAAAACCATTTTCATTTCATCAATTTTGGGTTAAAAAAATGTCGTCAGCCACATGGGCCATCATATCACTTACATATCGCCACTTTTTGGCCCATCATGATCCTGCACATAGTTATAAGGGTAAGCTACCCTTTAAATGTTTTACTTATGGCAAGCCTGGACACTTTTCTTCTAGATGTCCTTACGGTGGTCAATCTAATGAAAATGAAAAACCAGGAAAACAGTATAGGAAAAATACATTTTATCCTAAAAAGAAGTTGAACTTCAAAATGAAGAAGAGTTTCTTTACCAAAAAAGATTCATATGTTGAGTCAGATGACTCACTAGTTGATGAAGATGAAACTTTATTCATGGCTGAAGTGGATTCACAGAAGATTTCAAATAAAGAATAAGGTAATTAGTCTGTTTTAGAAGATCTGGTAAAATAGATTTAAAGGGTGAAACTATATTTATGGCCACAATGAATGAAATGGAACTACCAGAAAATAGACTTGCAAAGACTTATACTTCTAATAAATATTTGAATGGTTTTGAGAAAGAATTGAAATTTTCTCTAAGTAAAGTTCAAAATTTGAAGGACTTAGTATATCAGATTTCTCAGATTGAGCAAGATACTGAGAATCTAGTAGGATTCTAATTGCTGAAAAGGAAATTACTGATTTAAAACTTCAAGTTGAAATTCTTAAGATAACAAGGATGCAATTGGAATTCAAGGAAGAAAAGTGTTGTAT
Organism: Sequoiadendron giganteum; assembly: GCA_007115665.2. Taxonomy (NCBI): domain Eukaryota; kingdom Viridiplantae; phylum Streptophyta; class Pinopsida; order Cupressales; family Cupressaceae; genus Sequoiadendron; species Sequoiadendron giganteum. The sequence goes on along the minus strand of CM021103.1, from coordinate 23,648,119 downwards.
CTTAGAAACTAAAATCTACAATCTTAGGAAGGAATTTGATAATTTTATAGATCTTTTCAATAAACAAAGGTCTTATGAAGACAAGTCAGGTCTTGGTTACATGAATGATTCAAGTGATTTTCTAGATGTAAATGTAAAAGCTAAATATAGCAGATCTAGAAAAGCTTCCTACAAGAAGAAAAAGAATAGTCTTTCTAAGACAACTGTGAAAAACAATGTTAAGTTGTTTTGGATGCCTAAAAGGAGCAATATAGAACTGGAAGGTATCTTTAGTCAAATTGAATTACATGTTAAAGTTGAAAATACATGGATCTTAGATAGTGGTTGTTCTAATCATATGACAGGGGACAAAAGTATTTTTACTCAACTTGAATTTGGTGATTTTGATTTAGTATGGCTTGGTAATGATGATTACATACAACTTATGGCAAAAGGCATAGTGGTTTTTGTTAATAACATTTTCTTGCCAGATGTTTATTATGCAATAGGTTTAAAACACAATCTGTTAAGTGTGACACAAATATGTGATCAGTATTTATGTATTATTTTTTATGATTGTGGGTGTCAGATTAAAAGGAAATCAAGAGAAATAGTTATTGCCGGTTCAAGGACACAGGGAAATATCTATGAAGTGACTAGTGTGAAAGTACTTAATCAGTTGAGGAGGAGTCTCTATGATCTTCCTCCTATTTCTTTTCACTAATCAATATTTGTGATTCTAGGGTGTGCTTTAAAGTTTTATGTTGTATCCCTAAAAGTATAAATTGCAATCAAATCTTTGCAATTTAGTTGGTGTTTTGAAATAGTTTGAAATTTTTTATTACATGAAGGATTGTGTGTTAACATTGTCTTATTTATGGCAACAGGTTGTAGAATTTTTTTCTTTAGAATGAACAAAGGATTGATATTAGTTGGTTGGACAATCAACACTTAGTTGTTCTATCTTCATAAAGAGGATGAAGCAGTGTGGAATAGGGTTTCAAGGCTTCTCGAAATAGTCTTATCTGAATGCTTTTACAAGTACTCATGGTCTTAGGGGGAGATATTCTTATCCATTTGCACCATTTTTTTCCTTAATCATTGGTTCAACACATGGTTGCATTTGGTTCTTCATAAGTGTTCATCTCTGAATATTCCATTAGATGGTATGATGTGCATTTGGATATTGCATTATGGTTTGGATTGCACAATTGTCTAATGTTCAGATTGGAAAGTTAAGTTGTTTCAGGTTTCATGAGATGATTACTTAAGTCAGGACAACATCAGTGAAAGCATAATTTTCTGCTTGGACACATAAGTAAGGTTCTTGCAGGGGTATGGTAGCAATACTAGTATTTTGATAGTGAGTATGTAGATGATAAACAGTGATTTGTACATCGCCTATCTATGATAGTTATTTTTGTATGTTGATAGTATAGTATACATGATGACAGTTTTTTTAATCTCTTGCACAACTTTCACAAAAGACAATGCTTTGACAATGGAATAGTTGGATTAGTATAACGGTGCTTTGTTGTTACTTGGTAGCTCATGGTCTTTAGTTTGTAGGTGACAGTATTTTTTTGGTTCACACAGTTGCTCATTATTTTGTTGATATGGTTTAGGATATGCTTTGGTACATGGTTATTCATGCTGGTAATAGTGTGTTTACAGTTGACAAGTTGATGCAATGTGAATTGATAATGCATTGTTGTGATGCATTGGTTTTCTTTGGCAGCTTGTTTGTCCATTTTTGGTGCTTTGAATCATTATCAAGTTGATCTTGGCATCTGATATTAGTGCACATGGTTAATTTTCTTATATCTTCTTGGCATCATTAGTAATGAGGTTGTTGTGTTTTCTTCATATGGTTTTGTCATTTCATATCTTCATGGTTCTTTCACATTGTCTCTATGATTGATATATCTAAATTATTCATCTAGTTCATATGTTTCAGATTGGCTTGATATCATAATCGATATCTAAAGATGAAACATTGATATGTATTAACAATACATTTTTTTCTAATATTGATACATAGGAACAATTAGCCTTGGTGTGATGTTTTGGTTCTGAATCATTGACAAGTTGCTTGGATAGTGGCAGTTTAGTGATGCTCAAATTTGCAGAGCTTTATGATGTTTTTTTGGTCTATAAATGATAGTGCATATTCTGAATCTCTCTTAGAGATTATCATGCTTAATCTTACCCCTATTGATGATGTTGGTATTATTGAGCAGGTTATGTGCATGGCTCAGTGACATTTTAGTGTTGTGCTTTAGGGGGAGCATGACTACTTGGTGAACATTGTTTATACAACTAGTTACTATATTGGTTGGTTGATGTATTTCATGAAATAATACAGGTTCTCCTTAGTCCTTGTGACAAAAAGGGGGAGAAATACTAGGTTTGGGTATGATAACTCAGGTTTTTGATGATGGCTCAGTTTTTTGGTTTTTTCCATCAATGACAAAGGGGGAGTTTGTTGACTTTCTCTTTGTGGCATTTTGTCCTTGATGTCAAAACAAAACTATTGTTTGGTTTAGCATCTTGGAGATTGGTATTGACATATGAATTTTACATTCTTGATCATGACATTGGCACTCTTGTTCATATTCAGTTTTGGCATACTAGGTTTTGGCATTCAACATTGCGATGATGGTTTATATCCAGTTTTGATGGTACTGATCTTTTTGCCCCATGTGCAAATTAAAAGACATCTTGATTATAGGGTTATGATTCATTGTTCAAGTGATATCATTCTATTATGTTTGTTCACTATTTTGCTATGATAGTGACATTAGTTGACATTCATTTTGATCTTTAGCTTCACTTGATTCTATGGTCTTTAACAGTTGATATGAGAACTCTATCTTGGCATTATTTTTCAAATCCTTTGATGCATTTCACATAGCCCATACCAATTTTCAGCACATTGCATATTGGTCATTACATTTGTTATTGAGCTCCATTGGTATATCATTTTGATAGCATTACTTAGCACACTCTTGTGCTTGGGCTTCACTTTACATCATTTATGTTACTTGCACTTTGCATGTGGGATGTTACACTTTTAAATGTTTTGAACTCCATTAGTTGGCATCAATGATATTTTTATCAGGTTCATTATTTGGCTTTAAAGTGCATTCACCTTGCACTTGAGAATGGTTATTATCAGATTTATTGGTACATTACATTGGTGTTTGGAAGTGCATGTTACATAGCACTTAAGCTGATTTTAAATGTTTATTTAGGGCTCAAGTCATTCTATTGTTATCTTATTGATAGTTGGTTCTTATTATTTAATTTGAATACTTTTGTCTTCACCATGCATGTGGTTATCGACATACTCAGTACTTGGACTGTCGACTTATATTAGCATGGTTTTTTGGCATCGGGTATTTCACATTGAAATATAATATGTTGGTTTTATTGTTTCTGGCCTAGTTCATTTAACATGGGAATGAATTTGAATAAAGTCACATGGTTTTTGGTTTGGCATGATATATTTTTTCATTACTCACATGGATTGTGAGTAGGCAGAGATGTGGCATTCATTGCTTTCATTATGTTGTCGGTATTCAAGGAACTCAAAATGATTATTATTCTATTGTGGATTCCAAATTTTTATGTATTTTGACTAAGAACTCTATGGTGAAGGAAATAGGGTAAATTTATTATTTTTTTTGTCATTTCACTTTGCAAGCAACTGAACCCTAGCCACCATTGCAAAAATAGTTAGAATTTTTTTTTTGAGTTCTGGGCAGAATCTTGGCATTTGCTTGAGGTATGATGAACTAGAGAATCAGTTGGTGGTCTTCGCTTGAGCTGGAAGCCAAGGTTAACTTATGGATTTTATGGGATTTTTTTTCAAACCGCCATGAGGTAACTTCTGCAAGTTTCTTCTTTGAAAGTGAATAAGGTAAAAGAAAGAGTTACAAATATTTACATTTTGTTAAGGTAGTGAATATGAAAGAAGGCGCTACTTTCATGATTTCTTTTGAAAAAGAAAAAAATAGTTTGTTTGCAAAGATTATTACAATTGATTTTTAGAAAAGGAAAATGTTTTTAATCTCAACTGTATGTTTCAGTTACTTTAGAAACCCTAACTCGAGGGTTTGTTTTTAACTTGGGTTTTCAGTTTGGAATAAGGATTTCATCTTATTTTGTGCTCTATATAAGCATGACTTTAAGCCATTGTTCAGAGGGGAATGTATGAGGAAAATACAGAGCATTTATTGGTCATATTATTGTTATATCTGCAATATTTGAGAAGAGGAAAGAGGGTTTTATTTGGTGAAATCTCTAGCTCTTATAATAGAGATATCATTCAGATTTATGTGAAATTATTGTGGTACTGTTATAAACAGTGCATATTGTAGTTGGAATCATTGAATATCTTTTATATTTTTGTATTCATTAATGATTTTGGGACTGCAAATAAAGTGCAGTTGGGTGATCCCACAATAGTGGTTAAGAATTTTTGGCCAAACTGGACACTGAAATTATTATTTTTAACTAAGTCTTCACATTCGGGCACCTATAGCGGCTAAACCGTGAGGAATTTGAAGATGCTGCAAACTAGAGTCTCGTCACATTTTGTCTATAGATTCTAGAAATACTCTTTTCAAAATATTTGGAATCAGATTGCACTTCTTTTTCCATCTCCCACAAAAACTGGTTTTTTTTATAAAACAACATTTTTAAAAGTGACTCACACCATATAGTGCATAAATTTTTTCCATGAAGGATAAAATTATAATTCTTTAGAATTTAGATTTGTAACTTCGATATCTAGTGCTTCCACTTGGTTAGATAGTTTTTTATTGAATATTTTTTCTTTAATAAAGTTTCAAAGTCAAACTAATTACAATTCAAACATAGTGCGACTATATAACGTGTAACTTTTTTTGTATACATCGAAATCAAATTTTATTTTTTTGTTGGATCAAGGACTTCAATATCTAGTGCACTCATATTTTTGAATTTTTTTTTTGATAATCTACTATTTTTCCACATGTGCAAAACAAACACCTTCATTTTTGATGAAAAACCTATGTTTACTAAAACTAAAAAATGAAATACATAATAAAACTAAAACATATTAAAATTATATTCATTGGATAGCTTGTTTCGAGGAATCCCATAATCATTCGAAATAAAGGTAAATCAAAAGTGATTTTTTATCAGCATTTTGATAGGTGTAAAGGAGCCTCATTTATAGGTATGGTTTAAAACTAGCGAGGTTCTATCCAAGGGGGTTTGATCTAAGGTGGTTTGATCAAACCCTCTTCAATTGGACTCCTTAAAATGGATCTTTTTAAGGCTTAAATCATTATATTTATAAAAATATGTGATTTCAGAAAAAATAAGTTGCTCTCAGAAATTGTAAACCAGCTTTGTGGGATGACCCAATTGTAAAGTCATTGGTGTTTTACATTTTAGACAGTGACTTTGTACTTTGAGGGGTTGGTGCTCTTATGAAGTTGGTGCTCTTTAATTAATGAAAAGGAATTTTTGTGAGTGGTTTTTTATACCCCATGAGGGTTTTTCCACTCAGGAAATATTTGTGTTATGTGATGTGATTTTGTCTCTCATTCAGTTTCATTTTAATGTGCTCATTCAGTTGGTCAATGCTTTGATACTTTAAGATTGTTCAAAAGATTAATGCCAATTTTTTCAAGTCTATAATACAAACTAAATTGTGCAAATGTGATCTTTAACAGTATTTCATAAACCAAATTGAAATCTGCATCTTATACTCCATATGTGAATGTTTAGAAGTATGTCAAAAGTAAAGCAAAGTTATATTTTGTGGTGTCTTTAAGTTCTATTTTTTAAAGCGTAAAAAGATTGTTCATAAAGTTTAATTGAACATATCATATGGTTCTTTAAATATGAGTTGTTAAATGTGAAGTCAAGGTTCAAGTTTCACTTGCACAAACAAAGTTGCATTGAGTTAAGTCTCAAACAAAATCTGTCATATTATGTTAAAGGTCAAAAATTTTCAATTATGCTTCAAGAGTTAAAATATGTATCACTCTGATTCACACACCCCCCCCCCCCCCCCCCCCTCTGAGAGTGAATCCACTTCCAACAATTTCATGAATGGATTACTATATGGATGTAATGTAATGATATGCATGTAATGAAATGAACTTAATACAATGTGTTAAGATGCCTATAATAATAAATATATACTAATCTAAACAACTTAAGATGCTAATGAAAATGATAATGCAATGAAATGAATTGTGATGCTCAGAATAATAGATCTATATTAATCTAAAGAACTTAATATGAGAATGGAAATGATAATGCAATGAAATGAGGTGATAAATGGAATGAATTAAGATGTTTAGACTAATAGATCTATATTAATCTAAACAAATTAATATGAGAATGAAAATGATAATGCAATGAACTAAGGTGATAATAGAATGAATTATAAAATGGATTATGCAATGGATAATGAATGGATAATGAAATGCAACTTGATGGAATAAAAAATGAAATGGGTAGTGAAACTAATAAAAATAATAATGCAATGCGATGGAATGAACCTAAATGATAACGATCATGCATAGTGAGATGAATAATGATAGGGGTGAAAGTGCACTTGTCAAAACTATAGGGACCCTGATAGGAAGAATAAGTGGGAGGAATAACATTTGCACAACCAAAATTCAATGACCATAGGCTAGGAAAAATGGATGGGGGTAAATGCAATGCAATGAGAAGGATGAATGAAATGAAAATCTAATGCCATTTTGTCATATTAAGAGTGATGAATTTTTCTATAGCATAAGACACGATATGTCAGGTTATAAAGAGCCAAGGATGACAAGTGTCAAATGCATAGGACAAACACAACAAACAAGAAGGTTATCTAAAAACCCCCAAATTCACAAGGACTTTGGTCGGGCCTGATGTTGAAATAACCACAAGCACAAAGGATGCCCCAATGTAATGAAAGACCACAAAGATCTTGGTGGATACTACCTGGTACAAGCAGGAAGACAATATCACACCAAAAATCAAGTTATGCCCCTATGTTTAGTAGCCAAAGCGCACCATGATATGATGGATCATGGTGACCCTGACAAGGTATAATAGGAAGCTCGAATGATAAATAAAATGCAAAAGCACCAAAATATGACAACAAATTTCAAATCTCCTTTACCATAGGACCAATAGATGGATGGGATTGATGCAGTTTGATTGAGGGAAGGATACATCCTATTAAGACCGAATATGGAGGGTAGATTAGTTGATCAACATGACTCACGATACTCAAAATGGATTGAACCTCATAGTACCGATGAAATTTGTTGTTAGTAACTAGTTGGGTAGTGATAGACTTGATGACATGATACAAAACCATAACACACCCTCAGGACAGACATAGGGGCTTGAGGGATGATCAAAAGATTAGTCTTGCCTACATGAAAGTGTAGAGGCCTCCTAGTTTGATAAAAGACTATCAACTAACCATGGATAAAATTGGAAAGAAGACGATGGAGATTCAGATGGATGATGAAGACTGACACAAATAGATAGACAAAAATCATTCAAGGATGATCAAATGATTAGCCTTGCCTACATGAAAGAATAGAGTCAACGTAAGTCAATAAAAGGACCAAAGAAGATATGGGACCTAATGATAACAGACGCGATGGAGGATCATAGATGGGGACACAAGACCAATCAAATGACACCAATATACAAGAGATGAGAAGCTCAAGATTTTGGATAGCAAATCTAAACCGTCCAATGCTCAATCAAAATATACCAAGCGGTGGATGATAGGAGGTCAATAGTAAATGGATGTGATAGGATGTTAGGATAGGATATGAGGATAGGATGAGTGAAATCATATAGGAGAATAGGATGCAAGGTAAATAAAAATTAAGTCCTCTACGAATCGTACCTATTACAAGGTTTTCACCAAACATACTTATCCAAGGAACCACCAAAGATGGTTCTCACCATAGGACACATTATTTCTCTTTACTATTTTGGATTTTACTTGACTTTTTTGATTTTTTTTGTATTTTCTATATTTTTTTACTTTTTTTGATATTTTTCTAGGGAGGGTAACCCAATCGACTCAGATATAAAATTGTTTCAGATGCATGATTTTTATGGGTTCAACCAATTTCCATCAAATTTCCCTTTCTTTTCTCAATCCTATTGGGTACGTTGGTTCTCTTTTAGGACTAGGTCACCAATGTTGAATTGGTGGTAACAAAACTTCTTATAATAACTCCTTCTAAGTCGATGTTGACAATCCTGAAGGTGATTATAGGTCTTGAGATGTTTCTCATCCATGAGCTCTAGCTGACTCAACCATGCAATATGAGCATCTTCATCACTGATCAAATTCTTCAAGGAGATATGGAGTGATGGGATCTCAACTTCAATCGGAAACGTGGAATCTACACCATAAACTAGGGAATATGGGGTGGCACCGATAGGGGTGCAGATGGATTTGCGAAAAGCCCAAAGGGTGGGGTTAAGGTGGAGGTGCCAATTGCAACTAGTATTATTGATGACCTTTTTAAAGATTTTGATGAGTGTTTTGTTGGTAGCTTCAAATTTTCCATTACCTTGGGGGTATTAGGGCGTTGACCATCGATGTTGGATGTGATATGTTTCACAAAGGTGTCTCATGTACTGATTTTTGAAAGGCTTGCCACTATCGGTGATGATAGTGGAGGGGATACCATTTCTGCAGTGAATATGGTAGAGGATTAATTTGGATATTTGAATGCTAGTGATTTGGGAGAGTGGAATTGCTTCCACCCACTTAGCGAAATATTTAGTGGTAGTTATTATGAATATATGGCCATCGGATGAGGGAGGATAAATCTTTCCAATTAAATGGAGACCCCATTGTGATAGAGGCCATGGTGCGATGATGGGTTCTAGATCCTGTGCAGGAGCATGAATTAGATCTCCATGTTGCTAACATGGTATGTATTTCTTGAAAAGTTCACAACCTTCATGCTCCATAGTTGGCTAGTAATATCCTACTCAAAGAAGTTTCTTTGCAAAGGCCATCCCATTAGAATGAGACCTACAAACACCACTATGCACTTTGTTTAACAGAACATGGGATTCATATTTGTTTAGACACCGAAGGAGAGTGTCATCATACTCTCTATGATAAAGTGTATCCCCTATGATTGTGTAACAAGAAGTGCATTGAATGAAATATTTACATTGGTTATGATTCAAATTAGATGGTAGGATGTTATCATATAGATAGGCATAAACATCATGATACCAAGGTGATTGAGGACCTATGATGTTGCACACCATTTTATTATTCGAGATGTCATACACTTGGTTTAATAATTGTTCCACCAAGAAATAATCTATTCATTCTTTAGGCATTTCAATATGAAGAACAATGGTGGCCATTGCATTGGAAGCTTTATTATGTAATCTAGGGACCTGATCAAACTAGATGTGGTTGAAATACTTCTTGAATTCATCAACCATGCATTTATAAGCAAGAAGCTTATCATCCTTAGTTTGCAACTCATTATTGACCTGTTTTATTATGAGTTGTGCATCACCAAAGACATGAAGATGAGTTATATTCCATTGTATGATAATGGCCCATGATCAAAGCTTCATATTCAACTATGTTATCTGTGTATGGAAATTACAACTTGAATGATTTCGGGATATAGTAACCTTGAGGGATGAAGAAAAGGATACCTACACCAAATCCATTTGGAGTGTATGACCCATCAAAATATAATGTCCACACATATAATTCTTAGACTATGAAGACTGATTCATCGGGGAATTCTATCACTAATGGACATGCATCTACCAAGGGAGCACCAACCAACTGATCTACAATAATCTACCCCTTGATTTCCTTGCGGTCCACATATTCTATATCAAACTCACTGAGTATCATAACCAACTTATCCATACGACTAGTCAATGAAGTTATTGATAACAAATATTTAAGTGGGTCAACCTTGGATATCTGTTTGATTGGATAACTAAGCATATAGTGATGTAACTTTTGTGAACTAAAAACAATAGCTAGGCAAGCCTTCTCCATGGGAGAATAGTTAAGATCATATCCCATGAGTGTATAAATGATGTAATAGATGGACCATTATTTGGAAGACTCATCATGTTGGGCCAACAATCAGTGCAACTGAAGTGGCCAAAATATATAGCAATAGTGGCTTACTCAGAATGGGTGGAATTAAGATTGGTAGGTTGGCTAGGTACCCCTTGATCTTATCAAAGCCTTGTTGACATTGTGCATCCCATTTGAAAGTTTTATCCTTCTACAAGAGATGAGTAAATTAATTACATTTTTCAGAGATTTAGGCGATGAATCACCTGATAGATTGTTGTAGTGTAGTAAAATGAATACCCTTGCATTTTCACACTTGTTTGGGTCCTCCTTGCTTTATTTATCCTCATTTATCGCTTAATTGGTCCTATTTTGTGCCCAAAAGCCCTATGAATTGCATCTTTTTCTATCTAATCCCAACATTATCCAATGATTGTCATTTGTGTGTCCCTAATTTTTGGGTTGGGACTAAAATTCCACCTAGGGTGTCTTTGTCCCCCTGAGGTCTCGAGGCCCTAATTTTAAAGCATCTTAATTGGGCCCCTTTTTGGTGTATGTGCCCCAAGTTTCATGACTTGGGACTAAGATTCCACCTAGGTTGTGTTAGTCCTCAAGTCATTTTCAATATTTAATTTCAAATTTTGGCATTATTTAGCCTCCTTTATTTAATGAATTCATATGTTGGCTTGGTGTGATGAAATTTTAGGATATTAAGCATAGATAAGTATAAATACAAGGTTCATTCACTCATTTTTATCCTAGCAACTTGTGCATTCATTCCTAAGTAAATTTTATGAGATCAAGAGCATTCAAGAGCAATTTTTCTAGCATTTGGAGCCATCATCAATATTTAAGCATCATATCAAAGGCTATTTTTGCATAATGTGTGTTGTTGTGCTAACATTTGTGATGTAGGGTTTTGATTCAAGCAAGCAATTCAAGGCCATATCTTTGGTTCAAGATCCATATCCATTGCAGTCATTTCACACAAGTTCACAGACTTTTACAAGGGTTTTGTGAGTTGTAGCATTGAATGTTGTTCATTCACCATTTCCCTTCATTACTTTATTTCATTTCAACGGTTAATTACCAAAAAGGGGTTTGATCAAGGTAAACCCCCCATTCACTAACAATCAAAAAGTTCTTCCCATCTTGTATATTTGTGTTTACAGGTTTAGGTTGAATTCTTGAAGATCATTTGGAGTGCAAAGTTGTAAAACTTGGAAAATTGCATTACAAAGTTGTCATCTTCACAAAAACTCACCTAGAAGTCAAATTTGGAAGTTTCAAAACCTGAGATCCGAGAAGAAGCAAGTGTAGACGTTGGAGCTCAATATCACATTTAGAGTTTTCAAAAATTTAGAATGGGACTAATATGCCACCTTGGGCATCTTAGTCCTCCTAGGCATATTTTTAAAGAGATTCTTTCAGATCTGGTTTCGACATCTGAAGATTTTGTATTTTCCCCAAAAAAATAGCAACAAGACTAATACACCACCTTGGGCGTATTAGTCCTCCATAGCACCTTTTGGTAGCTTCTTTCAATTTCCAGAATCCTCATTGCATCTCTAGACTTCCCAGGTACACATACCCTAACTTTTTGTAGCTTAATTTCATCATTTGATCTCATTATTTAGCTTGTATTGCTTGATTTTTTAGGTTGAATTTTTATTTTTCTTTTCGAAGCATTTTATTGGTGGTGAACCCATAAGAGCTTAAAGAACCCCTTCCTAGGTCCTCCTCATTGAGAATAGACTCACCTTGTTAGGTTGATAATCAATCCAATTAGGACTCCTCAGACATTCTTAAGTGATTATTTGGAGAAAGAGTGACATTTTATATGCCCCTTTTTCAACATTTATCATTTTGGTGACATTGTATATCCCTCTTCAACCATATCATCCATTCCCACCTATGAAACTCCTCAAGTGACAAAAAAAATGCAACCTACTAGCAATATCCTTTCTACCTCACACATTTCCACTAGTGCTCCTTATACCTATGTGGCATCTAATCTCATACCTCCTCCAATGAGAAATCCATTCATTTTTCCTTCCAACACATACACACCACCACCAAATTCACCTCTGTCCCAAACCACAAGCAACGATCCTATCATTAACCACCTCTTACAAAGCTTCTCATCCCTTCAGTGTCAAGACTCTACAATAAACCAAAATCAAAATGGCCCACCTTCATACTACATAAAAAACAACCCATTATCCTTGGATATATTGAGAACTCTGGTGCCACAAGGTATATATATCCCTAGATTTGAGAAATATGGAGGAAAGGGAGATCCTACTAATCATGTTAATTCCTTCATTGCTTTGTGTAGTGACTTTATCCTTGAGGAAAAACTTTTGGCTAAACTTTTTCCTCGATCCTCGAAATACATTGCCTTGGACTAGTTTTCTCAATTACCAAACATCTCAATTTTTTCATTCAATGAGCTTGTTGAGGCATTTATTAACCACTTCCAAGTGCACATGGTTCCTAAAATGACATTGGCTGATTTGATGAGGTGCAAGAAAAACAAGGGTGAAAAAGTCACTGACTTTATTTCACGCTACTAGTCGCTTTATTCCAAAATCATTGTGAAGATTCTCAATTCTCACCTTCAAAATATGTTCATATAAAATATACAAAGAAAGATAATGGATAAGCTCACCATGATGAAATTTCCTTCCTTCATGCACCTATGCATTGCCATTCGGGATTATCAAAATTTTATAATTCCTAGTGAACCAAAAGCTACTCCTACCCATCTTGAAAAGTCTAAAACTTCAAACCAAAATAGTTATCAACCTTTCAAAAGATAAACTATAAGTTCCTTTCAACTAAATTCCACCTCTCAACCCACCCAACTAGTTAATACCCAAGTAGCCACTACAAATAAGAGTAATCCTTATACCTTTTCAGATGACGCAAGGTGTTGAGACACCCTATGTCTCTTCCATGTTGACCCAAAGCCTTTTTCTTTTCCTTTCGCTTTTGTCTTGTGTTTTGCTTTTGGTGATGATGCAAGCATTGAGACACCCTATGTCTCTTCCATGTTGACCCAAAGGTTTTCTTTAATTTTTTTCACTCTCTTTGTGTCATTCTTCCAGTTTTATGTGTATTTGGGGAATGATGATAGTTCCAAGCTCTCTAATATTATTGCAGCAAAGACAGATATTGACCCCAAATCCATAGATCCCTTATGTGTTTCTGGGGGGGAAAACCTATTTTCCTTTTCATATTTTGGCTAATTTAAAGTAATTAGTCAAAGTACAGTGTGAGAAATTCCTTTAAAGTGGGGTCATACATTGGTATTATATTTGGCATCATTTTATTCTCATTTTCTTTTCATGTTCCTTGATGTGATTCTCTCTCTTTATGCGATGCATTTTATCTCTTGGTTGTGTCTTTGGGTTTGAATCCCTCTAAGAGCATCATATTTCCTTGTCCTCTCTTGGAAACATTAGATACAATGTTTCCCAGGATGAGACCTTGCACTTGTCCTCTCTTGGAAACAAGATGAGACCTTTTGCGCTTGTCCTCTCTTGGAAGAATTGGGTTGATGTTCCCCTAGGATGAGACCTTGTATCTATCCTCTCTTGGAGATGTTAAGCATGATGTCCCCTAAGAGTAAGACCTCGCATGAAATAAGAAAAATCCCTTTGAACATCTCTCTATTGTTGCATTGCATTTTTTTGCTTTTATTCCTTATTAAAGTCATGGAGGTATCACTTTGATATTGAACTCTTGGGTCTCACCTGGTGAACAACTAGCTTCACTATCCCTTGTGAGCATGAATTTTTTTACCTTATTAAATTCATGGAGGTATGGATTTGATACGGTACCCCCGACACTCACCTAGTGGAAAACTAGCTTCCACTAGCCCTTGTGAGTGTGTATTTTATTTTCATAGTGGTGAACCACAAATTTTAGAGGAAAGGGGGTTGTTTAATACTTCTAGGGTTTTCACCTAAAAGGAGAGAGTTCTTTCTACCCTAAAACTTGGAGCTCATTCAAAACTAATGTAAATGTGACTGAAGTATATACCTAAGTAGAATGTCCTAAAGGTAATAAACTAAAAATGTAAATGAACTATTGATGTAATACTAATGAGGTGTACATTTCTCGAAAACACATGATGATCTACAAAAGGATAAATTAAAGACAATACAAGATAAGATAGAAGGGTAGACTGAAAGAGTGTGTTGGTTTGGTTTTTTAATTGTAACCAGGTTGATGTTCTATTCTACCTATGGAATTACCAATTCCAATCAAGGGCAGCTCAAAGGACCTGGACCAACTGATGAGGACTTTAAAGATCTCCTACACTTTGGGCTCTGCAGGACCCGGTAGGGTTATCCCTTAATGCGTTTACAACCTCTGCACCATTATCATAAACAACATTAACAACAAAAAATAATCTTATTTAATAGCTCAACATAATAGGATAATACCGAATAGAATTGGTTGTTCATCAATAATATCAACTACTTGGAGCATGAGATAACTACAAAAACCTTTCACAGTATAAGATAGTCATTGATTTGCTATATTCTCCAATTATGAAATTGTGTTTCTCCATTAGGCTTTTCTTTTCAGCCTCCTCTCTTTTAGTAGTCTTTTGGGCCAACTTGGCCACATTCATAGTCAAATTAGTGGCCTCTAATGTTTAGTTCTCTGAAGCTCTATTTATTATCGACCCTCCTCTTAAATTTTGGTTAATATCAGTAACATTGGCCTTTCTCCCTTGAGGGGCTAAAGCCCAAATTGCCAAAGTCTCATATTCTTCATTGAAGGTAGAATCTTGCAACGTTGCCTTGACCTCTTTTTCAAAATCTTGTAGGGGATGCTTAGACTTCATAATAGCATTGAAAGCTACCGCATCTGCAATGTCCCACTCAAGAAAAATCAAGACACCAGATTGATTTACCAATTTTCTTCCCTCCTCAAGAGTGATTCTCTTGAATTCATCCATTAATTCAACCTTCACTTCATCATCATTCTCTTGGTCAGACCTGTAGGTCTTAATTCTCTTCTCCTCCTGCATTTATCCTGATACTCTTCTAATTTCATTCTCCATACTAGTTGCAAGAAAAATGGAGTTTGTACAAATCCATTATCATCTATAAAATCCTTACATGCTTCCATTCTTGCATCTTGCACACATTTTCCTTTCATATCCAGATCAGAGAGAACCAATTCAGCTAGCCTAGGAGGAGAAGGAATACCTATCTGCATGTCTTGATTAGTGACAAGAATTTCACCCACCAAATCCTCTTGTGATTTCTGAATCTTTTGCCTCTTAGGGCTTGGCTTTGATGGTGGTGGTGAGGGACTATTCTTGGGTGATGATTCCAAATCAGTAATCTTGATTGCCCCAAGTGTTTTGAGGTTTGGACCTAGTTGTGTAGGCAATTTTATTATTTGTTTTCCTTTTCTATCCTCTTCTTCCTCATCACTGCTATCATTTCTTTTCCTTCTGTAAATAGGCCAATTATCTGAAGGTTGGTAGGCTGGCCTCTGTTCCAATGTCCTAGCATCTTTCTCCTGTATGCCCAAATCCAACACTGGGTTTATCTTCTTGGTCGTGAAGGTGCCCATGATTTCTTTGAAGTTGTCCATCAAAAAATCAAATTTCTTATGATATGGATTGAATTCCATCAATGGATCATATTTTGGATCCATTTTCTGCACAATGGGCTATAGCTTATCATAAGCTATCCATTCATCCTTGTTCAATTCTTTCCTACTTAGATCAAACTCATTTCTAATCAGGTCCTCAGGGAAGTTGAACCCGTGCACAAACTTACCACCTTTTATCCTTTGTCTAAAAAGGGTGAAGAAGACCTCAGGATCTTGTTGCCACTTGGGACCACAACTCAAATGGTATTCTTCAAAAAAATTCCCAAAATGTACCGAGCCTCCTTTCAGAAAAACAAAATCAAACACCATAGTATAGTCAGAGAAAATGTTCCTTTACCTTTTCTAGTAAGGTTGTCCTCATGGATACAACCAATCTACCACATAACTTCTGCAAATCCTACTCTTGGTGGCACATTGTATGGAAATATATGAGGGGTCCCTTGAAAACCATACACCCTCAAGACATTGCTAACTGGGTATGGAATAATATCACCCCAGTTGTGGAAAACCTTCAACTCTCGCTTCCTCATCTTTGCTCTGAGGAAATCATGCAACTCCTTAGGAATTCTAGGCACATTCACCATCAACCTAGCTCTTAATCTAGAAGCAAAATAGTTGTCAAACTGCACATAACTAGCATTCTCCCTATTATATGACAGATCTGCAGTCCACACCTACAATAGAAATCTTTCTCCATTAACCGACTTCTTTAACTCCATCTTCTCAGAGAAGAAATCAACATTCTTATACAATAAAATACATATCAACATGGAATACTAGAAGAATGGAGTGCCTACATCATTTTGTTGCAAATTCAATAGCCCTTCATGTATCTTTTCAGCCAAAAAGGAAGCAAAATCATATATCACTAAGAAATTGGGGTGTTTTATTTGCACCCCCATGAACATATAAGCAATAGGCATCATCGTGTTAGGGTTAAAACCCAAAATCTGGCACAATGAGTATCAGGTGGAAAAGAAATGATTTGCAAAGAAGTTCAGTCTGAAAGATTCTTGGTCACTAGGGCCAATATAGAATTTTGAACCTCTTTCCCTAGCCAAATGAGGTGGGAGCAACTTAACTTTGAAAAGTGATTTCAATCTCCCATACTCCACTTTCATCTCCTCAAGATCAATAGGAACTAAAAACATACCAAGCTCACTTAGATCAAAAACCTATTGAAACTCTTCTTTGTTAATGCTCAACATAACCCTTCCATCATTATGTCTAATCACTCGTGTGATCGAGTCATATCGTACAACCACTTCCCTAAGAAAATCCACATCAGGGAACACATTCGGTACCACTAGCTTCCCCATATCATACATCCAACCATTCGAAAATAGGTGGGGAAATTTCCTCTATCCAAACCACAATCTAAACATCTCTAAACCTATAAGAGGAACCCTATCATTAGCTATGTTGGAACAATTATATACTAGTCCCTCGCCTAGGTTTTTTCCTCACATCAAGAGTAACCCCTTCTTCCTATCATTCATTGACAAGGGAAATTGATCCAGGAAATCATCATATAGGTTTCTATTTAAATAATCAATCTAGCCAGAATGTTGCTTTGATGGTGCCATCTTGGGTAAACTAGGGTTTCCTTGCTATTTCAAACCTCAAACAAACTAGGGCTAAACAGAAATATGAAATTATAGAATAGAACCTTGCAATTTCCCATAGTTCAATTAACCTATAACCCCAAAAAATTTATCAATAAGCCCTCCAACAAGTACACAACAAATTTACCACCAAATTCAAAATCAAAATAACCAAGAGATAAAGAAATCGACCCATGACTTTGTGTTTGCAGAAACCCAAATCTTTGTTGTAACAACTCGTAACTTCGTCCTTGGCCTTGTGAATGCTCTGCAAAGATGTTTAAATGCCTTGTGATACAATAGGGTAGTAAAATGGTCATTCTATTTTGATCAAATCATGCTAGCAGACATCTTGTCCACCATTAAAGCTTACTTGTATGCCGCACCAATGACTCCAATCAGATTTGATGTAGATAAAAATACTAGCCATTGATCTAGCAATTTGGTCATATCATCGAATAGTTGCCTTCAAAAAAAACATACACAATCTCCATTGTGGTGATAAGGGCCCACCATACTATGCATTGCTAAGGAAATCCATGTGGCTCTCACCCATGATATCGTGATCAATAAAGATCTCACAACTTCTGATCACGCGATGGTAGGTAGCCGTGGATCTCAACCATCGACAATCCTATTCATTCAACATCATCGCCAAATTTGTCATTAACCATCAAACACCTTTCCTACTGAGATTATAACATCTCCATTGATTTCAAGCACATGAATCTCATAACTACTTTAGTAATCCGTTACATAATATATTAAAGCTAGATATCTGTATTAAAGTATTTCTATCATCTCTTCTGACCTCACTAGATGAGACATGTGGTGCTCACCTATGATATCGCGATCAACCAAAATAGTGTGGTGGGGTCATCACAAGATGGCAGAGAATGATTGGGATCAAACGGTAATTGATCTACAGTCATGCAAACATGGCCCTCTAAAAAATATAAAACATTTATTAAAAGAATGAGGGGACAACACTAGGCTGATGATAAACAATGACATAAGTTATTTTTAAATGATGGAGCACGGGACCATCCCAAACTTAGGAAATAATAAAGTCAGACGAAGGAAATAAAATGATAGATCAAAGGGACCCAGCCTAGACAAAGTGATGTTGCATAATTTTTTTGAAAACCCTCCACAAAAAAGTAATGGCCAAATAGATCACACCCAAGGTGTAAGATAAAACACTAGGATTTTACATGAAAACAAAGATAAAACCAAAACCTTAGACACTTCCCAAATACCATAGATGACCAGAAACATAAGGCAAGATAAAATGGAACACAAAGAGTGAAATTTGAAGTTCCATCAAAGTGCACCTAAAAACCAACAAGAGTTGAAGTGAAGATTGTAAATGCCTCTAGAATTTTGGAAACTCTTATTTTTAGGCCAACTTGGACACTTACGCCAAGCTGGGCGACTTAGTCCCAATTTTGGGAAACTAATCTAGGGTACGTTTTAGCCAACTAAGTATCCAGATCTCCAAAAGTTTCTAACAAATACATGTAGTGGGACTAGGTCGCCACTGTTGGCGACTTAGTCCACTATGAATTTTTTGAGAATCCGAAAGTGGACACAAAAGCCTACAGTCTGCAATCTATTCTCCAACTGGAATCCAGGTCCAAACTTGCAAAATCACCAACAAAATAGAATATAGTTTGGTTTCTAATGGGGGGTTTGCCTTGGTCAAACCCGTAGTTGGTATTTAAACTTTGGAAGAGATAATAAATCTGCATAAAACCCTAGCCCTAAGTGTTTCTAAGACTAGGAAATATGAAGTATGATGCAACCCTATTCTAATGTGCAAGAAAAAGATGCATAAATGAAACTTAGAACAATGTAAGACTCATTCCAAGAGACCCTAATCACATTAGAAATGAATCTTAATGACATGCAAACCTTCCTTAGGCTAAAGATTGAGAGAAAATGGAAGATGGAACCACTTTGAAAATATGTCTTTAGGATTGTTTTGATGGCTAGTTGCATCTCCTCAACCTAGATTTCTCCATGATTCTCCATAGGAATCCATGATCAATCCTTTGAACTGTGAGATCTTGGACAAAAAGTGAGCTTGAAGACATACAAAAACCCTATCTTGTTGTCCTAAGCTTCAACTTTTTTGTAGATAGAGTAATGAATCTTCTTGTGGAAGATGTTGAACACTTGATTCTTGGATTTTCTTGTGAAAAATGACTAGATGTTGTGAAAAATGACCTAAAAACATGTATTTATAAGCATCAATCCCTAATTGTCAGCTATTTTGACCTAAGAGGCCAACGTCCATCAGGAATTTTTATTAAGTCGGATATTTTCCTGCTCAAAAATGCAAATTAACCTAAAAGGGACTAAGTCCCCACCTTGGGCGACATATTCCCACCAGGGGTTTTTGAGGTGAGATTTGTGAAATTTGACTGATTTGAATGTTGTTTGTTAGGACTTGTATGATTTCTTAGGTTGAATAAACCTCAAGGTCCAAAATAATGAGTCATAGGGGCCTATAAATGTTATTTTAGGGGGTGATTGATGCAAGGGTGTCTAAAGTAGGACCAAATTAGGCTCAAAATTGTCTCTTTCTTCAAGAGTATACAATTTTTAGCGACAAATTTAGCCCCCACTTTAGCACTCATATGACTTTATGTGCATATGCAAGCTAAGGGACTCTAGGCAATACACTTTATTTGATAAAAGTATAATCATTCAAAAGATGAGAGAATGAAGACCCTAGTGCAATTATCTACAAAACCACGACATTAGGAACCACATCCTACAACAAAAATTCATAAGTTTTCCAAAAAACCTCTTATGAAACTTCTAGAAATCAAATTTGAGGGTAGATGTATGACCCCTTAATTCCACTTGCTTTACGGAGGTGGAATCAAGGTAGAAATCTAGCCACATCGAATAAGGACACTCCTATCGAAGGGAATTTCCAAGTACCATGCTGCATAATGATAGGTGATTGATGATCTAGGGTGTGGAAGGATGATTTTGATGCCAAAAATGACACAAAAAATAGAGTTCACTACCACTCGTGACGTTGACATGAAAGAAAAGAACTCTATTATTTCTAAGATAGGAAAACTTTTAATATGCTTACATGAGAATGAAAAAGAGTTAAAATGAAGTAACTTGTCACTTAATTGTTCATTTTACCTACTTGCCTAGCATGAGAGTGATAGGAGAATATTAAAAGATGTCGAGAAGATGAGACTTCACACCTACAAGACTGGATGTGAAGCCTTCTTGAATAGACCATTTGAGACCATTCAAGTATCTTGCAAGCTTAATGCTCTCATCTTCTACCACCCTTGATCTCAAACATAGCTTTTGAAATTCCTCGGTGTAGGCTTGGACATCTAGATCTTTTTATCTCAGATTGTGTCTCCTTCTATGCAATTGCACCTCATAATCATCAGGAAGGTAGGTCTGCTTCACTTTGTTCACCATACCTTTCCAAGTAACTATAGGACCTTTTCCATCCTTTTCTCTTTCACTTTGCACAAACTTCCACCAAGTAAGAGCTGAACCTCTTAATCTAGACTTGGCCACCATAACATTTTGTGCCTCTGAGATACCATCACATTCAAAATGGTTCTCAATGCTGTCTATCCAATCCACAACTGAATCTGGATCCATTTGTCCACTAAATAATGGCACACCTTCCAATCCTTTGCCACTCAATGCTTTGAGTGCCTTCAAGAAAGGCTCTTCAGGTATCACAGGGTTAGGTGTTGGAGCTTCCTCCTCCAACTCTATTTTCTTTTCCCTTGCTTCTTGTTCTTCCGTTTGATCTACCTTGTCTTTTAATCTATCTGTTGTTTCTTGGACTTCATCCAGGAGTTTCTCCATTCGAGCCAACCTTTCTCTTAGAGACTTGTTGTCCTCTTCTTGTTCCTCTACCTTCTTGGCTAACTCTACATTAGTCACCATTGTAGCACCTTCCATAGATGTGTTCTCTCCCACATATTTAGTAGGTTGAAACATCCACCACAAGCCTGATCAAATCAACCTATGATACCGATATGATGTATGAGCTCCTCGGTTTGCTTGCACCTTGTTAAGAGACCTAGCTAGTCTCTTCTAGGAACCTAGTCTCCTCTAGGTCTTGATTGGAAACTAAGTCCAATCTTAGCTTTGTTCTAAGAGCTCTCCCTTTGTGATTCACCTTGGAGGTCAAACAACATTTTACAATGTCAAATTCCTGCTCACTTTCCTTCTTCACTTAGAGGATTCTAAGTGCCATCTTCACTCCAAACTCATTCTTCATTGCTCTTCCTTGAAGGGTTGTTGTTCCTGTCGAGTACCATCATTCCTATGCCTATTTGATCCCTTTCATAAGGTTCTTTAACTCCATTCTCACTGGGTTCAATGATTCTCCATTTGAAGACCTCAATTAGGCCTAAACTTAGTGGTCTTTACCAGTCCTTGTTTACTATTGTTTGCAAAATAATTCCAAAGACCCTATAAATATAAAAACATATTTGAGTACCCTTTTAAGATTTTTAAATCACCCAATGATTCTTCTAGCCTGACAGTGTCCGTATAGGGGGTTCCTATAACCTAGGGTATGAAGGGTTTGAAGACCTAGTTTCTAGGAATTCACTATTTTCTGATTCAAACCTCACTCTAATGACTTGGTAAGCTCCCAAATCTCCTGTTATCAAGACCTGTCCCTAACCCTCCTAGAACCATACTGAAATAGTACTATATGACCTTTTCTTTCAAGAAACCATTAAGGCTTCTTCTCTAGCTCTCTAACTAGGCTCCTCTTGCTCGCCTAGAGATCAATAGCTATAAGAAGCTTCTCCACTCACTGTCATGCTTCCTAACACTACTAAATATGTACACTATTGAATCCCCTACCATTACACCCTTCCTTAGGTGTTTCCCAAAGTTAGAGCTCATGGGGGAGCCATGAGAACACCGACTGGTCAGGACAGGACCAGTAGGAGCTCTAACACAAAATGACTAAGTTAACACTAATGCTTACACTAAAATAGCTTACTTATCAACTGAAAATCACTTGTATCTACTCTATGAACTCAATGCTATCACTAATTTAGTGCATTCTATAGATCCACAGTCTCACTTACTCAAGAATAGTCTGTATCAACAAGAAAACATAGAAATAGCAAAATTCCTTTTCTCATTCATAAAACTTCATTACAAAAAATGACTAACTCCTTTCACAAAAAAAACTACTCTCTACTCAATGATTCGAGTCCTTTGTCATAATGGATGCCCACTCCATGATTCTAGGCTTGTTGGTTGAACTCCTCCTCCACTTCCTATTCCCAAGGGAATCCAAAGGCAACTGGTTTGCATCAAACAAACAATGCAAATTGCCTTCTAATCTTTGGCATCTTTTTCCATGCCTTGAGCTTACTTCTTAGGACAATCCTTCCCTCAAGAATTCGAGGAACCAGCTCCATAAATGGCCTTAAGGCATCATTACAACCTTCATTAAGTATTTAAACAACTTAAAGACTCTACTCCCTTAGACAATAAACATTAAGAAATCTAACTTACTAACAATGGAAAATAGTGTGACCTTAGTCCCTAGCCCAAACAAAACCAAGACCATCTAAGGTCTAAAGCAAATACACAAATATTCTAACTTGGCTAAGGTGAGATACAAGCCAAAATTGATAAAACATGGAGGTTAGCCTAGGTGCTCCTACACCATCCTCCCCAAAATAGAAAGTTCAATCCACCCTTGGATTGATGAGGCTTGGATCAATCCCCATCTTCTTTAACTCAGCTTCTTTGATCCATACTACATCAGTATCAGCTTGGCCATGTTTCTTGATCAAGTGCTCTTTATATATCTTGGTTCTAGTCTTCTTGTAGACCCTAGTGTCCAGTAGACTGTCAGGTCCTGAGACTATAGCAGTAGGTAAGTGTAGCTCTTCCACATCCCTGATCACCTCATGAAGGTTCTGATCCATGTCTGGATATGGTCCTTTGTAATGGACTAAGTCTGCAATATTGAAAATAGGGGACAGTCCACTATCATCCGGTAGCTCTACTTTGAATGCATTCTCACCATACTTGGCTAAGATAGGGCAGGGACCTATCCTTCTCATCTGCAACTTGTGGGGGACTCCCTTTTGAAGTCTGAACTTGTTTAGATGCACCATAACCATGTCACCCACATTGAACTTGACTGTCCTTCTATGCTCATCCACCTTGGCTTTATGCTTCATGGTGTTCTCTGGAAAAGTCTTCCTCACTGTATCATGTATCTCTTGCATTGCATAGGAAAAGTCATCAGCATATCCACTTCCTTTCACTCCATCCTTCATGGTTCTTAGTCATACACTCCTCTAGGATGAAGGCCATATATAGTTTCAAAGGGACTCTTCCCTATAGATCTGTTTATAGTGTCATTATAGGCATACTCGGCTTGCCTAATCAATTGATCCCATTGTTGCCCATACTCCTTTGTCAAACATCTCAGTAGATTGCCAAGGCTTCTATTCACAACCTCAGTCTGACCATCAGTTTGTGAATGGTAGGCTGATCCAAAGGATAAATTAGTGCCTAACCTTTGCTAAAGGGTTTTCCAAAAGTGGCTCATAAATTTAGTGTCTCGGTCTGATACAATGCTGATAGGTAACCCATGGATTCTCACTATCTCCTTGAAGAAAAGAGATGCTATTTGGCTAGCATCATTAGTTGTTTTACATGGCACAAAGTGAGCCATCTTGCTGAATCTATCAACAACAACATAAACACTATCCATACCTTGCCTTGTCTTGGGTAATCTAACTACAAAATCCATACTCAAGCATTCCCATGGCCTAGTAGGAATAGGTAGTGGTTGGTAAAGTCCTGCATTAGAAGAAGTGCCTTTTTCCTTTTGACACACTACACTATTTTCTACATATCTCCTAACATCAAGATTCATCTTAGGCCAGAAATAGAACCTTTGAACAAGTTCTTGAGTTTTAGTGATCAAAAAGTGACCACTCAAAGCACCATTATGCTTTTCTTGTATCAAATTTTCTCTAATAGAACCTCTAGGAACACATAATTGATTTGCTTTAAACAATAGACCACTTTGCAAAGTATACTCAGCATATGTACTATGAAAATGGTTCTTGTATTCCACACATACCTTATAAATGTCTACAAAATCTTCATCATCTGCATATAGATCCTTGAAGTGATCTATTCCCATGCTCTTCAACTGTATTTCCTGAATTGTGAGAGCTCTTCTTGACAATGCATCTGCTACTTTGTTGAGGAAACCTTTCTTGTGCTTGATATTGAAGGTGTAAGCTTGTAAATACTCAACCCACTTCATGTGCTTATGGCTCAACTTGTCTTGTGAATTCAGGAAACTAAGTGCTTGATTGTCTAAATACACAATGAATTCTTTGGGAAGCAAGTAATGCATCCACTTCCTTAGAGCTTGGACCAATGCATACATTTATAGGTCATAAGAAGAGTACTTCTTCTTGGCTTCACTCAACTTCTCTGAATGGAAAGTCACCGGTTTTCCCTCTTGACTTAGAATAGCTCCAATTGCCACATTGCCAGCATCACACTCAATGGTAAAAAGTTTCTCAAAACTTGGCAACACCAAAATAGGTTGGGTAGATATCCTTTCTTTCAGCAACTCAAAACTCTTGTTAGCATACTCATTCCATACAAATTTGGTCTTCATGCCTCCCTTAATAGTATCTAACATAGGAGCACAAATTGCACTAAAATGCCTTATGAATTTCCTATAGCATTGTGGAAGACAATGAAAACTTTTTACCTCAGTTGCTGTCCTTGGAGTAGGCTAATTCATGATAGCCTCCACTTTGCTTTCATCCATTTGCAGATTTCCTTGAGATAGCACAAACCCAAGGTACACCAACTCTGTCTTGATGAACTCACATTTCTCCAAGTTGATCATCAGCTCGTCCTCCTGTAGCTTCTTGAAAACCAGCTCTAGGTGCTTGAGATGCTCTTCTCTTGTTTGGCTATAGATCAGTATATCATCAAGATATACTACTACAAATTTTCCAATGTAGTCTTTGAGGACTTCATTCATGAGCCTCATGAATGTGGAGGGGGCATTAGATAACCCGAATGGCATGACAGGCCACTCATATAGACCCTCATTAGTTTTGAAGGTTGTTTTCCACTCATCTCCCTCATGTATTCTTATTTGGTGATAGCCACTCTTCAAGTCTATCTTGCTATATTATTTAGCTCCACCTAGACAATCCATTAGGTCTTCAATCCTTGGGGGATAGGGAACCTATACCTTATGGTAATCCTATTTATGGCTCTTGAATCAGTACAAAGCCTCCAATCTCCTCCTTTCTTAGGTGCTAGGACAGTGGGTACGACACATGGACTAATACTCTTTTTTACAAGACCTTGGTTTAGAAGTTCTTGTATTTGCCTAGCAATTTCCTCATTTTGTTGAGGGGTCATTTTGTAAGCTGCCTTATTGGGAAGGGTAGCTCCTGGGATAAGATCTATCCTATGAATTATGGCTCTTTTAGGGGGTAAAGTTGTTGGTTTTCCATCACTCACTACACCTTGGTAAGTCTGCAGCATGTCTTGAATCTCCCTTGGTAACTTTGTCTTCTTGGTTACCTTGCCTTCATCTCTTTCTCTTGGTCTTAGCACCAAGGCATAACCAACTCCTTCACCTTCTTCCAAAGCTTCTAAGAACTCCTTTTCACTCACCACAAGAACATTTGAACCTGCTGTCCTCACCTCAACATCTTCTAATAGTGATTGAATTTTGAAAGTCACATTTTCCTTCTTGAAAGAATATGAATTCTTTCCTCCATCATGTATGGCTTGATGGTCAAATTTCCATGGTCTACCTAGGAGCAAGTGACATGCATCCATAGGTAGCACATCACACAAGACTTTATCTTTATACCTCCCAATAGAGAACTCCACCCATGCTTGCCCATTCACTAACACATGTTGGCCTTTATTGAGCCAAGTGACCTTGTAAGGATTTGTGTGGGGTATCCTTGTCAACTTCAACTTGCTGACTACTTCCTCTGACACAATATTTTCAGTAGAACCTGAGTCTATGATGACTGTACATACCTTCCCCATCATCTTGCACTTTATCCTAAACAAAGACCTCCTTTGGCTTGGCTCCTCCTCCACTGGCTCCTTGATCAAAGTTCTCCTCATCATGAGATTCTCACCTTCCTCAGAATTCAATGGAACCTCAGAATGTTTATCAACTAAATTTGTCTCATCATGAACTAGATTAGTTCTCTTGTCACCACCATGTGGAGAACCACCTTTCTCTGGACATCTATAGGCCGAGTGCCCCATTTGGTTGCAATGGTAACATTTCATGTTGGCAAAGTAGCTACCTCTTCCTCCTTGTCCACTATTTCTTCCTCTTGAATTAGAGTTATAGCTCCTCCCTCTACCACCTCTACTTGAGATTCCTTATTGTTGATCACTGTATTTTGTGTCTCCTTGAGTTTTTGTTTCAGAACTCCTTCCACCATAGCCACCTCTTTGTCCTTTACTATCCTTGCTTTTGCCTTTACCTTTAGAGGTTTGGTCTTGCTTCCTTTTCCTTTTCTCTTCTATCTTCAAGGCCATTTGATAGCACTGGCGAATGGTTTTGAAGTTCACCAAACTCATGTCTTCTTGAATAGACCATTTGAGACCATTCAAGTATCTTGCAAGCTTAATGCTCTCATCTTCTACCACCCTTGATCTCAAACATAGCTTTTGAAATTCCTCGGTGTAGGCTTGGACATCTAGATCTTTTTATCTCAGATTGTGTCTCCTTCTATGCAATTGCACTTCATAATCATCAGGAAGGTAGGTCTGCTTCACTTTGCTCACCATACCTTTCCAAGTAACTATAGGACCTTTTCCATCCTTTTCTCTTTCACTTTGCACAAACTTCCACCAAGTAAGAGCTGAACCTCTTAATCTAGACTTGGCCACCATAACATTTTGTGCCTCTGAGATACCATCACATTCAAAATGGTTCTCAATGCTGTCTATCCAATCCACAACTGACTCTGGATCCATTTTTCCACTAAATAATGGCACACCTTCCAATCCCTCCCCACTCAATGCTTTGAGTGCCTTCAAGAAAGGATTTTCAAGTATCACAAGGTTAGGTGTTGGAGCTTCCTCCTCCAACTCTATTTCCTTTTCCCTTGCTTCTTGTTCTTCCTTCTGATCTACCTTGTCTTTTAATCTATCTGCTGTTTCTTGGACTTCATCCAAGAGTTGCTCCATTCGAGCCAACCTTTCTCTTAGAGACTTATTGTCCTCTTCTTGTTCCTCTACCTTCTTGCCTAACTCTGCATTAGTCACCATTGTAGCACCTTCCACAAATGTGTTCTCTCCCACAGATTTAGTAGGTTGAAACATCCACCACAAGCCTGATCAAATCAATCTCTGATACCAATATGATGTATGAGCTCCTCGGTTTGCTTGCACCTTGTTAAGAGACCTAGCTAGTCTCTTCTAGGAACCTAGTCTCCTCTAGGTCCTGCTTGGCAACTAAGTCCAATCTTAGCTCTATTCTAAGAGCTCTCCCTTTGTGCTTCACCTTGGAGGTCAAACAACATTTTACAATGTCAAATTCCTGCTCACTTTCCTTCTTCACTTAGAGGATTCTAAGTGCCATCTTCACTCCAAACTCATTCTTCATTGCTCTTCCTTGTAGGGGTTTTGTTCCTATCGAGTACCATCATTCCTATGCCTATTTGATCCCTTTCATAAGGTTCTTTAACTCCATTCTCACTGGGTTCAATGATTCTCCATTTGAAGACCTCAATTAGGCCTAAACTTAGTGGTCTTTACCAGTCCTTATTTGCTATTGTTTGCAAAATAATTCCAAAGACTCTATAAATATAAAAACATATTCGAGTACCCTTTTAAGAGTTTTAAATTTCCCAATGATTCTTTTGGCTTGACAGTGTCTGTACAGGGGGTTCCTATAACCTAGGGTATGAAGGGTTTGAAGACCTAGTTTCTAGGAATAAGCTGTTTTCTAATTCAAACCTCACTCTAATGACTTGGTAAGCTCCCAAACCTCCTATTACATCAAGACCTATCCCTAACCCTCCTTGAACCGTACTGAAACTATACTATATGGCCTTTTCCAGCAAGAAACCGTAAAGCTTCTTCTCTAGCTCTCTAACCGGGCTCCTCCTGCTCGCCTAGAGATCAACAACTGTAAGAAGCTTCTCCACTCACTGTCATGCTTCCTAACACTACTAACTATGTACACTCCTAACTCCCCTACCATTACACCCTTCCTTAGGTGTTTCCCAAGGTTAGAGCTCATGGCGGAGCCATGAGAACACCGACTGGTCAGGATAGGACCTGCAGTTGCTCTAACACAAAATGACTAAGTTAACTCTAATGCTTACACTAAACTAGCTTACTTATCAACTGAAAATGACCTGTATCTACTCTATGAACTTAGTGCTATCACTAATTTAGTGCATTCGATCCATCCATAGTCTCACTTACTCAAGAACAGGCTGTATCAACAAGAAAACACAGAAATTGCAGAATTCTTTTTCCCATTCATAAAACTTCATTACAAAAAAAACTACTCTCTACTCAATGGTTCGAGTCCTTTGTCATAATGGATGCCCACTCCATGATTCTAGGCTTGTTGGTCGAACTCCTCCTCCAGTTCCTATTCCCATGGGAATCCAAAGGCAACCGGTTTGCATGCAACAAACAATGCAAACTGCCTTCTAATCCTTGGCATCTTTTTCCATGCCTTGAGCTTACTTCTTAGGACCATCCTTCCCTCAAGAATTCGAGGAACCAACTCCATAAATGGCCTTAAGTCATCATTACAATGTTCATTAAGTATTTAAACAACTTAAAGACTCTACTCCCTTAGACAATAAACATTAAGAAATCTAACTTACTAACAATGGCAAATAGTGTGACCTTAGTCCTAAGGACTAAGGTCACCTAGCCCAAACAAAACCAAGACCATCTAAGGTCTAAAGAAAATACAAAAACATTCTAACTTGGCTAAGGTTAGATACAAGCCAAAATTGACAAAACATGGAGGTTAGCCTAGGTGCTCTTGCACCAGATGAGGATGTAGATCTTGACTATGATGGCCAAGAGGGAGAGGACGAGGATGAGGATGAGGAGGACCAGGAGGAGGATGAGAAGGAGGAACCACTCCTGAGTGAGAGTGACAAGGAATCAATTGAGGATCAACATGAGTGGGGAGAGCCCTCACCCATTCATATGACTAGATCATGAGTAGTAGCTGTAGTAGGCATTAGTACTCATGACCATGGGGAGGCTAGCACATCATCCATGCCCCCTGCACAGAATGAGGTTCATATTGCTCAACCTACTAGGGATATAGGTGATGATATTTAATTTGATGCATGTACCTTGTCCTTTTGTGTATTAATTTATGCATATATATATTTATATCATGATGTGTATTTATTATGTATTGTTTCTACCTTGTAGGAGCTATGAGAAATTGGTGGGATCTCTAAGATCAAGTAGTTTTAGAGATAGTTCCATCATCTATAGATGAGGAGGAGATGGTATCATATTATGTGCCCCCACCTATTATGGAGCAGGATCTAGAGTCACTCAAGCTATTCAAGAGATTATGAGCAACGTATGAGAGTTTGAGGACGTGAGTCCGCCAAGTCGATACTGCAATAGAGCCACAATCATCCTAGACACCAACAGAGGTTGAGAGACTAGAGGCAGAGATGGCACGACTACAAGCAGATAGGGAGCAGATAGTAGGGGAGTAGTAGGTGAAGCTTTGATAGATATAGGGCTTAGAGTTTACACTCGGATTCGCTGAATCACAGTCATGATCATAGATGATCGTCTCTTGAGGGATCTGGTAACCATAGTCCTCAGTGACATTGTATATGTACATAAAATTTTTGATATATATATATATACGAGTACTTTGATGTTATATTACTTATCTTAATGTGTTTGAATGTTAAATGACAATGTGATTAATTAAATAGCCTTTGTAAAAGTACTTAATTAATGTCTCCATGATTTAACAAAGATTATGTGAGCTAATTAAAATTTTCTATAGTTTCTTTTAGATACAACATAATGATTAAGTATGTTATGCACTTATGATCGAAGTTAACATAAAACACAAGATGAATTTGAATAGTATGAAACCTAAAGTAACTATAAAAATAAATTAAATAATTACGTTAGTGTTCAAGACACACACATAGTCATTTATCAATAACAAAGCAATGGGAAAGCATATAGGATATAATCCAATAGCTCTAACAACACTACTTTATTATTCATACTATTCAAAGGGACTAAACATAAGACCTACGTAGATGTGTGACATTGATAAGGTCTTTGAGAGGTGTACCATCTTGCTTTGTTAATGTGTAAGTGCCAAATCCATAATTTGTATTGATTATATAGGGTCCTAATCAATTAGGATTGGATTTTCATTTTTTAAGGATAATTGACAGTAGTGTTTTGTTGATTTTCATGGGTATGTGCAGGATCATCATGGGCCAAAAAGTGGTGATATGTAGGTGATATGATGGCCCGTGGCTGACGACTTTTTTTTTACCCAAAATTGATGAAATGAAAAGGGTTTTTAAATGCGATTCTCAGCTTTCCACCAATATAAATTATGCTTTACATTGAATTTAATAAATAATTATTATTGATTTTCTATTTGAATTATGACTAAAGTCCTGATTGATAGGATGATTGAAAAACATCTATAACTTTCAAACGGTATCACTTTTTTTGAATCCGAAACATGTGTCATATTCTATGCTTCACATACTATTGGATTTTAAAAAAAGAATTGAATTTCATGATGTTTTGACCAAGTTAAGGTGGTCAGACGTACAAGTTTTTATACTTTTAGAAATTTATAATAAAAAAATTATAATTGATTATTTACTTGGAAAAAAATTACAAAAAAATATGCATCACATCGAGATATGAGTATTCTACTTATACCTAAAATATTATCATTTTATTGTGGTTAGGGTGGTCAGACAGACACCTACTTCTTATTTTTTCCTTGAAATTTACGTACTACTATATTAAAATTTGAAATTTTCACCAAATAATTTAAAAATAAATAAAAAGAAACCTAGTAGTTTAGAAACTACGTTCAATTTTCTACAAATTCTATTCTTACATATTTTTGAAATAATATAGATAACTTATTCAAATTTTTATGTCAAGTTGCCTAGCTTTGATTTTTGTGAATTTTATTGCCACTTAAGGGCCTGTTTTTTCCATGATGATCCTGCACATGCCCTCATATAAAATGAAATCACCCTTGTTAAATGTCTACGGGATGACACTAATATCATGTTTACATTATAATTGCTTGGCGTAAGTTTGAAGATTCTCAAGAGTGTTAATGCGTTGTTCATCAAGCATTTCAAGCTAGTCTAATCATTGTTGCTTATAGTGTCATTATCGATGATACCTTGGAGAGAAATCCATAATGTTGGGATTTCTAACTCCCAAGGTATGATGACCTCAGTACCATAAATAAGGTTGAAAGGTGTATTTCCTGTAGATGATCAAACACTTGTGCAATAGGTCAATAACGCGTATTGTAATTGCGTGTACCAATATTTTTGGTTTAGATTAACAGTTTTCTTGAGGATTTGTTCAAGGATTTTATTAGTGCTTTCAACTTGAACATTAGATTGTAGGTAGTAAGGGGTTAAAAAGTAATGTTTCTTATGAAAGGTCTCCAAGAACTTCTTCACATCATTATTTTTAAATGGTGTTCCATTGTCCGAAACTAATGTGGAAGGGAGTCCAAAGAGAGCGATGATGTGTTACAATAAGAAATGACATATGACATCAGCAGTTGTGGATCGGAGAGGAATAACTTCTACCCATTTTGTGAAATAATCGGTTGCAGTGATGATAAACGTATGTCCAGAAGAAGATGGTACTAAAAATTTTCCAGTTAGATCCAGTCCCCATATAGAGAACAACCAAATAGGGATTTGGGCACAGAGCTAAAAAGTAGTCCAACATGAATCAAATTTCTATGTTCTTGGCATTTGTGAAATTGCTTAACATGCACATACCAATCTTTCTCCATATTTTTATAGTAGTAGCCCATACGAAGGAGTTTTGTACTAGGGTTTTTCCTCCAAAATGACCTCCACAAGTGCCCGCCTGAGCCTATTCAAGGGCTATATGAGTTTTAGAATTATTAAGACATCACAAAAGATAACCATCAAAGGATCATCTATACAACACATTGGCGAGGATTATATACTTGGTTGCTAGCTTTTCTAGATGATTACAAGTGTTTTTTTCTATAGGATCGGGAATGGTACCATCTTTTAAATAATTATATATGGCATCATACCATTCACTCGAGTTATCCTGAACTGTTATGAATACGGAATTATATTTATCACTGATGGAGGGTTCCATGATTGGGTGAATGGTAAACGTGACATTTTTGGAAGGATCGAAAGGAGATATGAGAGAAGCTGCATTTTCCATTGCATCCTCATGTTGATTATTGTTTTAGGGGTTGTTATCAATGGTCAACGAATCAAATTATTCTAACAAGGTCATTACAAGATCCTTATATTGCAATAATTTGTCATATTTAACTTGGTAGAGCCCATTTATTTGTTTTATCACTAATTACGAATCACCATCGATCTTAATATCTTTGATACCCATGACTAAGGCAACATGCAATCCAGTGATTAACACTTCATATTTGGCTATTTTATTTGTACATAGGAAATTTAAGCAATACAACAAGGGAGTAGGCTTTTCGACTAGCGGAATTAAAATAACTCCAGCACTATAATTTGTTCTACACTTGGATCCATCAAAATATAATTCCCATGTAGGAAGCTCTATGGTCAACACACTATCATTGGGAAAAGAGTCGTCATTGGCGAGGGCTAAAGGAGAAGGAACATCAACTAAGTGGTTGGTCAGGGCTTGGCCTTCGATTGATTTTTGTGAAACAAACTTAAGGTCAAATTCCATGAACAACATTACCCATTTAGCGAGATGTCTTGGTAGGTTTGTTTTATTGAAAAGATATTTGAGAGGATCAAATTTTTTCATGACTTGTATTTCTGCATTTAGTAAATAGTGTCGCAACTTACTAGTAGCAAATACAAGAGCCAAATATTTTTTTTCAATTTTTGTGTATCGTGTTTCATAATCTATTAGAGTTCGACTAATGTAATAAACAAGATGCTCTTTTCCATTATCATCACGTTGAGCCAACAATGTGACAAGAGCATGGTCGGAAGCATCGATATAAAGGATGAATTGCTTGTTGGGTATAGCGGGTTGTAAAATGAGCGGAGTTGCAAGGTATAATTTCAAACTCTCAAAGGCATGTTTACAATCCTCATTCCAATCAAAATTCACATCCTTTTTGAGGAGGTGTGTGAAAGGTAATGTTCAATCAATTAAGGAGGAAAAAAAATGATGGATCACTTGAATCCTTCCTTGTAATGTGTGTAATTGTGAAACGTTTGAAGGAGGTGGCATGTTAATTATAGAGTCAATTTTATTTGTGTCCACTTCAATGCCTCTGTGAGATATGATAAACCCTAAAAGTTTTCCACTATCTACGCCAAAGACACAATTTTTCAGATTTAAGCGCATGTTATATTTACGCATCCTTTCAAATATTTGCTGAAGAATATTCACATTCTCTTGTGATGTTAAGGATTTGGATAGAACTTCATCAAAATATAATCTTCTAGGATTTTATGTATGTAATCATGAAATATCACTGTCATTTCTCATTGACAAGTTGTGTCTGCATTCTTTAATCCAAAAGGCATCATAAACCAAAAAAATCATCCCCAAGTGGATGTGAATATCATCTTGTATTGATCTTGTGGGTTATTAAAGATTTGATTACATCCAAAAAATGCATCCATAAAGGACAAAAAAGCATGCCCAGTAGTTGAATCCACTATCATGTCGATATTAGGAAGAGGAAAATCCTCCTTTAAAGAGGCTTTATTCAAGTCAAAAAAATCCATACATATCCTAATATGATTTTTAGGTTTAGGAACTGCGACAATTTTTGATATCCAAGGAGAATAATCAATACGTTAAATGAAACCTACGTCAAGGAATTTTCAAGTTATCATTTAACATTCAAGGCTATCTTAGCGTTCATCTTTTGTATCTTTTGGCAAATGGGCTTAGCATTTTCAGCGAGAATAATGTTGTGTGTCACTATCTTTGGATCTATGTCTGACATATCTAAATATTTCCAAGCAAAATGTTCAAGAAATTCGTGAATCAAGGTTGCAAGATCCTCTTATTCTTCATCATCAAGGCTCTTCCCAATTTTAATAATTTTTTCTTTATCATCTATTTCCATTGGTATATATATAGTATCCCCTAAGGGGAGTGCATTTGACTTAGGAAATTTTGGATCATATGGTTCCATGCTTGTGGGTGTCTCATTGGTGTCAATAGCTTATAGCTTGGTACTTATCATAGCATAAGAATCATTTCTCTTGGGAATAGATATCTTATCAGAAGCACCTAACATTTGTTTCAAAGCTTCATCATTGTTAACATATTCCAATGATGGTGGTGAATCCATATCAAGAAGTTTAGGATGTTTGAGTGTGAGAGTGATTCTTGGTTTACATGTGATGGTGTTGATATTGAATGATGGTCACTGATTTTATTTTGTTATCTTAGAAAAAGAATACCCTAAACTAGTCTTTGTCTCTTGTGTATTAGGCTCTATGGCAACTCGAATTCCTTGTTCCTTTTTTCCACATCCTTGACCATTGTATCCTAACTTTTTCACAAGTTCATAGCCTTTTCCATAAAGTATTTCCATTTCCTATGGGTTGGGTGGTTGTTGGTAATCTATCTCATCAAAATTTGTTGTATACGTTGTATTTTCTTTCAAAGTAGATGAGGTAGAAGTTTGGGAAGGTTCTTCTTCATTCTGAGTTGACACGACTGATGGTTGTTCTTGTTTTTATCCTCTTTCCTTGTAATTATATATGTGGACATAAAAATCTGCAAATGTCTAAAATTATAACACACACCATTAGTAGCATGATTAGTATTTCAAAACAAAGAAAATATTCAACATCCATATGAGATAATACATCATGTTTCAAAATGCAAATAAATGACAAAGATGAACAAAGAATGTAAAACATGAAATATACCTATCCCATATTGGATTGGTGCACCTTTGGTAATGTGAAGGAGCCCTTTCCCAATCCTTGATAAGCTTAATGATAACGATAGACAAAGAGATACTAAATGAACTCAAGTTGCCTATAGTGGGAATGCCCAAATTGTTGATGAAAAATGAGAGAAAAGTAATTGGATTTATAGGAGAGATTGAGAGAGGAGAGGCCAAGATTGAGGAATGTGGGACTAATCCCCAACAAATAGGAGAGAGCCACTTGTCACAATGTGATTGGCCCATGATTGTGCAAGTTTTGGCCAATGTGCCCATTTGAAATTTAAAAATGGCAATAATTGCATGTAGTTGAAGGATTTGGGGGGGAATTTTGATTGGCAAAAAAAGTCAAACAAGGGGAGTTAATGAAGGTATATTCCTTGGGAATATGACTTGTGAGGAAAATAGGGGTTTTAATAAATCAAATTAAATGAATTTTTGAGCAAGTGGATGTGACATAGGTTAGTCTTAGCATTAATTAGAGATTTGACTAATTAAGCTAGTGATTAGGTGGTGTGACATTTCATTTTCATTTTTGCATTTTTTTTAAATAAAATGAGAGGAAAATGAATATTAAACATTTAATTAAATACGTGTGATTTAATTAAATCAAGAGACTTTAGGAGATAATTAAATAATTTGATTTCTTTAATTAAAGAGATAACCTTAGTGAATTAATTAAATTGGTTTATTTAATTAATAGACGAAATAAATGTTGAATGAAGCATGATTAGATGCATGAGTAAATTTTGCATGTCTACATTTTTCCCCTCTTTGAAGAAATGTACTTGTTGGATTGATTCAAAGAATAATGCTGCCGACATCAAAATTAAAAAAACTTCTAATTTTTTCGGATGCCGCAGTGGAAATAATTACATTAGTACATTGCCCCCTCGAGAGATCGGGCAAAAAGATTCGATTTGAGGTCGATCTCGCGACAAAGAGGTTCCAAATGGATGTATGGATTGTTATGACTAACTGATATATATGATAATGATGATGCAAATGTTTTTAAGATGCTTAGCATAACAAATCTATATTATTTTAAACAACTTAAATGATGATGTGAATGAGATGTTTGAAAGATGCTTAGAATAAAAAATCTATATTATCTTAAATATCTTAAATGATGATGCAATGCATGTGAGATAGATGAGATGGATAGTGTTGTCCTATGATGATATGACATGATTATGCAGGATGTAGGATGGATGCATTGTTAGCGTGAAAGAGGATAGAAGAATGAGAGGGATCAACCCTTAAATCCAAGAAGATGTAGAAGTCCAACAAGTCCATCATTCGTCGAGACTTTATTGGATATGATGAATGATGATGATAATGTATTACTTATCCAAGTATGGGAGAGATAAAGAGCATGCCCTTCTTTATGTTTGATAACACACATAGGTGCGATACATCAAGGTATTAAGAACTAGGATGGTGTGGTGCCTAGTGTGATGGACTTTGACTCATCAAATAGATAGGAGTAATCTTGTTCACACTTGACAAACATAACCTTATTCAGAATGCAGTTCAGATATTCTAGACATCTCAAGTAAAAAGATAAGAAGGCAAGCCTTCTTATGTGGTCAACAAGACATCTAAAACATCCTTCCTACAAACAAAACAAAGTACTCATAATGAAGTTATTTTACAAGAATATCCAACAAGCAAAACAGATAAAAAGATAATGATCATTGCCCCATTCCTTTCTCTATAAACCTGTTTTGTTTAGGCATCATCGAGAGGTCCTTGGAATGAGTGCAAAATAAGATAAGTCTAAAAAGACCAAGATAAAGTAAACAAAGAAGCTAATGTTCTTCGTACCACTAGCCAAAGACTAAACAACGGTGATACCTGATGCTGAAGTCCATCACAAGAAGGTCTCATTACTAGGACATGTTGTGATCAGGGTTATGATGAGATTGATTGGATGATAAGATATTGATACTCCAAGTTGATCAACTTACTGACTCACTGATCTAGACTTGAGACTTTCATGATTAGGCATTCACTTTAGAACCTGCTAGACTTGCTTTTGATTGCCTTACCAAAAGATGAAAGTGACGATGCTTTATTAG
This sequence comes from Sequoiadendron giganteum, assembly GCA_007115665.2. Taxonomy (NCBI): domain Eukaryota; kingdom Viridiplantae; phylum Streptophyta; class Pinopsida; order Cupressales; family Cupressaceae; genus Sequoiadendron; species Sequoiadendron giganteum. The sequence continues at coordinate 23,610,475 of CM021103.1, read as the reverse complement.
GAATTATGATTATTGCGGGTCAAAACAAGATGAGACAAATGCACCATTTTTGGATTTTTTCAAATGTTTTGAGGCTGGTTTTTGGAATTTTGAGATGTTTTGCAAATGTTTTTGGTATTTTCGAGATTTTCAATGTTTTTGGAATCTTCGAGATTTATGACAAAGAGACTGATTGAAAGACCTATCCTAGGATCACAAGAGCTGATCTATAGATTAGCCTTGCCTACATTATACACACAAAGACCACGTAGCTTGACTGATGATAGACTTGACTCAATGAAAAGATAGATGGGCAAACAAATTGCCAATGCAACAGATGCCTAAGGACTGGCGTAGAATGTGAAATAAATGGGCAAACAGATTGCCAATGCGACAGACGCCTAAAGGACTAACCTAAAATATGAAATAGATGGACAAATAGATTGCCATTGTGACAGACACCTAGAGGACTGACCTAGATGTCTCGGGGAATGATCAAAGATCAACCTTGCCTACATTCAAGCTCAAAGATGACATAGTTAGGCTGATGACTCTGTTTTTTTATTTTTTGGGATTTTGAATGAGTTGGATGTTTTTAAATTTTTTGAATGCTTTTGGATTTTTGATGAGTTTTGAATGTATTTGGATTTTTTAGATGTTTAGGAAGATCACAAGAATATACATGAATCTGATCTGATGTAGATACAGGAACATGCCCCCAGTGTGGTGCAATAGACTACTTCAATAAAGGCAGGACAAACTAACCTTAGGAATATGCCAAGTAGTACTATGGTGGAACATGATACGATCACAAGATCAGGCTACGGTACAGAATGCGAACGAATCATGGAATGTAGTGGAATTTAGTGGATAAGTGACTGCATGAAAAAGGCCATGAAGATTCTGGTAGATGGAGAGTGCTTTATTTATGCTTGGTGCCTATTTGCAAGGTTTTCACCAAGGTACTTTCCCAAAGTGCCACCAAAGTGGTTTTCACTAGAGGATGGTTTTTTTCTTTACTATTTTCAATCCTTTTTATGATTTTTATGATTTTTTGCATTTTTGTATTTTTTTGTTGTCACCAAGACGCCTGTTTGCCAGGTTTTCATCAAGGTAACCCTTTTTTGAGGATTTTTTTTTTTTTTGCATTTTTTGGTTTTATACCTTGCAAGATTTTAGGCATAAAACGTTTTGAGATGACAGCTATTCATGGGCTCCTGCAGAGGCTCGCCTTCTGGTGTTGATAGTTGATATGCCCCTGACTTATAGCTTGTTGTGATGATGAAAGGTCCCAACCAGTTGGGCTCAAATTTTCCTTTGCTCTTTGGATTCAGTACATTCTTCTAGTTCTCTTTCAGCACAAGTTCATCAAGTTGGAAGGTGCATTGCCTGATCTTCTTGTTGTAGTTGTGCTTCAAGTAGTTCTGATAGACTTGTGGATGATTGAGGGAATCCATGTGTTGTTCATATAATAACTCCAACTCATTTAGTCGTGAGACCCTTTATTCTTCATTTGTGATGAAGTTTTGCAATGATATTCTCAGTGATCGAAGCTCGATCTCGATTGGGAGGATGGCTTTTGATCCGTAGACTAGGGAGAATGGGGTGGCAGTTGTTAGCGTGCAGATGCTGGTGCGGTATGCCCATAAGGTGGGATTTAGCTATATATTCCAATCATGACCAAATTCATTGACTGTTTTCTTTAGGATTTTTAGAATGGTTTTGTTGCTAGCTTCTGCATGGCCATTTCCTTGGGGGTAGTACGGAGTGGAAAAGCGATGTTGGATTTTGAATTTGTCGCATAAGTCATGGACATCTTGATTCTTAAAAGGTGTCCCATTATCAGAGATAATGGATTGAGGGACACCATATCAACAAATGAGATAGTTCAGGACGAACTTGGATATCTACTTTCCAGATATGTAGGTCATAGGGATTGCTTCAACCCACTTTGTGAAATACTCTGTGGCAGTGATGATGAATTTGTGGCCATTAGATGAGGTGGGTGTGATTTTTCCAATGAGATGGAGCCCCCAATGTGAAAAGGGCCATGGTGTAACAATAGGATGGAGTTCTTGAGCTGGTGCATGGATATGTCTCCATGCTACTGGCATTGTAGACACTTTATGACAAAGTCATGTGCCTCTCTTTCCATTGTTAGCCAGTAGTATCCAATTCTTAGCAATTTCTTGGTCAAGGTAATAACACTCAAGTGTGAACCAAAAATGCCATTGTGTACCTTAGTTAGAGTAGTCAGGGCCTTCTCAGGATTTAGGCAACACAAAAGGGTTCCTTCAATGCTCCTACGACAGAGGGTTTGTCCTAGGATGACAAAATGAGTGGAATTTTTGATAAATGCTTGTTTGAGGTTTGGGGTTATGTCAACTGGGAGGACTCCTATTCTTAGGAGGTGTAGATTTCGTGATACCAAGGGTCACTGGGACCAATGAGTTCGCACACATATTCAGACTTTGATACCTTGAATGTCGGTACAAGAAGGTTCTCTACGAAGAATTCATGTTTTAAGACATTGCAAGGGATATCCAGTAAGGATCCAATTGTTTCCATGGCAGTAGCTTCCCTGTTGTTAGTCATCAGAATTTGCTCAAAGGTGATATCAATGAACGATTCTTTGACGCTCTCTATTAATTTGCTGTATGGTGTTAGCTTGTCATCCTTAGATTGGTACTCTCCATTGACTTGGTTGATAATAAGCTATGAATTTTTGTAGACTTTTAGTACCATGATCTACCACTATGTTGCAATCTTGAGACCTATGGTTAAAGCCTTGTACTCTGCAATGTTTTTAGTGCAAGGAAATGCCAATTTGTAAGATCTAGGAATACAATCCCCTTGTGGGGTGATGAAGAAAACACCGGCCCCTGATCCATGTTGTGTGAATGAGCCATTGAAGTAGAGTTTCTAGTGATCGACTATACTGAGATTAAAGATGGACTCATTTGGAAATTCTAATATGAGTGGATTCTCTGAATAGATGGGAGCTTTTTCTTGTTGGTCTGCAATGACTTCTCCTTTGATTGATTTTTGCTCTACATATTCAATGTCATGTTCTAATAGTATCATGACCCACTTAGCCATCCTTCCTGTGATCATTGCCTTTGGCAGCAGATACTCTAGGGGATCAATCTTGGCGATCAACTTGATCTGATGAGCTAGTATGTAGTGTCTAAACTTTTGGGCAGCAAACACGACTGCTAGGTAAGATTTTTCTATTGGTGTGTAGTTGAGCTCATGCCCTACCATTGTTCTATTGATGTAGTAGATGGCCCACTCTATCCCATTTTCATTGTGTTAAGCTAAAAGAGCTCCAAGGGCTGTTGTTGCTCAGATGTATAAAATCAGTGGTTTTCTTGCAATGGGTGGCATTAACACCAATGGTGTGAGTAGATATTCTTTGATTTTGCTAAATGCCTAATCACACTTTTCATCCCACTTATATGCTACTCCCTTGTGGAGCAGATGTGAATATGACATCTATTTATCCGCGAGTTGTGCTATGAACCTCTGAATTGATTGGAGTCTGCCTTGCAGGCCTCTGAGTTGTTTCAGTGTCCTTGGTGCCTCCATGTCGAGGATTGCTTTGAACTTGGTGGGGTATACCTGGATTCCCCTCATTAGTACTATGTATCCCATAAATTTACCTGATTACACCCCAAAGACACATTTCTTGGGGTTGAGACTGACCTTGTACTTCTCCAGTCTATCAAAAATAGAGCTCAAGGCTGCTCTGTGGTCTTGTCTTTTTTGGATTTTTCCAATATTTCATCTACATAGTCCTCCACTATTTTATGGATCATGTCATGGAAAATCAGTGTCATGGCTCTTTGGTATGTTGCACCTGCATTTTTCAAACCAAATGCCATCATGTTCCATTAGTTGGTGCCCCATGGACATGTAAATGATGTCTTATGCTGGTCCTCCTTTGCAATCATTATCTGGTTATACCCCGGGAAGCCATCCATCAATGATAGCATCTTGTGTTTGGTCGTCATGTCCACTATCATATCAATGTTAGGTAGTTGAAAATCATCCTTGGGACATGTGTTGTTGAGGTCTCTAAAGTTAGTGCAGATACAAATGCCCCCATTTGGTTTTGAAACTGGTACAAGATTGGATACCCATTCTGGATAATCAATTAGGCGTGTGAAGCTGACATCCAAGAGTTTTTGCAATTCAACATTAACTAGAAAGGCTATTTGAGGATGCATTTTCCTTAATTTTTGTCTTACTGGCTTCGCTCTAGGGTAAACAACCAAATGATGAACCACAACTTTCGGATCTAGACCCGGCAAGTCAGCATAGGTCCCTATAAATGTTACCTTTCTTTCCTTTAGAAATGCTGCCAATAGTTCTTGTTCTTTTGTTAGAAGCGACTCAGCATAGAAAGTGATTTGTTGCATTACCTCCATTCCCAAGTTGATAGAATTACACTGTTATGCTAATGATGTCGATTTCTCTTGATGCAATGTAGTAGGGGGAGATTGAATCCTTTATCTTCCGGTGCCTCAAAGAGGTTTTCACCATTAGCTGTGTCCTTTATTTTTACTATTATGTGGTTAGAGAGTGCCACAATGTGGTTTTCAGTCAATAACTCTAAGCTTTTTATTGTTCTTTTTCTTTTTTGATTGAAGGACTCAACCATCTCCCCATAATATTCTTGTGTGTCTAGTATGATCTCGAATCCAAATTTATGATCTTCACATGGTACTATATCCCTTAGTCCCATGAATTCTCAGAGTGCCTCATCATTTTCGAACGAGTCTAGAATCGGTGGTCCTCATTGGTCATAGTCGATGAGTTGAGGGTATACTAAGTCAATTTTGTGGGTTTGTTGGTTTGAATCAGCAGGTGAAACATCAAAGATCAAACTAAAATCGGAAAAAATCTTCATCAATTCATGATTGACAAATACTAGTTAAATCTGTCAATATTGAACAAATCAGACAAAGCCTTCCCTATGAAATTATTGAGCAATGTAAAGGAAATGACCACATTATCAAACTAACAAGATGAACATGAAAGGAAGATGAATATGAAAACTATTCATAAATCACTCAAACTTCAATCCCATAGGGGGAGTGGTGCTCCTCATGATGTAGAAATGATTCCCTTTCCCACCCCCTAATAAGCAAGATTGCCAAAATGAAAGATGATGATGCAAATACCAAGATTGTGCATCAAATTGTGTTGTTGTAGCCAAATTGTTTTGTAGTTGTGGTGTTTAAATTCCTTTCTTTTATAGATTCAAGGTTAGGATATTGAGGGATTTGGATGAATGTGGGATCATTCACAAGCCAATGACAAGATGCCACTTATCAAGATGTGAGAGGATGAGCATTGTGCATATTTTGGCCAATGTGCCAATTTCAAATTTGAATTTGCATGAAATGACATGTTTAGGGGGGATGAAAGGTGAATTAAATGCTAAGTTTGACTTGTGTAAGATACATGTAAGAGCATTTAATTCTTTGATGGGGACAAGTCATTTGAGACGGAGATTCAAAATTGGAGGAATATTCCATCTTGATGCCCCTTGGTTGTAGAGCAAGAAGATTTGGATTGTATGCTTGTGGTGTTTGCATGGAATCATGGACAAGTTGATTATGGATAATTCTCTGATTTGGTGTGATGTTTAGATTTGGAATGATAGATTGAAATTGAACATTGTTGTGGTTTGAAAACACTTTGCTTGGATCCAAAACAATGGAAAAAAAACATTCAACAAATCATCAGAATTTCAAACCCTTTGGATGTTAGAAACCCTAGATCAGACATGCAAACCTAAACAGCTTCCACAAAAGAGAAAAATAGAAAAAAAAGCAGAGCTTTGCATGTAATGTGAAAAATGATAATATTCAGGAATTCAATGAAGCACTGGAAGAACACTGTGGAGTAACATTGGAACCGCAATTTGGGAAGCAAGGAAAGATACTTCTATCTACAAGAAACCATATCGAAATCATAATAATGTGACAGTAGACCCGATGCCACCAACAACCCTGGAATCCATAGAGAAATAGTAGATGAAATGATGACAGAATCTAGAAACCATGAATCTCAATGTTGATGCCAAACTAAGACTGAAACTCTTCCATGGGAACAAGTACCATACAGACTCGGGAACAATAACCACAAATTTAGTGGCCCTCAAACTGAGATGGATCCGATGCGGATCACTAACCATAGGCTCTCAATCTAAAGTGTGAACCAAAATGAATCTAGTATGTGTCAAGCTAAGACAAAATATGGCCAATAAGAAACTAAGAAACCAGATTACAACCCATCCGAGTTGTCATCAAAATACAATGAAGATTATTATGCAAGAAACCCCCCTGATGGAACTTTATATCAGTTCATTTATTACAATCCCCATTGACAGCAAAAGGAGAGAATTCCTAAATATGCATTAAAAAATAATAGAAAAAGACCTCAGATCTATGTAGAGGACTGAACCAGCTTTCCAATGCTACAAGAATGGCGAAAAAAGGATCGCTGAGTCAAAAGATATACCCTCCGGAGTGAACAATAGAAGTTCTAAGTTCAAAGACCTGCAAACGAAAAGTGGAGAAAAATCAGAAAACACTACCAATACCACTGGATCAGCGTCAAAATCCGCTTTCCAATGGTATCTCGTTTGTGAAAAACGGACACCGTACACAAAAATCACACCCGATCTTGTCAAAGGTGCTATAGAATGGCCAATAAGGCCTGCAGGCAGCAGAGGGGGCTAAAAAAATCTCAACCCCTGGTCCTGTGTACGCCCAGGGGCTGGCATGTAGGGGACTGGGGTGGAGCCCCTAGTCCTCCATATGATTGGTGGGTGTCTACAGGAAGTGGCTGGGGGCTGGGCGCACAGCGCCCGGTCCCCCATGGGATCGCGGGCTCTGTCCGTGGGGGCTGAAAGGAGGCTGACGACGGTGGAAGGGGGAGTCACCGGTGGCAGTGATGGACTAGTGGCTGCCTAGTGGTGATGACTTCTGAACTAGAGGTGGTGGCGCAGATCCCCAAGAATGAATTTTTTTTGCATTTTTTTTCAAAAATCGTGCCTCGGGATGCATGCTGGGGAGGCCGTACGGCTTCCCTGGCAAATTTTTTTTGCCTTCCGGATCAACTTCGCCAAAATCGACAAAACAAAAGGAAATCTTAGGGTTTTTGGCTGCTACGAATGCAATGGTGACCTCTGTTTGGGCTCAAAATTCTCCAAAAAAATAATGACCTCCAGAGCTTGCAAAAAAATACCAAAATTAAAACCCTCACATATCTGGCAAATCATGACCAAAATCTGCAAAATAAAAGCCAAACCTGACTTTTTCCAGCACTCTGAATCCAATGGTGAGGCTCGATCTGATCCAAAACACTGCATAAATGAACTCAAGGCATAAAATCCTTGAGGAACCCCGAATGAACTCAACAATGGTTTTCTCTAGAATTTGATAAGGGGTTGCATGTCAAGGCTCTGATACCATGTTAGAAACCCTAGATCAGACATGCAGACCTGAACACCTTCCATAGAAGAGAAAAATAGATAAAGCAAGAGGTTTGCATGAAGATGTGCAAAATGATATTATTCAGGAATTTAATATTACAATGAGATGATTTGCTTTATAAAAGCAAGTATGCAACCCTAATGGTGACCTAAAAATAGCGCAACTAAATAAAGCTTACTTATTAAATAAGTAAACTAATTATTACCTAAGCAAAACCTAAGTAAAGTTATGCAAGTGTAATTAAATATTAATTACACTAACATTGGAAGAACAAATACCTTGGAGGTGTCCACATGTTACTGCTTGTCCCTAGGGGTTCTTATCTCTAAAAGGCTTCTAAACATTCAAACATCTCAATTTTTTTCTCCCAAAGTCAACATTAGGTAACCTTTGCTTTGATTTCCTTTATTTCCACATAATACACTTTATGGGATAAAATAAAGTTAGGACATTGGACATTAAGTTTGAAACATAATCAAGAATGTGCTTGTGTAAAAAATAATCGAATCTAAGCAAGATAACAGACAATTGAACCACACATGTGCTTGCAATCTTATGACTTATGGTTTTCCATGCGAAAATTGATCTTTTGGCCTTTTGGTATGATTTATTCTTAGGGAAAATCATGTTCTTCAATACACACCAACTAATCACTAGCTTAATTAGTCAAATCCCTGATTAATGCTAAGCCTAACCCATGTCCCATCCTCTAGCTTTTCCCACTTGCACAATAAATCATTTATTTTGATTTATTAAAAACCCCTATTTTCCTCCTAAGGCATATTCCCAAGGAATATGCCCTCATTAACTCCCCTTGTTTTACTTTTTTTATCCAAACAAAATTCCCCCCAAATCCTTCAACTACATGCATTTAATGCCATTTTAAAAATTCAAATGGGCACAATGGCCAAAAATTGCACAATCATGGGCCAATCACATTGTGACAAGTGGCTCTCTCCTATTTGTTGGGGACATCAAAATCTACAAATGGCTAAAATTTGAACACACACCATTAGTAACATGATTAGTATTTCAAAAAAAAGAAAATATTCAACATCCATATGAGATAATACATCATGCTTCAAAATGCAAATAAATGGCAAAGATGAACAAAGCATGTAAAACATGAAATATACCTATCCCATATTGGATTGGTGCACCTTTGGTAATGTGAAGGAGCCCTTTCCAAATCCTTGATAAGCTTAATGATGATGATAGACAAAGAGATGCTAAATCAACTCGAGTTGGCTATAGTGAGAATGCCCAAATTGTTGATGAAAAATGAGAGAAAATGCATTGAATTTATAGGAGAGATTGAGAGAGGAGAGGCCGAGATTGAGGAATGAGGGACTAATCCCCAACAAATAGGAGAGAGCCACTTGTCACAATGTGATTGGCCCATGATTGTACAAGTTTTGGCCAATGTGCCCATTTGAAATTTGAAAATCGCAATAAGTGCATGTAGTTGAAGGATTTGGGGGGGAATTTTTCTTGGCCAAAAATGTCAAACAAGGGGAGTTAATGAAGGCATATTCCTTGGGAATATGCATTGTGAGGAAAATAAGGGTTTTAATAAATCAAATTAAATGATTTATTATGCAAGTGGATGGGACATGGGTTAGTCTTAGCATTAATCAGAGATTTGAGTAATTAAGCTAGTGATTAGGTTGTGTGACATTTGATTTGCATTTTTGTATTTGTTTTCAATCAAATGAGAGGAAAATGAATATTAGTCATTTAATTAAATACATGTGATTTAATTAAATCAAGAGACTTTAGGAGATAATTAAATAATTTGATTTATTTAATTAAAGAGATAACCTTAGTGAATGAATTAAATTGGTTTATTTAATTAATAGACAGAATAAATGTTGAATGAAACATGATTAGATGCATGAATAAATTTTGCATGTCTACAATATATTCGCCCATAAATGAAGGTGTGAATTCTAATGATCCCCAATCATCGCCTAGTAATTTAGACATTGATTCTTCTTCTTCTATGTTGGTCTTAAGAGGTGCTAGGTTGGAAGCAACTTTCAGGCTCAGGGTCTATGTCAATTGGATCAACTTTGTTATTATAGAAATATTTCCTTTTTTGATGAAGGGTCGAAGGTACCACGTGTATCTGTTGAATCCATGGTCTTCCCAAAAGAAGATTATAGGAAAGGTCATAGGGAATGCATGAATAGGAGTTTTCAGCATAACCATTCTGATAGTAATAGGTAAAGTGATAACACCAAGCAATTGCTTTGTAACATCGTCAAATCCTCTAATAAATAGGGAATCAAATTTGATTTTTTATTTATCCACATGTAATCTATTAAGAATCTTTACACTACACACATTAAGGGCAAAGACATTTTCAACAAGGGTCTGTTTGATGCCTATTTGATTGTATTGGGTTACTATCATAAAGGTTTCATTTTACTTCATTAATTCTAATGGAGGGAGCTCATGTTGGTAGAATGTAATGTCTACATTAACAATATTCATTCCTTGTATTAGAGATACCAAATCATGTGCATTTGTACCAAGAGGAACCACTATCTATTGCAATGTTGTTTGGAGCGTAGAATGATAGTTGGGTGAATTATGAAGAAGATCCCAAAGGGATATCTTGGCAGAAGTATTCTTAAGTTTCTCCATGAGATCGTACTCCCTAAGGTATGAATTTAAGCGAGGGGTTGTAGGTAATATGGGATTCATTAAAGGTAAGGTTGTTGAGGTGGCTTGTTGGGTGTGGGTTATTGCTTGTGTAATTTTTGTGAGAAACAACATCATGTTTAGGTGGGTAAAGGGTAAACTCAGGTTTAGATGGAGGTTGAGGTTTATGGGAAGGTGGGTAGAGAACAAGTTGAGGTTGAATTAAATTGACATCTTTTGTTTGAGGTTTCTCACAACAAACCCTAGTGGATGAGCTAGTTGAGATGAATTCCTAAAGGGCTTCATCTAACATGTCCAACTCATCACAACTAAAAGTTTTCGGAGGTAGGTTATCAGTGGTTGGTTTGGGTTTTTCATCATAAACCTTAGTGGATGAACTTAGTGAGATGAAGCATTGTAAAACTTCTTCTAACTTATCCAAGTCATCACTAGTAAAAGGTTTAGATGATATGGTTTTCCTAAAGTGGAGAAGTGTGTGGATAGTTTCATGTGGTGTTTCTAATGTTTTATCTTCATGTTCTAATGAATGTGACTTAAATGAACTAGGAACTAAATCTAAAAATGAAAGTTGTAAAGATCTAATGCTATCCATAAATGCAATGAAAGTAAAAGATGCTTATGCTAATGATTACCATATAACAAAAAAAATTGAACTGAAACAAAAAAGCAACTAGAACAAATAAAAACCACATAAACTGGAAACTAAATGCAAAAAAGATTAATACAAAATGAGCACTAGGACTAAGTTGCCCAAGGTGGAAAATTAGTCCCAGAGGGGTATTTTTGAAGTCTTTTTGACTTTTATGATGAATTCTAATGTATGTTGTACTGTAGAATGCAAATCTAAAGTGCGGATACAAAATTTCACTATTGTTGAAGGAAATGTGGTGCAAAAATGAATGTTTCACTAATGCAAAGTATGAAACCCTAGGATGAAAATTTAAACAATGCAAAATGCAATGTAATGTTACTAAATGTTATGCTTAGGATGTAAATGCATGCTAAATCAGAATTAAGATGTTTCTAAATGTAGGTTCACCAAAATGAACCACACATTTTAGGGGAAAGGGGGCTCTCTAACACTTCTAGGGTTTTCACCTAAAAGGAGAGAGTTCTTTCTACCCTAAAACTTGAAGCTCATTCAAAAATAATGTAAATTTGATTGAAGTATACCTAAGAAGAATGTCCTAAATGCAATAAATTGAAAATGTAATTGAACTATTCATATAAAACTAATGAGGTGTACATTGTTTGAAACACATGATAATATACAAAACGATAAATTAAAGACAATATAAGACAAGATAAAAGGGCAGATTGAAAGAGTGCACCTAGAAATGAACAAGAGTGTAAGTGAAGATTGTAAATGCCTCTAGAATTCTCGAAAATCTAATTTTTAGGCCAATTGGGACACTTATGCAAAGCTAGGTGACTTAGTCCCAATTATGGGAAACTGTTGTAGGGCATGTTTCAACCAACTAGGTACCCAAATCTCCAAATTTTTTTGACAAATACATGTATTGGGACTAAGTCGTCATTGTTGGTGACTTAGTCCACTCTGACTTTTCTGAGAATCTAAAAGTGGAACTAAAAGCCTATAGTCTGCAATCTGTTTTCCAACTAAAATTCAGGTCCAAATCTACAAAATCACCTACAAAAAAAAATAGTTTGGTTTCTAATGAGGGGTTTGCATTGGTCAAACCCCTAATTGGTATTTAAAATTTGGAAGAGATAATGAATCTACATAAAACCCTAGCCCTAAGTGTGTCTAAGACTAGGAAATATGAAGTATGATGCAACCCTATTCTAATGTGCAAGAACAAGATGCATAAATGAAACTTAGAACAATGAAAGACTCATTCCAAGAGACCCAAAATCACATTAGAAATGAATCTTAATGACATGTAAACCTTCCTTAGGCTAAAGATAGAGAGAAAATGGAAGATGGAACAACTTTGAAAACAAGTCTTTAGGATTCATTTGATGGCTAGTTACATCTCCTCAACCTAGATTTCTCCATAATTCTCCATAGGAATCCATGATCAATCCTTTTCAATGTGAGATCTTGGACAAAAAGTGAGCTTGAAGACCCATAAAAACCATAGCTTATTGTCCTAAGATTCAACTTTGTTGTAGATAGAGTAATGAATCTTCTTGTGGAAGATGTTCAACACTTGATTCTTGAATTTTCTTGTGAAAAATGACTAAAGGTTTCAAAAAATGACCTAAAAACATGTATTTATAAGCATAAATACCTAATTGTCAGTTATTTTGACCTAAGAGGCTAACATCCATCAAGAATTTTTATTACGTTAGAGATTTTCTTGCTCAAAAATGTAAATTACCCTAAAAGGGACTAAGTCCCCACCTTGGGTGATTTACTCCCACTAGGGGTTTTTGAGGTGGGATTTGTGAAATTTGAGTGATTTGAATGTATTTTGTGAGGACTTGTATGATTTCTTAGGTGGAATAAGCTCCAAGGTCCAAAATAATGAGTCTTAGGGGCCTATAAATGTTGTTTTAGGGGGTGATTAATGCAAGGGTGTCTAAAGTAGGACCAAATTAGGCACAAAATTGTCTCTTTCTTCAAGAGTCAACATTTTTTTGTGACACAATTGGACAATGTGTTCCACTTGTAAACCTTTTTGGACAAAAAATCTAGACTCGGTCCACCATGTTGGACGACTAGTCGAAACTTGATCGGTTGCAATTTTTCTCTTTTTCTATTTCCTTTTTCCTATCTTTGATGGTGTATTTTTGTGATCTAGTTATGGCTTCATATATCATCCACAATCATGTTACTTTGTGCCTATGTTGGTTTTCCATAGGATCTTGATCCTAGGGGCTTGATCTTCCCTCTTGATTATTGTCATCCTATCCTACTAAAATTTGTACATTTGAACCCCTCTTGATTGCGTGGTTGGCTACTTTAGTGTGAGTTTGAAGCAAGTTCATCCTCTCACTAAAGTGGGGGCTAAATGTACTATAGGAAAATACATACCCTTGCATTTTCACACTTTTTTGGGCCTTCCTTGCTTTATTTATCTTCATTTATGGCATAATTGGTCCTATTTTGTGTCCACAAGCCCTATGAATTGCGCCTTTTTCTAGTTAATCCCAACATTGTCCAATGCATAAATGATAATCCAATGATTGTCATTTATGTGTCCTTTATTTTTGGGTTAGGACTAAAATGCAACCTAGGGAATCTTTGTCCCCCTGAGGTCTCGGGACCCTGATTTTGTGGCATCTTAATTGGGCCCCTTTTTGGTGTATGTACCGCAAGTTTCATGACTTCACACTAAGCCACCACCTAGGGCATCTTACTCCTCCTTAAGTCATTTTCATGATTTAATTTCAAATTCTGACAGGATTTAGCCTCCTTTATTTAGTGACTTTGTAAGTTGGCATGGCGTGATCTAATTTTGGGATATTAAGCATAGATAAGTATAAATACAAAGTTCATTCATTTTCATCCTAGCGACTTGAGTATTCATTCCTAAGGCAAGTTTATGAGATCAAGAGCATTCAAGAGAAACTATTCAGGCATTTTGAGCCATCATCAATATTCAAGCATCATGTGTGTTGTTGTGCTAGCATTTGTGATGTAGGGTTTTGATTCAAGAAAGCAATTCAAGTCCATATCTTTGGTTCAAGCTCCATATTTATTGCAGTCATTTCACACAATTTTGTAGACTTTAAAAGGGTTTTGTTATCTTTAGCATTGAATGTTATTCATTCACCATTTCCCTTCATTACTTTATTTAATTTCAAGGTTTAATTAGCAACAAGGGGTTTTACCAAGGCAAACCGCCATTCACTAACAATCAACAATTTTTTCCCATCTTGCATATTTCTGTTTTTAAGTTTAGGTTGAAGTCTTGAATATTATTTAGAGTGAAAATTTGTAAAAGTTGCATTACAAAGTTTTCATATTCACGGAAACTCACCTATAGGTTAGATCCAGAAGTTTCAGAACTTGAGATCCGAGAAGAAGCAAGTGCAAACCTCGGAGCTCAAGATCACATTTGAAGTTTTCAAAAATTTAGAATGGGTCTAATACACCACCTTGGGTGTCTTAGTCCTCCCAGGTATAATTTTCAGAGATTTTTTCAGATCCAGTTGCGACATCCAAAGATTCCATATTTTCCCTAAAAAATAGTAGTGGGACTAATACGCTAGCTTGGGAATCTTAGTCCTACATAGCACTTTTTTGAAGCTTTTTTGCATTTCCAGAATCCTCATTGCATCTCTAGACTACCCAGGTACACATACCCTAACTTGGTGTAGCATAATTTTATCATTTGATCTCATTGTTTAGCTTGTATTGCTTGATTTTGTAGGAATAATGCTTTTTTGTCTTTTCCAAGCATTTTCTTGGGGGTGAACCCCTAAGAGCTTAAAAAATCCCCTCCTAGGTCCTCCTCATTAAGAATTGACTCACCTTGTGAGGTTGATAGTTAGTACAATTAGGACTCTTAGGGCATTCCTGAGTGATTAGTCGGAGAAAGAGTTACATTTTATATGCCCCTTTTTTAGCATTAATCAACTACAATTTCCTTTGTAGGCTTCATAACTGTTTTAAATTCCTAGGTGGAGGAATTGTCATAATAGCCTTAAATTTTGTTGGATCAACTTTGATACCCCTTATGGATACAATAAATCCTAGTAGTTTTTCGGATGTGATGCCAAAAACACACTTCTTATGATTTAATCACAACTTATACTATTCCAATAGCTCAAAAAATTTTAGGGTGATCTTCCCTATCTTTAAAATTCCCTAGAAGATCATCAACATAGTCTTGGACCATTATAATGTGGGTAACATCATGGAAGATGACTGCCATCGCACATTGATATGTTGCCTCCACATTCTTAAGACCAAAGGGCATGATGTTGTAACTGAATGTACCCCAAGGGGTAGTGAAAGTGGTTTTGTGTTGGTCTTCAAGTCCAATTTTAATTTGGTTATATCCTGAGAAGCTATCCATAAGGGATAGTGTGGCATGCCTTGTTGTGAGATCCACTAACATATCAATATTGGGAAGTGGGAAGTCATATTTTGGACAGGCTTTGTTGAGATACCTGAAGTCTGTGCAGATTCTAATGCCCCCATAAATCTTGGTCACATGTACTATATTTGATATCCAATCTGAGTAACCAATCGGCCTAAATAATCCAATTTGATATCGAGATGCACATCAAGATGGTAGAAAACCAAAGAAAGATCCAATCCTGGCATATCAGAGTAAGACCATCCAAAGTTCATGATGCCCTCCTTCAATAGGTTGAGAATGATGGGATACTCCTCTTCAGACAATGATTTTTCCAAGTAGGTGATTTTAGGTTCTTCTTTTCTGCTGAGATTGACTTCTTGTGTTTCTTCAATCAAGATTGAAGACCATTCAGATAAGTGAGCTCCGATAAGGGGAAGATGAACATCCCCATCCTCTAGTACATCATCGAGGTTTTCATTAGTGGATACATCCTTTATTTCTCCTTTTATGAATGAAGAAGTGCCTCAGAAATATTTTCAAGAGATGACTCTTTCTTGTTTTGTTTATTTTTAGTTTTGCTATTAGGGTGCACATCTTCCCCCAATCCCATAAGGTGTACTTATGCTTCCTCAGAAGGAAATATGTAAATTGGTGCACTCCCTCATAGGTCCCAATCAATGAGGTCAGGATGACAAAGGGAAAGGCTAATAGTAAAGATGGAGGTGGAACCAAAGAGGGAGGGAAGATCCACATCATCATATGAGAGTATGATAGATTCTTCTTTAAGTATACCCTCAAGAAAATCGATTTTCGATTTAACACTATTCAAGGTGCTACTAGATGTTGCAAATATCTTTTGTTTCTTATCATAGCCTAGCCCCAAGTTTTTAGGGTGCACTGGTGTTTCAATGGGTTGTAGCCTTCCATTTTCTTCAACACCAAGCCCTCCCCCTTAGTAATTATATTTTCTTCTAGCTTGGAAGCATGAGGATAAACTTCTTGGAAGTACTCAATGAGGGGAGTTGAGGGTTCAACTTCCTCTCTATAAACCCATTGGATGATATATCTTAATCCATATGATCTTGCAATGTGCTTGAAGACTAGAATCATATAGAACCCACATTCTAGGAACTAATGATTTTTGTCTTTGATTCTTCCTTCTATATAGATTGAGATAATTGGCCATAAGTGTAGGGAGATGGAGGCATTGTTTCCACATTAAGAGTTGTATACATCTCATACTCTCCGCAACCTTTAAATCATTGAGCTTGACCTTGGTGATGGTGGATGGAGTGGAGGATGTATTGGATGATATATTTGAAGACAAAATGGGTGGTGATGCTTAAGGAGCTCCCACTTCTACTATTAGACAATATCATGAATGTGGGAAAGAGGCCTCAAAAGCATGACAATACTCGAAAGGCTAGGGGTTGGTATGGATAGTGAATTCAACCCCATTGTATGGAAACTTTAGGCATTGATGATATGTCAAAGGGACAACTTGCATGGCATGAATCCATGGTCGCCGAAGGAGAATGTTATATGGTAAATCTAGATTAGGGACATGGAAAGTGGTATATTACACAACAAGACCAACCTAGATGGGACGATAAATAATGTTGTTTGAGTCTCTTTCTGCATTGTTGTACACCTTAATTGTGATGGTTTTATTATGTAGGTCAGCTTGAGTATACCCTACCTATTTTATAAAATTTAAGTTGTATAGATTTAGGGCAGAGCCATTATCTACCAATACCCTTTCCACTTTATGTCGAGTGACAAGGAATTCAATGTGTAAGGTGCGATTATGAGATGGATCAATTGGCGCCATATCTTTGTGGCTAAAACCCAGCTGATAGGTAGATGAAAAGTGTGCTACTAGAGCCTAGAATTGGGTAGAATCAATGTCATTTGGTACATGTGTGTCATGTAAATCCTTTGTGAGAATTTCTTCATGGACTAGGGAAGACATTAGCAAATCTAGGATAGATATTTGTGCAAGGGTCTTACAAAGGTGATCAGGGATGTTGTATTGATAACTCACAAGGGCTAGTTGAGATGAGTTGGAAGGCTCAAGAATAGATATGTGAGTGCATTGAGTGGTAACAAATAATTGGGGGTCTTTTCCTTTGACTCCAATCATGGATACATGTGGGTCCACTTGGCTAATGCACGTAACAATATTCTCATACTTATATGGTAGATTTTTATAGCTAATATTGTTTGTGTTGTTTCGGTTGTTGTTGTTGGACCCCATGTTTATATCTGAGGTGCTAGGACCTTGGTTATGCTTGGGAAAGGTAATTTGATATATTTTCGATTCAAGATTGGATGAGGTAGCTTGGTTTGCATCCACTACAATGTCTCTTCGATCAATGAGATAATGTATGTAACCTTTAAGCCCCTGGCATTTGTTGGTGGAATCATTGTCATTGCACATTGATATGTTGCCCCCACATTCTTAAGATCAAAGGGCATGACGTTGTAATACAATGTACCCCAATGGTTAGTGAAAGTTGCTTTGTGTTGGTCTTTAGGTCCAATTTTAATCTGGTTATATCCCAAGAAGCTATCCATAAGGGATAGTGTGGCATGCCTTGCTATGAGATCCACTAACATATGAATATTGGGAAATGGGAAGTCATATTTTGGACAAGCTTTGTTGAGATCCCTGAAGTCTATGCAGATTCTAATGTCCCCATCAAGCTTGGCCACATGTACTATATTTGATATCCAATCTGAGTAACCAATCAGCCTAAATAATCCAATTTGATATCAAGATGCACATCAAGATGGTAGACAACCAAAGAAAGATCCAATCCTGGCATATCAGAGTAAGACCATCCAAAGTTCATGATGCCTTCTTTCAATAGGTTGAGAATGAAGGGATACGCCTCTTTAGATAATGATTTCTCTAGGTAGGTGATTTTAGGTTCTTCTTTTGTGTCGAGATTGACTTCTTATGTTTCTTCAATTAGGATTGAAGACCATTCAGATAAGTGAGCCCCGATAAGGGGAAGATGAACATCCCCATCCTCTACTTAATCATCGAGGTTTTCACTAGTGGATACACCCTTTATTTTTACTTTTGATGAATCAAGGAGTGCCTCAGAAATATTTTCATGAGATGAATCTTTCTTGTTTTGTTTCTTTTTAGTTTTTCTGTTAGGGTGCTCATCTTCCCCCAATCCCATAAGGTGTACGTATGCTTCATTAGAAGGAAATATGTAAACTGGTGCACTCCCTCGTAGGTCCCAATCAATGAGGTTAGGATGACAAAGGGAAAGGCTAATAGTAAAGATGGAGGTGGAATCGAAGAGGGAGGGAAGATCCACATCATCATATGAGAGTATGATAGATTTTTCTTTAGGTATACCCTCAAGAAAATCGATTTTTGATTTAACATTTTTCAAGGTGCTAGTAGATGTTGCAGATCTCTTTTGTTTCTTATCATAGCCTAGCCCCAA
The DNA here is from genome assembly GCA_007115665.2 of Sequoiadendron giganteum. Classification (NCBI taxonomy): domain Eukaryota; kingdom Viridiplantae; phylum Streptophyta; class Pinopsida; order Cupressales; family Cupressaceae; genus Sequoiadendron; species Sequoiadendron giganteum. The sequence continues at coordinate 23,591,857 of CM021103.1, read as the reverse complement.
GTTTTTAGGGCGCATTCATGTTTCAATGGGTTCTAGCCTTCCATGTTCTTCAACACCAAGCCCTCCCCCTTGGTAATTACATTTTTTGGTTAGCTTCGAAGCATGAGGATAAACTTCTTAGAAGTAATCAATGAGGGGAGGTGAGGGTTTAGGTTCCTCTCTATAAACCCATTGGATGATATATCTTAAGCCATATGATCTTGTAGTGTGCCTAAAGACTAGAATGTTGTAGAACCCACATTCTAGGAACTAATGATTTTTGTCTTTGATTCTTCCTTCTATATAGATTGAGACCATTGGCCATAAGTGTAGGGAGATGGAGGCATTGTTGCCACATTAAGATTTGTATACATCTCATACTCTCCACATCCTTTAAATCATTGAGCTTGACTTTGGCGATGGTGGATTTAGACATGGTGGATGGAGTGGAGGATGTATTGGATGATATATTTGAAGACAAAATGGATGGTGATGCTTAAGGAGCTCCCACTTCTACTATTGGAAAATATCATGAATGTGGGAAAGAGGCCTCAAGAGCATGACAATACTTGAAAGGTTGGGGGTTGGCATGGATAGTGAATTCAACCCCATTGTATGGAAAATTTAGGCATTGATGATATGTCTAATGGACAACTTGCATGGCATGAATCCATGGTTGATGAAGGAGAATGTTATATGGTAAATCTGGATCAGGGACATGGCAAGTGGTATATTACACAACAAGACCAACCTAGATGGGATGATAAATAATGTTGCTTGAGTCTCTTTCTATGTTGTTGTACACCTTAATTGTGATGGTTTTATTGTCTAGGTCAGCATGAGTATACCCTACCTATTTTATAAAATTTAAGTTGTATAGATTTAGGGCAGAGCCAGTATCTACCAAGACCCTTTCTACCTTGTGTCAAGTGACAAGGATTTCAATGTGTAAGGTGCAATTGTGAGATGGATCAATTGGTACCATATCATTTTGGTTAAAACCCAGCTGATAGGTAGATCAAAAGTGTCCTACTAGAGCCTAGAATTGGGTAGGATCAATGTCATTTGGTACATGTGTGTCTTGTAAAACCTTTGTGAGAATTTCTTAATGGACTAGGGAAGACCTTAGCAAATCTAGGATAGATATTTGTGCAGGGGTCTTACAAGGTGATCAAGGATGTTGTATTGATAACTCACAAGGGCTAGTTGAGATGAGTTGGAAGACTCAGGAACTGATATGAAAGTGTATTGAGTGGTAACAAAGAATTGGGGGTGTTTTCCTTTGACTCCAATCATGGATACATGTGGGTCCACTTGGATAATGCACGTAACAATATTCTCATACTTATATGATAGATTGTTATAGCTAATATTTTTTATGTTGTTTCGGTTGTTGTTCTTGGACCCAATGTTTGTATTTGAGGTGCTAGAACCCTGGTTATGCTTGGGAAAGGTAGTTTGATATATTTTCAATTGAGGATTGGATGAGGTAGCTTGGTTTGCATCCACTACAGTGTCTCTTTGATCAATGAGATATTGTATGTAACCTTTAAGCCCCTGGCATTTGTTGGTGGAATGACCTTTAATCCAATGGTAATCACAATACTCATTCTCTCTATACCAAGAAGGATTTGTCTTTGAATCATCAAAAGGTTTCGTAATAGGATATGTAACCTCTTGTAAAGGAGTGAATGTGTGTTTATTATTCCCTTGATTGGTTTGGTTGGATTGTGGGGGAGGACGGGGTGTGCCTTGTGGCATGGATATGAAATTGGTAACTGATTGTGGATGAGGGCATATTGTGATATCTAAGAAGTGCTAACTGCATGGATATGCTTATTTTCAATGACACATCATTAACAACTTTTGTGTTTATGTTCCAGTAGCGTGATTTATTCCCAGATTGTTTGGCTATATCTTCTTTGAATATTTTTATGAAACCTTTAGCAATGAGGGCCCTTTCAATAGTGGTACCCTTTTCAATTACTTCTATGAAGGTATTAATACAATGAAGATGCAAGTTGTGAGCCAACTCAAGATGGGAGTTTTCAATAAAGATGCTCACTAACTCCTTCTCAAAAATACTAGATTTGAGTCGACTGGGAAGGGCTCACCACCTCTATAGGTAGCTCACAAATGTTTGTCCCTCATGTTGCTTATCTTTTGGGAGATCTAAGGTGTTTGTGTCCTTAAGATTGAAAGAGAAGTGTGTGAAAAATGTCTCTGACAAATCGATAAAGTTAGAGATCGACCCTCGCAGAAGACCCATGAACCAATATAGAGCTTGTCTTATTAATTTTCTAGGGAACAATTGAAGGAGGTGATTATCATTATGTCGTACGACCTCCTGAAAATGCATATAAAACTCTTGTAAGTGGTTTCGTGGATCACCTCTCCCCTTGTACTTTTCAAATTTTGGAATTTCAAAATTTTTAGGGAAGGGATGAGTCAAATGGATAAGGACAAATGTCCTCAAACTTTAAGTATTTCTCTGACGTACCATCTTGCAAGTATTTTAGAGTAGATTTCATGTCTTCCCATTCCTTATTAATTGGTACTAATGGGGGAGGACCTACTAAATTGGACCTATCATATGGGGCATATTTTTGATATGGTGGCGATGGAGGTAAAATGGATTGATCATAGGATGGAAAAAAATATTATGGAATCTGTTGATATTGCTTAGTGATGTGGGTTGAGGATTGGTCTAAATTTGTTGATGTGATGGTGGGGCTTGGAAGAATGATGAGGAGGCACCCTGCTGATATGATGGAGGCTGCTAATAGTAAAATAGATTGGATTGGTAATCATACATAGGTTGTTGTTGGGAAATATATGGTGGCTATTGGGGATTGGATTGCTGATGGTAATTTTCTTGTTGCAACTGCTGAGGATTAGTGTAAGATGGTTATTGTTGAGATCACTATGGATTATAGTCATAATAATTGGTCCCGGGATTGGACGTAGTGGGTTGCGGTCTAGGAGTACCTAGTGAAGGGGGAGGCTGATAATAAGTGTTTTACAGAGGAGGTTGAAAGGGTAGAGGTTGCAGATGATATTGATATTGGGTGGAAGGGTTTCCTTGCGATTGCAAAGGAGGTTGTTGAGGTTGTGGTAGGATTTGGGGTTGATGTGGAAGCTATGACAATGGCTTTTGTGATGGTTTTTGTAAAGGAGGTTGTGATGGTGGTTTCTACGATGGTTGTTGGTAAGGTGGTTGTGATGGTGCTTGCTATGGTGGTTGTTGGTAAGGTGGTTCTGATGGTGGTTGTTGTGGTGGTTGTTGGTAAGGGGGTTTTGATGGTGGTTGTTGTGGTGGTTGTTGGTAAGGTGGTTGTGATGCTGGTTGTTGTGGATTACCCTAAGGTTGATACGGGGGTGGAATATTTCCTTGAGGCTAATGTTGATATGGTGATGGAGGCATGTGACAAGAGGATGATTGTAGGCCAACATGAATAAATTTGAATGGAGATGGTGGTAAGTTAATGGGAATGAACAAATGGGGGGTATATGAGAAGGTGCAATAATAAAAGGATTATATGTATTTCCCCAATGTTCCTTGATGATTGAATCAATTGATTCAGTGGAATAGGTGTTGCACATGGTGTGGGGGTTGGACCTTGCAGGATGATCATAGCTTGCAGATTGGGAGGACCTTGAGGATTGTCAAGACTAGGAGGATTACTAGGATCAAGACCTTATGTATTATTAGGATCAAGTGTTGCATCCATGACTGAAATCAAGACATGAGTAGACAAAATATGATAAGACATATCATTGCCACATCCCTATTGATATCATGTGTCCTATGGAGTAACTTGAGGGACTTGTGGGATTGATGAGTCGGGATTAACCTGAGAACCTTATGAATCTTGTGCTGGGGGAGGGGGTGTGATATTGACATACTATTATAAATAAAAACCAAGTAGTGGTCTAGTACTCCTCATAAGCAATTGAGCAAGAATCTTATCTCCATGCTTGGCGAGGAGATGATCTATCATCTACACATTAGTGGGATCACAAAGGTACTCATCAAGAGTCAGCTCAAGATGATTGATCATGCTTTCTTATGGGGTAGGTTGCATGTGGATTTCCATGTTGGATTGTGAAGAGCCACCATTAGTGGGTGGATTCAGAGGATATTGAGTTTGACCACCTTGGGACTATTGTAGCTCCATGAGTTTCTTCGCCTATGATCGAGTAGTAATGGGCATGAAAATGCCAGTGACCAGGTGACTAAGATGATGCTAAGCCCTAAGAAGCACCTAAGTGATGATTTCCTAGATGATGATTTATAAAGATTGTTAGGATGATAGATTGATTGATTAATGGGATCATCAATAAGATGATAATGGATTTTTGATTAGATAGGACTGGATTAGATCGATGGATTGATTAGATTGGATTGATAGGACTAACCCCGAACTAGGTTTAGGAGCTCAATTGGATGATATAGAATGATATCGATAAGATTGGATGATGGAAAATATGATTATGGCACAAATCTACGTCTAGATGGAAGTAGATTGATGAGGCCACAGAGGATTACTAACTCAAGATAGATGACAATCCTAAGTAAGCAAGGATAATTTTGATTAGGGTCAATTGCCTAACCCAATTAGATAAAAAGTCCCTAAAATGATGTTTAAGGGATTCAAAATGAAAAATTAATGATGGATATGATATTTAAGGATGCCCTAAGATGAACCTATGCGTTTAGATTGATGGTCGGATGAATTTTGAAAAATGTAGATGCACTAAAATGATGATTGGGGACATATGGGTGATGATAAAAAAATTTTGATCATAGGAAAGGACTTGGAATGGAGTAGCCTTTCAGTGGCCAAGAGGATTCACTCTCTCATTTTTGTATGAGACATGGATTCACCTCTATGTAAGGTGAGTTCACCCTTCTAGATCATGGGTTTTCCTATCCAATAGTTCACAAATTTTCCCTAGTGTAAAAAATGTTTTCTAATCTAGGTTCGCAGGTTCACCTATATCATGGACTGTATGGTCAGGACTTTCAATATCATCAAAAGAGACAATAGGTTCACCTAAATAGGGCTCAGTATGGACGTGCACATGCATTTTAACCTCTTAGGAAAACAAGTTCGCCTTTATAGGTTTCAGAATCACCCCTTACTTCAAATGTATGAATGAAACACATAAACGCCTCTCAGGGGATCGAGATTGCCTATTTATACAAACTTACACACAAGGATGGTATGGCCTGAAAGCAAGATCACCCTTATGGATAGTAAGTTTCCCTGTGCTAAGGGATGTGCAGAAAAAGGACTGTGAGACTTAGACTTAGGTTCGCCTGTTCAGAGAACAAACAAACATAGATATGCCTATCTAAGGGATTAGACGAGCGAGTTCATCTCTGTGAGAAGTGGTTCCACCTATTGGAGATGACTAGAATGGACTAGAATCAGATGCAAGTTCACCCCTTGAAGGGAAAGGTCACCTATCCATAGCAAAAAATTCCCTTTGTAGGAAGAAAATTCACCTCTAAGGGCAAGGACAGACTATGGAAAAGGACAAAAAAATAAAACAACAAGCAGTGTGTAAGGATAGACTCAGACTGAAGACACTCAATCATTTATCATGAAAAGACAGTATGCTAGAAATCACAAGCCTAAAATTAGTGATAATGGGTTTACAAACTTGATGTAGGCCCACCACCTTGGGGGTTATCCAAGGTTAATATTTCGTGATACGGGTGTGGTTCTTTGGATCATCACCCTTTCTCGTGAAGGTGGATAGATAGAGATTCAGTGGCATAGGATCATCAATAGATGCCATAGGCTCACCTTCACTCTCTCATTCGAGAACTATCATATTTCACCATGAGGATTTTGATCTCAACCTAAGGGACTATGTGGCAAGTCACTTTGGGGCATCATTTGCAATCCCTGCACTACACCAAGCCTTCGTTGAACATGGGTCTTATCTAGGCTATACAAGTGATCTATGGGAGTCCTCGATACACTAGAAGGTTTGTGAGGCAACAACCATGAACACCAATTCATCACAAGAGTGGATCAAGAGCCCCAACAAGGTACTAGAAACTTAGACTAACCCTTCACACCTTAACTAGGAATCACCCTAGTATCAATGCTCCACAAGACATGATGCAACTGGATTGGGGTATAGCTTTAGCTCTCCCCCCTTTATATACCTTGCTGATACACATGGTTGAGATCATCCATTGGGGTGATGAAATCCCAAAGTAGGTATCCTAAAGGGCAAGAAATGCTAGGCATTTCTAGTCCCCAATCTTGCATGTAGCACAAGGGGAGAGCATATACGAAAGTAGCACTCCTAGGTAGACATAACTAGACTAGAATGAGTTGTGATTTTTGATCCCCAGGCTCACCATACGATGCAAGGGGAGATCATATGGCAACAACCCGCTGCCAAAGATAGAAAAAAAAATTAATCGACCCTTTAGGAAAATCGAAATGTTCCTAGATTAGTATGGAAAATAACACACACAAACTAATCTAAATGTCTTCAACCGATCATCCGGCAATAAATGAGTTAGTAGTTTGACCTCCAATCTTGGACAAATGATAAGTTGCACAAACATTAATGAAAGCTCATAAGAACAAACAAAAAATTCAACTAATTAGTATCTAAAACTAGAACCAAATGAAAGCGAAGACCAAAAAATTTATAATTCTGGAATACCTCAGGTTCACCCCTGTGTAGGGCATATTCACCTTTCTCTTATGTTTAGGATCACCTTTCTATTGGAGAGGCAGGTATGAGATCACCTTTTGGGTAGAAAGGCATATGCAATTTTGCCTCTATAAATGAATCAGGATCACCCTTTCTACTAGTGAGTTCACCTATCCATACTACCTAAAGCACATTCACCGCTGAAATTTTGGTTCTTGGTTGCGGGTTGCAGATTTTCCTATTAGTGAATAGGCGGGTGCATAGTATCCTATGTCCTAGTAGGATTTCCCCTGCGATCAGGTGGATTCACCTTTGTAGTCAAAATTTGAACCTGCAAAATTCAAAACAACACCAAAAAGTTAAACTAGACCGATGACGTGGGTCCCACCAAGCATGCTAAAAATGTGGTGTAAGTGTTCTAACCCTAAAAATGCAAGATAATTAAATTAAATGCAAAGGAAAGAGCACAAACAAAATAGTCAAGATTGACCTAGCTTAGCTCTAACAAATACATAAGAAAATATAAATTTTTACCCTTTTTGAGTTGTCTCCTTTGGTTGGCCATTTGATGTTAATTTTGTGTTCTCCTTTGTTGACAGAATTGCATGTAACTTATCTCAAAATGATGATGATCCTATGAGAAATGTAATGGTGTGGCTGGATAGTGGATTGGAGGCAAGATGGGTGCTTAAAGTCCTACAACAATGGGGGTTGAATGCTTGTTAGTATGAATGATAAAAGTTTGTTAAGTGTGTGATAGATGAAAATGAGGCAAAATCCACCATATTTAGGGAAAAGGCCTCTAAAGGAATGGATGGACATGATTGGTCCCAAAGGAGGAGATGAATGGCTATGGTGAGTTGAGACCTCACAAGCCATCTCATGGAGACATGTGGCAGGTGAGGTTGCATGGGAGAGTGAAGTGGATGTGACATGGCAATGAGCTAGAAAAGGTAAGTCTTGTCTCGTATACCCACATCATGGGATGATGTGACAATAGAAGAATTTTAAATTCTTCTATAATCTCCCTTAGTTTTAGAGATTTGACTTTGGGATTGGGGAGGGAATTTTAAATTAGTCTTTTATTCCTCCGAGGGCATTGGAGAAATAAAGTGGAATTAAAAATTCCACCTAGGATGCATGGGGGAAATAAAAAGGAATTTTAAATTCCTTGGGGAGAGGAGATAACTTCTCCAAATTTATAAGGCTTTAAATGAAGGTTAACTAAGGATACATTCCATAAATGGCATGAGAATTAGATTAGGTTTAATTACTGATTTAGGTTGTGCAAATGAAGGATTAGGTGAGTTAATGCAGAATTAAGGGAAAGTTGCAAGATTTGGAGGATGTGGTTAACCCTAATTATGATTAGGAATGCGCACATCATAATCAAAAATTAGTTAGACTAATCTGGATTAGGAGAGGATTATGGAGGATGGGACAAGGAGAGAGAAAGAATGAATTTAAAATTTGATTTTAATTCATTTGGGAAAAGTGACTAAATTAAATAAATTGGAATATTTATTTAGTTTAGAGAAGTATAAGGTGATGTATTTAATTAATCAATCACACACCTTAGGAGACATTAGGATTAAGATAAATATTAACTAAATAATGAATTATTTAATTAATATAGTTTAGGGATATGGGATAGAAGAATACAAGAGAGAATTTGACCATATGGGAGTGGTCGAATTCAGGTGTCTAGATAATCATATTTGTCACACTAGTGTATTATAGTATATATTAGCACTTAACAACAAACAGGAACCATAAAAAAATGAATGAATAAATAAAACATGAAAAGACGAGTCAATGGCTATAGAATTTAATGACTACCATCATGTAGGCCTATAAAAACATGATGTTAGGCCACCACAAAACTCACTTTTCCTCTAAAAGGTTCCCCCACAAAATCATGTGCTCAATTTCCAAGACCCTAGCAAGCTAAACTTCTATCTTGCATTTCCTCCATCTCACAAAAATGGTTGCACTAACTCCTATTGATATATCATAGAAGAATCATCTTAAATACAATTAGTCCCCACACAAATTGATACTGGTAGATCTCGATGATGCATTCGCTAATGTTGTAGTTGTTGTAATCTATATAGAGGATGTCAAAAAATAAATCCATACCCCACTATTTGAGATTAATAACATGTCATATTAAACCCTCTAGTAAACTCTTCTACACCTATGAACACAAAGATACCTTCCACAATATAACCATATTCAAGAAAAGATATTGAACATCTGGGAGGAGTTACTAGATTTCATGTAAGAGGAGGAGTGAGTCTAGATTATCGTAAGTTGAATCCATGATGAATATTTGTATCCATATAAGCCCCACATACTTAGAAAAGAATCCATTCAAGTCATTATAGGGCTATATGTACAAGGAGAGGTTCCACTGAAGAAGGAAATCCAAAATTCCAAGGTGACCAAGCTTACAAGTGTAACCTAGGGAAGTCATACCCTAGATATATCAAAAATTACAAACCTTGTGGTTAGATATGTCACCATGGGCATCACATACAAATTGTACCATAAAATTAGATCCATGAAAAGACCACAATCCAAGGTTCATCCAAGTTTTTTTTGTTAGATAAAATAGGTGAAGATCCAAGTTTTATTTGTTAGTCAAATCTTATAAGAGATTTCAATCTATTATTGATGGTGAGAATGTGCCTAATCATAATGGTGATAATTGTATTCCTTATAATTCTTTAAATGAAGATGTAGATATTATTGATGGGTATGTGCAAGATCATCATGGAAAAAGCAGGTCGTTAAGTGGCAATAAAATTCAAAAAATCAGAGTTAGACAACTTGACGTAAAAATTTGAATAAGTTATCTATATTATTTCAAAAATATGTAAGAATAGAATCTGTAACAAATTTAATGTAGTTTCTAAACTACTAGGTTTATTTTAAAAAAAATATATCTATTTGGTGAAAATTTTAAATTTCAATGCAACAGTACTTAAATTTTAGGGAAAAAATAAGTAGGTGTCTGTTTGACCACCCTAACCACAATAAAATGATAATTATTTTTTATAATATTTTAGATATAAGTAGGAGACTCATTTCCTGATGTGATGCATATTTTTTTGTAATTTTTTTCCAAGTAAATAATTAATTATGAATTTTTTTTTACAACTTTTAAAAAATATAAAAACTCGTATGTCTGACCACCTTAACTTCATCAAAACGTCATCAAATTCAATTTTTTTTTTTTATCTTATAGTATGTGAAGCATATAATGTGATGCATGTTTTGGATTCAAAAAATGTGACACCATTTGAAAGCTATAGATTTTCTTCAATCAGACTATCAATTAGGATTTTAGTCATAATTCAAATAGAAAATGAATGAGAATTATTTATTAAATTCAAAGTAAAGAATAATTTATATTGGTGTAAAGATGAGAATCTCCTTTAAAAATCCTTTTAGTTTCATCAATTTTGGATTAAAAAAAGGTCGTTAGCCACATAGGCCAATGTATCACTTAGATATTGCCACTTTTTGGCCCATCATGATCCTACACATACCCTGATCCTAAATTAACTACAATTAATGTTGATATTTCTAATATTTCACTTGGTATATTTGTTAAGCCACCACTTTTTGAAAAGATTGAGGAAGAAAATTTTCTTCCCGTGAAGAACAATTTTGCTAAGCAATGTGATAATGTTTAGTATACTATTTATGATGATCATAGATTTTGATCCTTACTAATGTATTCCAATTATTTGAGTCTATGGAGATAAAAATATTGCCTCTTGAATAGAAACTTGACTAGGGAGACCATGCTACAACATTTTTCTCTCATCTACCGAACAGGTGAATCTTTTTTATGTTTGATTCAAGTAGAGAATTTATAGATTGTTGACACCTTGGGATTAGTATGGTAATTACACTTCAATATCATATTGCACCCAGTTTATGCTATTTCAAATATTATTTTGAAATGATAATGTAAATTTTCCTCATATTGATAGTTGGTTAGTACTCATACTAGAATGTCCAAATTTAAGACATATCAAAGAAACATGCTAATTATCAAAATATGATCCATATGAAATAAAAAATCTCTTTATCAAACTTGAGACATGTTAAGATAATAGATTTAGTATCAAAGTTAAAAGCCCGCCTAGGTAATCAGATTCATTCTAAACAAAAAAGCATGTCGTAGTAATAGTCTCTTTTGTTAAAAATATTTAGATCAACCAAAATTTTATATAATCAAAGTTCTTTGCAGTGATAAATTTGAGAAGTTCAAAATTCTACTTTGTTTCATGATAACCCCTTCAAATCTAGGGGGATCTTTATGTGTTAATATTTCGGGTTTACAGATAAATATACTATATTTTTTAATTTAGATAGTTATTTCATTAAATTATTCTTCTACTTATAAAAGAAGGATGTATCCATTTCTTCAAAATATAATTTTTGACATGCAATAAATAATAAATATATCATCTCATTTCATATATTTAAGATTTTTTCTACATTTTAATCAATTTTAGTTTCTTAGACTATAAGTATTGTTTGTTAATTAATTTCTAAATATAGATTTTAAAATTTTAAAAAATATATGTAATATTTGCATTATACATATCAATAGAAATCATCTTATTGTTGTCCAAAATAAAAGGCATTACACTTCAATATTACCATGCCATTAGAAAATTAATTTTGAATGTTTATAAGAAAAATGAAATGATATGATTTATGTACTCACTTCATATCCATATTTATATTTATTACTATGGTGCCATTGCTAGAAAAATAATTGATGTAAGTATAGTTAATTTTTCTAGCCTACTAAACATGTGTTGACTACCCTCAATAAATAATTTTAATTTCCAACTTAAATAAAAAAATACATAGCAAATATAATGAATAAATAAATTGGATTTTAAAAAAAATGCAACTATAGGGGTTTGCCCATTCTATATTAATATTTAGTTTAAATTTAATTTTAAAAAATCATTTTTCTTAGAGTTGAAACAATAGCATTGGTTGATACAAGATTTTTCTTTTCCTAATACCTATAGACTTAAAGTTACAACACAACCCAAAATATATACAATATAAAATTATTGTAAAGGAATATTAATGTGCATATGCACAATAAAAATTCTTGAAAAATAGGAGATCGTAGACCTTCATCTTCAATATAATTTATAATATTTTTATTTATAAAATTGTTTATTCTAATTCATAATAAAATTTTAATTATTTTTCTAATTTAATATCTATTTTCCATATCAAAATTAATATTAGCATTCACATGCACATGCATACAACAATCAATCAATAGGGGTCCACCACAAATGGATATTCAATGGGAAGGAAGTAGGATTTTTTTTTTGGAATGCAATGTGAAATATAAACAATCAATAATACTTGCATTTGTTTGATTGAGTCGAGAAAGGGAAAGTGTGTTAATAAGCCAATATGAAATAACGTGATGTTAGTTCATATCTCATAGGCTATGGGTGTGAAATTATGAAACATTTGCACAAAAGAGGAATCGATCTTTGCATTCCGACATAGAAAATTTTTAGTTGAAAATTGATTATGAAAATGTAAAATAAAACCGTAGGCCATATTGAACGAATCGTATTAGTTACAATGTATCCATTAATTTTAATTTTAAGCAAGTAATCATCAATAACTTCTTTTTTATTAATATGTAATATTTAATAATTTTAGTTAGAATAGTTATTTAAAATTGATTGTAATTAATAATCTTAGGAATATAGTAAATTAATTCTTAACAAATACAATTTTTTAATAAATTTATTCTTAAAAAATGACAATTAAAAAATTATATAAAATATAAATTTTTAAATTATTTTTATTTTAACAACAATAATTTATCTCTAAAATATAATGTATGAGATAATTTTATCTCTATTTTAGTTTTATATTTATTAGACCTAGATGCACATCTATATTTGATCTTTTTGTCTAGGTTAATCAATCAATTGATTGATTATTATTTAATTATGTTAAGATATATATGCATACAAATACATGGAAGAGTTGAAGTTGTGGAGTAAATAATATTTATGAAAAGTATGGAACATTAAATGATTCTCCTTTTCTAAAGAGTTATTACTGATGCCTTTAATTAGGAATATGCAATAAAAAAAGTATTATTTTAAAAAGTTAGTCAATAACTTTGGGTATGGCATATTTTTGAAGAAAGAAATATGTTTAATATTCAATACATTTTATAATTAGTATTTAGTCCATAGTTTTCAAAATAAAAGATTTAGTATGCATGTGATTTATGGGTTAATAGTAGTAAAATAAAATGGAGACAAGTAGAAAGGATTCAAAAGTAGTCAATTACAAGGAAATTGGAAATAAAAATATCAATTTTTTATGAATTGCTTCATAGTGCTATTGAAGACTATGTCACACCATCTTTGATCAAATTAAATAAACAGATCTCATGAAAAGAAGAATGTGATAACATAATACATATATTTTTCATTGTTAGAATAAATGAAGAAAAGATATGGCTTGTTTTGAGGTGAGATGACCAAAGTCTTAAGTGCTTCCTTGACACTTGCTATCACATGATAAACATGTTATTGTAGACTATTTTTTGTGGAAGCCAAGTGTATATAAGGATTTGTGTACACATGTATCTATGTAAGAAGAAATATACGGCGTTAAAAGAAAAATCACAAAAACTACGCTTGTTATCCTCCCTACCATTTTTCGCATCATGGAGCCTCGTGGACTCTAGAAAAACCCACGAGAAAGAAAATTAGGAAACATCCATGAGAAATTTCATGGAGTTCCATCATACATCACACAATAAAAAATTTGGGGAAAATATGGTGTTTTCATATCTAATATATCATATTGTAGCTTTTTCTTTGTTGTGGTAACTTTATTAAAACCAGGTATCATGATTTTCAAATGCTTTTACATGGTTGAGCCTAGTTCCTTCAAATAGAAGACAGGGGTACGCTAGTGGACGGGAAATAAAAATAAAAAAGGAAACATAAAAAGTAATTAAGTATATGGGTAAAATCAATATAAAGAATCTGAAACTGAAAATTATCAGTAATATTTACAATTGCTTCACTGAATCTATATATTGATTATGGAAAAGTTATGTACTTACATTAGTGGTTTTCAACAAGCACGAGCAACATTGGATCGAGTTGTTGGAGCATTAAATAATTTGAAATAGATAATTTACAATACACTAATTTTTTTTGATGTCTATTGTATCTATGCAACATTATAAAGGAAATAATAGAGATCTACAATAGAAGAGGTTAGCATTATCTATTGTAAATAGAAAGAGATAAAATGGAACATTTTTAATACATGGTGTAATATATAGTAGAGTGTATAATAACTAAAAAGGTGCATATAACTTCACAAACATATATATCGGTATAGATTTTCTTTTGGATGTGCTTATATTTGCATTGCATGGCTAAGATGTATATGCAAAGATGTGTTGGTGAAGCATAGCGACATTTAACAACCAATAACTAGAAAGGAAAAAAATGTATGCAATTATGAAATGAATACCAGGCTAGCTATGAAATTGCAAATGGTTTAGTTGAATGGATAAAAATCCACCATTTCCATGTCCTTATAGGGATAAATAATGTGATGCAAACAAAAAAAAATTCGTCCTCTCACAAGAACATGGAAATGGTGTGTGGTTGTCCTCCAAAATCACATAAACCACAATTTACAATGGCTTTGAAAGGGTGAATCTTAAATGGCAATTTTTTGTGGGAAGAAAATCATACATTTGACCTCAAAAAAGGTAGTCTACTCTACCCATTGCATTTTTTTCATGTGTGTACAATTATCTTTCTATCTTATTTAAAGGTCTATTTACATAAAGTTGTTTACGAAGATGGGAATTTCCCCTAAAGTTATAACAACATTTATATTATGCAATTATAAATACATTTATATAATGTAGACATGGAAAATGTACAATTTCGATTCGGGACATTTGATCTTGATTACTAACGGAATTTCCTCCTAAATTATACTCTTAGCTTTTCATCATCTTCTATCTCTTAATTTAATAAATCATTATTTATTTGATTAAGTCTTTCACCTCCATTGATTAAATTAATCAATTTAATTTAATTAATCTTATGTCTCTCTTTAATTAAATAAATCATTTTATTTGATTAAAGTTTCTAGAGTCCTCTTATTAAATTGAATAAATTAAACCTTATTTGATTTAATCTAACATTTCCCCTCTTAGTCAAATAAATCAAAATCATTTATTAAATCACTTCCTCTCAATTCTGATTTAAATTAACTCATCAATTTGAGTCAAAATTGTCAAATCATCTAATCCGTCATTAAATTAATCAAAATCTTGATTAAGTTAATCCCTATCACTAAAATCTTCTAGAGAATTCATCTTGCACATGAAAATAGATTTAATTCATTTATTAAATCTCTATTTTCCCTCACATGGCATAAAAAGGGAATATTCCCTCAAAGTTATAATTCAAAAAGTCCAAGTGGATGGGTACTTCCAACAAGGAATTCACTCCTCTTACATGTCCTTGTGCATTGAGCCAAGTGGCATTAAATCCATTATTCTCTCCCTCCAACTTTCAAATTCAAATTTCAAATCTCCCATTCTTCGGCACATTGATCAAAATGTGCTCATTCCTTAACCATTCAACATCTTGACAAGTGGCACTTGGCCATTGGATGTTGAATGATCCCACATTTCTTATTTTCACTCTCTCTTCCATTTTGGAAATCTATAAATCAAAGACTCTTCTTCTCATTCAAACATCCACAATTTGAGTAAACTTATTATACTCAAATCCATATTCAAGCATAGCCATTCTCATCTCTTTTTATCAAGTTCTTAGCTAGGTTATGCAGGAATTCAACCATCAAGTGGATCAAATCATCAAAGCTTACAAAGGAGTTGGGAAAGGGCTGATTTCAACACATCAATTGGCACCAAATCCCCCATTGGATCATGAGTTTGCTTGCTTAATTAGGATTTACTTGCATTTTTTATACTTTGTTCTTCATTTTCCTAGTTTAAGTTTTAGTAAATGGATTTCATGGGGAATCCTTGTTTTTAACTTGCAAATGATCTAATATTGTGTTTGTTTGTTGTATTTTTGCAAGTATGAAATTAGAGTTCACATTTTGGCGCTAGAAGGAGGGCTTCAACAATTTTCAATCACATTTAAAAAAAAAATTTGTGTTTTTCTCATTTTCTTTTGCAGGTTACAGGTTTGTGGCTATATATTGTGCCACATTTGCAAGCACAACACTATATCGCATCACTGATAACCCAAACTGCACTGCATTTGCTTCCTGTGTCAGGATTTTCAAAAACCTCAAACTCTGTCATGGATCGGCAGTCCCAAACTCAACTGCACCTAGTCCTGCGGCTCTATATTGTACCGCATTTGCAGGCGCGATGCTATATCACACTGCATTTTTTCTAAACCACACTGCAACCACTTTCCCGCTTGAAATTTTTCAAAATTCCCAAACTCAGCTGTGGATTTTAAGTTGCAAACTATGTCACCTGCAAAACTCCACCACACCCGTGCTCTTTGTTTATGTAGAGCACCGCACCTAGTCAAATGCGTGATGATATATGGCATCACTTCTATTCCAAACTATGCCGCACCTACTAACTACACCATGGAAAATAGTCAGAATTGAAATTTTAACATGTGCCTTTGAATTTTTAGATTTTTTTAACTATTGACCTATTTGTTGTATTTTGTACTCTCTGGTTTTGTCATTTTGTAGGTTAGAACAAAGGAAAAAGAAAAATAGGAGGTTCATCATGTCATCATTTTTATCATACACAAAGTGTTTTTAAACACTATAGTGTTGTTTAACACTTTTAGAGGATCTTTAATTCTATTTTACAAGGAATTTGTTTACTTTCATTCCTTAGAAAATACTAATTTTTCTTTTGAGTTTTAAAAAGAACAAATAAATTTCTTTGATTTCAAAAGTTTGCAAAAAGGATTTAAAAGAACCTTAGAAACAATCTACTAGATTTGGTTGAGGTTTAAAAATTGAACAAGGCAACTTCCACATTTGAATTGGTGATCTAAAAAGAATTCATTTTTCTTTGTGGGATTAAAATGAACAAGTGCTATTTTGTTTTGTAATTATTTATTCAAGTTAATATCATCAAAAGGGCATATGCGCTTCTCTCGCACCTCACAACAATCTTGAGAATCAAAATTTATTTTGGTGATCTTAAGTTGAATAAAATAATTTCCTCCACATTTCATTTTTTGGAATTAAAATTGAACCAAACATGTGAGTGTGAGAATTCTATATTGCAAGTGTTCTCCCTTTGTTTTTCAATGAAGGTTGATTGAAATACAAGATATGCTAGCTTTCTATTGTTTATCTTAGCGGGCCTGCCTTGTGGGAAAAATTAATCACCTAAGGGAACATTCCAACTGGGAACATGCTAAAGACAAGCGACTTCCAACCGGTATATAAGTGTGGATTCTTGAGGAAAGTTCAAGAATCACAAGGATTATTCTGACGAGAACGGTAACAATGGTCTCTCGCTGCATGGATAGTCCCCCACGAATGGAATGCCTGAAATAAAACCTCTTGTTTAGAAAATTCCAAATCCTATCTATTTGTTGGTGTAAAAGGTCATGTCGTTTGAAGCCGCCCCATGTTATACATGTGATTATGTTGTAGAGATGAAAAGTATGCCATGGGAGATTCATGGGTACTGATGCTTGGCTGACCCGAGAAGCGAGTACACTGTAAGGAGGAGCATGTATGGTCACACATCTAGTCATCCACACTGAATATGCGCAGCAGGATTCGTCCAAGTACAAACCCAACAAATATTGTCTTTTCAGCCTAGGGTTGTGCATGTTATCAAAACACCTTGCTTGGTTCTAAAACATTGAGAAACAAACATTCACAAAAGCTTTGAAATTTCAAACCCTTTGAGAAAACAAATATCCTTTGATGAATTTAAGTGCTCTTGCTTGACCTAGGGATTATATCCTTAGAGGTTTCTAAGTACTTAGGTTTCATCATCATTTTTTGCACTAAAGTCAACACTAGGAAACCTTTGCCTTGATTTACTTGATTTCCACATAATGCACTTTATGGGATGAAAGAAAATTAGGACATTGGACATTCAGTTTGAAAAGCATAATCAAGAAAGTGTTTGTGGTAAAAAGAACCAAACCTAAGCAAGATAAAAGAAAATTGAGCCACACATGTGCTTGGTCCCTTTTGAGTCATTTGGGTTTTCATGCCAACATTGGTCTTTTGGTTTGAACCACTTTTAGGGAAAAACATGTTCTTCATTACCTTAGTCTTGTAAGAAGGTCCTCGTAGGGTCATCTAGGATCAAGTCAAATACTTCACCCATACCTCAAACATCAATCAAATCCCATTTCACAAAAAAATTCTTGGGAACTTTGAAAACATCACTTATGCTAGACTTTTAGGAAAAATCATCATCTTGTTTGACTTAACACACTTAGTCAAATTATCAATCCTCTTGAGAAAATTTACCTCTAGGATAACACAACTTCCTAGGGTTTATAGGTTCATCATCAAAAATCACCTTGTTTGGCTTAACACACCTAGCCAAATTGTCATCTTGTGTACATGTTTTCTCTAGGATAACACAAATTCCTAGAGTTTACAAGTGCATTATCACTTTGTTTGACTTAACACACTTAGTCAGGCTATTATCAATCAAAATCAAATCAAAACAAGTCCTAAAGTCTAGCATTGATCCAAAGTCCCTAAAATTTTAAAGACCCATATCATTCACCCCTTTCATCCTTCATCTCATCATTGGTCCTAAACCCCTCATAGGTCAACAAGATCAAAACAAAAGAGGAGCATGGAATATAAACTTGATTCATACATCATGAGTAATCCAAGTCAACCAAACAATCCAAGCCTTATAATGCCAATTGATTTTCAAAACTTGCATTTGTACAATCCATACAGGGGATCATTATCTCCTACAAACCTGAATGGTACAACAAATGTGAGTTTTCCCAATCTAAATTTTGGAACACCTTTCCCTTTGGTAGATTTAAATCAAAGTCAAAACTTACCAATCTATCAACCAGACAATCAGGGCATGAGCCTTCCCCCTTTACCAGCCATCAATCAATCAAATCTGAGCAACACTCCAATCATAAACCAAAGCATCATATCAAATCCTCCCATTTTTCCATCGATATCACAACAACAAATGGCAACCATCCAAGAAACCCCAATGATCAACACCATTCCCAATCCACCGCCACCACCACCAAAACACAACATGAAAAATTCATTATCCATCATGTTGCAAGCCACTCATCAAAAGGTGCTCTAAAACCAACAAGCCACTCAAGCTACACAAGCCACACAAGCTACGCAAGCAGCACAAGCAACCCAACAAGCACAAGCTCAATCTCAAGCCCAACACCAAGCTTGGCAGGCGCTGCATACACCTAAAATTGGTTTGGAGCATCCGATTAATTAAATGCACATTATTTGATTAATTATTCTATTTCCTCTACTATGTAAATAAATAGAAATATTTATTTAATATAGTTCACACTCAAATTCATCTTAATTAAATAAACAAAATTAAATACTTTGTTCGATTTAATTATCAAATCCCTATTTCAATCTATGACATAATTCTCGAATTAATTAAATAAGGTCAAACACTTTATGGATTAATTACCATATTCCTCTGATTAATTTAATAAACAACTATCCTATTGTTTGTTTTATTAAATTATTTATCTCCCTTTCCTAATTTAAATAAATCAAAATATTTGAATTAAGCATAAAGGAATATTCCAATCTACATTCTCTCAAAAATGAATTAGATTTCCTATGTCTAATCTATGTCTAAATTTGTCACAATTAATGCTTTGAAACTTCACAGGAAGTTTTTAAGACAAATTGGAGACAAATTTGGAATTTGATCTCTCAATCCTCTTCCATCAATCCTTCCTCTTCTCTTGCCTGGTGTTTTCATGGGTAGAGACAATCTACATATTTCTCTCAATCTTCTCCATCTCTCACCACTTAATTCTCCAGATTGAATCCAAGCCTCTCAAAGCTTTCCCTGTGCATTTCTACAACCAGGAAATCTATAAATAAAGCCTCATTGAACCAGAAAAAAGGATCCAGATAATCAAGCTTTTGCACTCTTACTCTGCAGGAATCCAGGCATCAAGTATCAAGCATCAACATTCAAGTAATTCAACAATCAAGCTTCACATCAATGGCTACCTCTTGTAGCTGCAATTATCTGTTTCATACATGCTAGTTTACATTGTTATAATCTAGTATTGCATTTTAGTATCATCTCATTCTTTAGATAGTCATTTTAATAGTCATAGTGCTTAACAATATGAGACAAATAGTGATTTAATAAATCTTTGAGGATAGAGAGCAATAGGACACTTTCAATTGATTACTTTGTTGAATTGATTCAATTTGTTTAATTATTGATATAATGTCGTATTAAGAAGTGTATTTATGTTATTTACCTCATTCCACACTTACAGGTGCAAGCACAATTCTGGGCACTATTGCAAGCAATCCATCAAAAAGTAGCACAACAACAAGCCCAACAAAAAGCTTTGTTGGAACAACAACAACATGACCAACAACAAGCATTGTTGGCTCAACAACAAAACCAGGCCTTACTCCCTCAAAAAAGCTTGCAATAGATTCCCACCACAATCACTGAAAATGATGATCAAGATCCTTTGACCAATGATCATGTTGAAAATATCTCTACATCACCTAATGAGTTAGAGGAAATGTCTCAAGAATTTATTCCAAAGAATGATCAACTTTTTTCACCAAGGTTTAGCAATGGTGCTTTCCAAGACATATTGACATCCCTCGACCTCATGATTGTGGATAGTGAAGGAATCCTCCCTAATAACAATATTCAAGAATCCTTTGAAATTTACCCATGTCAAGAACTTGATCCAAAGCATGTCGAAAGCAATTCCGAAATCATTTGAGATCAAGAATTTGTATCTCCAAGGTACTACAATGATATAATGGACACTCTCCTATCTATACAAGATGATCATATCCATATAGCACATACTCCTTTGTCTACCCATGAGATGCCTTCTTTAGATGGACATGTAGATGATCTTCATTCAAAACAAGAGTCTCATACTCTTGATATCATTACCAAGGAACAAGAGTCTCCTACTCTTAACATTTGTACATATGATCAAGATATAGAGAAATGCAGAGACATATCAGAAATGGGTCATGAAGAAGGCTTCTATAGAAGTTGTGAATCCAAAACATCATGTGAAATCATATCAAGAATGAATCATGAGGAAGACTTTTATGAGGAAAATGAATCATCAATACCTCTCGAAGAAGCATTAAAATCTAATATTTCACAAGCTCAAACCAAAGATATCAATCAAGAAGTCATCCAACATATGGAGGATCCTATCACTTATAAAATTGGATCACTTACCTTTCTTAGAGCAAGCTATCTCACCAATAAAGTAGCTCACACTTTTGAAGATACACCACAAAGCAGAGAACGAGTAGCACCTTGTCTCTAGGGTAAATCATATCCTATTGCACATAAAATGTTTCAATAGATGAATTATCAAGGTAGAGCATTAGGCCTACATGAACAAGGTATCCTAGAATCAGTATAGATTATTGAGAATCCTAAGCATTGAGGTCTTGGTTATTTGACAATTAAGGGATCTAAACATGTAAGTGATACCTCTATAAAACTATGGGCAACTTCCTCTCAAGCAAACGTTAACTTAGGGGGCACAAAGAATCCTTATGATGAAACCAATGCCAATACTACAACCAACCACGTCATGAATCTTCATCCACCCATCACCCCATCCACGAATTGGGACAAACGCCAAAAGAAAGATTTAAATCAAAGCATGAAGGACAAATCAAATACATATGGATACCAAAAAATACAAAGAAAGATGATCCCTATCATACTCCATTAGTCAAAGAAACTATGGGGCAAAATTAAAAAAAAAGGCAACTATCCATCAAAGATGTCCATAAAGGAAAAAAAAAGTTTCTCAAGAAACATACAAAGTGTATCAAGTAGTTGGTCCTAATTCCATGCACACTTCCATATCCACCCATCATTGCTCATCTTCTCAAGTTTGGAGAGTCAAAGGTTCCAAACTATCAACCAATCCATCTTTTATCCCTAAACACACTCCATCCACACCTCCACGCATGATATCCAATTCTCACATTGACCATCTGTTGGCAATGACCCTTCATCATAAGGATTTAGAAGGCACTCTATCGTGATGTGCGCACAAAGACATAGTTAACTTCGGTATCAGCAAAGCAGATCATCAATCTCAAAAGTTGCATTCAAGTGCACGTATCTTGGAAAAGCAACTTCTTCAAGAAGGATATCGATGTCACATTATGATGAAATTATCTACATTAGAACCACCAGGTGGTTCAGCATGAGCTTAGAATATTTCACAGAGAAATACAAAAAAATCAAAAATATATAAAAATCCAAAAAAAAATCAGGAAAAGGATTGAAAACAGTAAAGAAAAAAATTGTCCTCTAGTGAAAACCACTTTGGTGCTACTTTGGACAAGTACCATGATGAAAACCTGGCAAACAGATGTCATGTGTAGAATTGAGCATCTGCATGCTCCAGTTCAGGAGAAAGCATCTTTTCGCATCCATAATAAAGCCAACATTCCATTCATATCATTCTTTCATCTGTGAACCATTTATCCAATCTATTTTCATCCATCTGCATCCATACTCCAAGGTATCTTAATCTTGATGAAAATTTGGTGCAAAATTTATACTTGATTATGGTAAACATCTTGACATGGGTCATTTTCATTGATCCTATCCTACCCAAAGATATATGAGCCTTGAAGCATTATCCAAATGAGCATTCCTATATTTGAACCCCTTATCTTATTACAAGATAATCCTTAGAATCCTTTTCATGCTTACCATATCTATCCATCCATCTATCCAAGAATCCACCCATGGCCTTTCAAAAATTGCTAGACACTGGGGGCAGATATTTACATCTTGCTTTGAGAATAAATCTTGATATATATCCTCTAGCTTATGTGGTGATCCAAACATTTGCAAACGTGAAATCAAATTGGTCAAAGCATTTGTGAGCATGAATCTGAATGACTAGCCCATGGCATATTTTGACAAGATGATGTTCTTTATCAAGCTTTATCTTTCATTGAACATCAATCCAAGACAATCCATGTCAGCTACATCTAATGTATACGTTAGCATCACATCAAATAATTCAATACAATTTTTGTTCCAAATCAAGCTTCATCAATTCTTGATCAATCGAATCCAATCAATTATCACCTTGTTTAACTTAACACACTTAGTCAAACCACCCTCTTGTGCATGAGTTTACTCTAGGATAACACAACTTCCTATAGTTTACAAGTGCATTATCATGTTTGTTTGACTTAACACACTTAGTCAAACTATTAATCCATCAATCTAATCAATCAAATCCTTAGCTTGGTTTTCAACAAAATCCCAAAAGAAGGCACTGATATCATCACATATCCATATCTAAATCATCAAAATCATGCCAAAATTCAAAAACATCCAAATCATTCAAAATCTAAAACATGTCAGAAATATGAAAAATTAAAAACAGAGTCAACCGTTTGAACTATGTCATCTCTGAGCTTGAACGTAGGCAAGGTTGATCTTGGATCATCCCCTAAGATAGTTTAGTTCAGTCCTTATGAGTTCGTCGTAATAAAATGGCAACCTGTTGCCCACCTATCTCATCATTGAGTCAAGTTTGTTGTTAGTCGAACTACGTGGTCTCTGCGTGTATAACATAGGCAAGGCTAATCTATGGATCAGATTTTGAGACTCGTAGGATAGGTCTTTTAGTTAGTCTCTTCATCATAAAATATTCAAAAATACCAAAAATAGCCTCAAAACATCTAAAAAAATCCAAAATGGTGCATCCATTTCATCTTGCTTTCACCCGTGATTTTCATCACCCATAATAAAACTAGTCATCACTATCATCCTTTGGTGAGTCATTCAAAAGAAAGTCTAGCAGGTTCAAAAGTGAACACCTAATCGTCAGAGTCTCAAAAGTCTAAGTTAGTAAGCAAACAAGTTGGTCATCTCAGAGTATCAATAGCTTATCACCCAATCAGTCCCATCAAAACTCTGATCACAACATGTCCTAGGATGAATCCTTCCCATGATGGACATAAGCATCAGGTACCCCATAGTATTTTATCCTTGGCTAGCGGTATGAAGAACATTAGCTTGTTTGTTTTCTTTATTTGGTCTTTTTCTTGGCTTATCTTATTTTGTGCTCATTCCAAGGACCTCTCGATGATGCCTAAAAAAAACAGGTTTAGAGAGAAAGGAATGGGGAAAAGATCATTGTCTCTTTTACCTACTGCACTTGTGGGATACACTTGTAAAATAACTTAGTCGTATGTACTTTGTTTGGTTTGTGGAGAGGATGTTTTAGATATCTTGTTGACCACATAGGAAAGCTTTCTCTCCTATGTTTTGGCCTGAGATGTTTGGAATGTCTAAACTACATCCTGAATAAGGCTTTGTATGCTAAGTGTGAACAAGAATACTCCTATTTGATTGATGAGTCAAAGTCCATCATACTAGGTACAACGCCATCCTGGTCCTTTATACCTTGATGCATCGTACCTATGTGTGTTATCAAACAAAAAATAATTGGCTCTTTGAAAATCCCAACTCCTGGTAAAGAAATCATCAACATCATTCATAATGTAGGCTTGTCGTATCCTCCTTCCATCCATCTTATTCTTCTTATTCTTCTATCTTTACTAACATTTCTATCTAAAGTAGGTGTGAGATATCAAAATATACACGAGGCTACCCATGGTTGATGACTATCTATACATCATCACAATTGTTTATATCAAAGAATTATCTTTTGTCCTTTGATCAATAGAACCACTCCTCTCACATTTTATCACGATCTCGATTGAAAAATCAAACATTTCCGCTCGATCTCTCGAGGGGGAAATATACCACCAATATCATTCCATTGGGGGCAGTAGTGAGGCATCTGAAAAAATCAAGAAATTTTGAACTTTGATCACAATAGTTTATTCCTTGAATCAATGCAACAAGTACATTTCTTCAAAGAGGGGCAAAATGTAAACATATAAAATGTACAAGTTCAATTCAGCACACTTGATCCTGATTACTAACGACATTTCCTCCTAAATCATACTCCCAGCTTTTCATCATCTTCTGTCTCTTAATTTAATAAATCATTATTTATTTGATTAAGTCTTTCGCCTCCATTGATTAAATTAATCAATTTAATTTAATTAATCTTATGTCTCTATTTAATTTAATAAATCATTCTATTTGATTAAATTTTCTAAAGTCCTCTTATTAAATTGAATAAATTAAACCTTATTTGATTTAATCTAACATTTCCCCTCTTAGTCAAATAAATCAAAATCATTTATTAAATCACTTCCTCTCAATTCTAATTTAAATTAACTCATCAATTTGAGTCAAAATTGTCAAATCATCTAATCCGTCATTAAATTAATCAAAATCTTGATTAAGTTAATCCCTATCACTAAAATCTTCTAGAGAATGCAAATATAAGCACTTGCAAAAAAAAATCTATACTGATATAAATATTTGCGAGGTTAGATGCACCTTTTTAGTTATTCTACAGTCTTCTATAGTGTGTGGAATCAAGCTTTGTGGATGGGTTTCTAGTTCAAATAGATGAGAAAAAAAGAATATCATGAAATATATTGATAGAAGATTCAAGATACGTTCTTTGGTAATAAATATTGAAGATAATAGATAAATTATATAAGAGGTGTTAGAATGATTAATTTATTGTTCATTCTTTCGTTCTCTGCTTATTATTCCTTGTTATATTTTGTATCTTTGGTGTTATACACATTTTCAAGACTTCAAAGAGATTATGGCTATGTATGGATGGAGAAATAACAATTAAATCTTCTTTCTTTTGTCAAAAAATATGGTCAGGGTTAGTAATTTTTTCACCCTTCATTTATTATTTTTAGTTATCTTTGTGCATCTTTGGCATTATAGCCATTGCATATTAACATAGGAGTAATTGCATATATATATATATGCATAGGGTTAGTATGAAAGCATAAAAATTTTGGAGATAAAAATAGTTTAGTGGTTATTAAGTGTTATTCTAATAGCTCTTTTACAATTTCTCTGTTTGTCTATAATATTTAGTTGCAAATAATGTAGCTCAAATTTTCAATTAAGTCTATGGCATTATACCCATTTTGCATAGGTTATTGCTAGCCATTGGCTTTACGAGTTTTATTTAATGTGGGTTCACTGGCAAAGAACATAGCTCGAATTTTCAATTGATGAGTCAACTCTTACATAGAATGCTTATCTTGTATTAATATGTTTAATGTGGGTTTTCAATCATCTCTCATTTACCTATGATTCTTAAGTGTTTTTCCAGTAGTTCTTTTACAATTTCTTTATTTTGTCTATAACATTCAGTGCCAAATAATGTAGCTTGAATATTGAATTTACCAGCCAACTATTACATAGATTGCTTGTGTTGTATCAATATCCACTTCCCCATAACAAACTGTTCATTATTGTAGTTCAACTCTTCTATTCTGCATGTTCTCAAGTTCTATTTAATGTGGGTTTCTGATCATCTGTCCTTCTCCTGTGATTATTAAGTGTCTTTCTAATTGTATAAGAGGTATTGGAATGACTCTTATTTTCCACTAAATATTATAGACAAAATCACATTAAATAGAACTTTAAAATATGTAATATAGAAGAGGCAAACCATGAAAATGAACAGTTTGTTATGGGGAACTGAAAAAAAGAATACCATGAAGAACAATTTGTTATCGGGAACTTCAAATAGATGAGGGAAAATAAATATTGTGAAATATATTGATAGAAGACATATACCATATTCCATTCAAATAAAATAACCACAAAAATTAACAGTTCATTATAACGGACTTTAAACTTGGATGAGGGAAAAAGAGTATCATGAAAGATATTGCTACAAGACAAGAAGTCTATGTAATAGTTACAATATGTATTAGAATAACACTTTAGAATCACACGTAAATGAAAGATCAACGAAAACCTTTCACCTGCTTTCAATTTTTTTGGTCTGTGTATGTTTTCCTACCTCTCGTAAAGTTATATTTAATGTGGGTTTTCGATCATCTGTCATTTAGTTATGATTCTCAAGTGTTTTTGTAACAGTTGTTTTACAATTTCTCAAATGGTAGATGATCTAAAACATATTTTAAATGGAACTTTGACATATGGAGAATAGAATGTGTAAACCACAACTATGAACAATTTCTTATATAGAGCTTATGCTATAGAAAATGCTTATAGCACCAAAGATGAACATAGATAACAAGGAACAATAACTAAAGGCCAAAAAACATACATGGGCCAAAAAAAAAGAAACCAGTCGAAAGATATAGGTCAGTGCTATGTTTGATGAAGAATACAAGAGTTAAACTACGACATTAAATAGCTTTTTACAAGCAGCTTCAAAGAGATAAGAAAAAGATAATATCATGAAACATATTAATACAAAACAAGCAATCTATGTAACAATTGGCATTTAACTATTGGCTATATTTTTGAAATTTCCACTGGGGTTTCCATTAGTGCAGTCGTGAATAGAATTTCTGGGTGCATCTAGATATTTTTTTTCAATAAGTTGAAATGGTAATTGTAGAAACATGGGCAAATGTAATGTGTACAATAGACAATTTTTATTATAAGCAAGTGCATTTAAGAATTTGTGAATGCATGTATATATATAGCAACAAATATATGGAGCCTATCTAGCCATGGAGGAAGAAAAGGGTTGAATGTATAACTGAGAAAAATATAAATTTATAAAATAAACTTTGTTTATGCTTACAACTATGGTCATCTTTTAGGTACCAATTGTCCGACAGATGGACTTCATATCTCCTTGTCCATCTATGCTTGCATTGAGCCCAACACGATATTATTTCATTTAGTAACATTTTGTTTGAATATATCAAAACATATGTCTCTAGTTAGATGTGTGTGGAACAAAAAGAATATATTGTAAAATAACTTACAACATCAACATGAACCCAAACGCTATAGATTGTGGAGTGCAACAGTTATAAAACTCTCCAATTTGGTATGTAACAGAGGTGGATGGTGGGTTTTTTCAATAGTCTGCTATCAAAGCAACACCATGGTGCCTCGTTTCACAATGGAAGGGTATGTGCAAGATCATCATGGAAAAATAGGCCCTTAAGTAGGGATGAAAATTCAAAAAATCAAAGTTAGGCAACTTGACGTAAAAGTTTGAATAAGCTATCTATATTATTTCAAAAATATGTAAGAATATAATATGTAGAAAATTGAATGTAGTTTCTAAACTACTAAATTTATTTTTAAAAAATAAAAATCTATTTGGTGAAAACTTGAAATTTCAATGCAGTAGTACTTAAATTTGGAGGAAACAATGAGAAGTAGGTGTTTGTCTAACCACCTGAACCACAATAAAATTATAATATTTTTTTATAATATTTTAGATACAAGTAGAGGACTCATGTCCCAATGTGATGCATATTTTTTTGTAATTTTTTTCCAAGTAAATAATTAATTATGATTTTTTTATTACAAATTTTAAAAAATATAAAAATTCGTATGTCTGACCACCTTAACTTGGTAAAAAATTCATGAAATTCAAATTTTTTTTAATGCTATAGTATGCAAAGCATAGAATGTGATGCATATTTTGGATTCAAAAAATGTGATAATGTTTGAAAGCTATATATGTTTTTCAATCAGCCTATCAATCAGGACTTTAGTCGTAATTCAAATAGAAAATGAATAATAATTATTTATTAAATTCAAAGTAAATCATAATTTATATTGGTGGAAAGCTGAGAATATCCTTTAAAAAGCTTTTCATTTCATCAATTTTGTGTAAAAAAAATTCATCAGCCACATGGGCCATCATATCACTTACATATCGCAACTTTTTGGCCCATCACGATCCTACAAATACTTGGAAGCAAAACAATATAAATCCTCATACTACAACAGTGAATATTGCATTTACTCCCTTTCATTGCATCACACAACAATTCTAGGATGCATCAACCCTAATGCGAGATAAAACTTACCATTTCGTTTTGGTTGATCAAGGCAACCAACTCCACCACCACCAACCCACATGGTCAACAAACTCCACCGTCGTTGTAGATAGGTCTAGGAAACCCGTCACAAATTGCATGGAGTTTAATCATATATTAGACCAAAAATGCAATGTATACAAGACTATATATTTCTAAATGCAATATACAAGAAGAGTGAAACAATGAAATGGTGAAAAGAGAGTTTTGTAGATCAACATTTTCCAGCTATTTGTATCAAATAAAACTAATAGATAAGCTAACAAGAACACATATGAATATGTTGAAGCAAAGCATGGAGGAAAAATGACAAAAATCAAGGTATATAGGCACAAAAAATTCAAAACAAAACATGGTTGTAGAATTTTAAACTTATTAGTCAAATGGAACAAAGTTTTTTTGAAAATGTTTCTACAGTATGTGCATATATAGTCTAATATACTAGAATTTTCAAAAACAATCACTGACTTATTGAAATTTTAGCATCTACTTATTGTTGGTTGGTATCTCTGTGCATCTTTGACACTTAATGTTGTTTGTATGTGCATATGTATCAATTTATAACAGCTGCAAATGTATGTTTAGAGTACATTGCATGTTAAAATCAGTTGAAAGAGAATTGTAGGTATCCTAATAAAGAATTTACATCATGCAATTTAAAAACACTTGGACAAAAATGGATAGGTGGAATATAAAAAAGAGTGTATTCTTCTAAATGGCATATACAAAAACTATGAAACAACGAAATGTTGAAACGAGAAGTGCCCAGGCAGATTAATATTTATGGCTGCATATTTTCATACTGAATTCAACAAAAACTATATTGCTGAAGGTATAGAAGATAGTAAACAGGAAGAAAATTATCTTTAATGTGAAAGGTTGAAGAGGATGGAAATCATTGAATAAAAGGGGGAGATTTAATGTGGCAGTAAAACACAGAGTATATAGGCACAAAAAATGGAAAACAAACCATAGGTGCATAATTTATAACTAATCAGTCAAATACAACACAATATTCTTGAAAATGTTTCTAGAATAGTTGAATATATATTTTAATAGAATGGAATGATCAAAAAATGCCATTGAATTGTACAAGTTTTCCCTTTGCTTATTTTTTCGTAGTGTCTCTATGCATCTTTGGCATTATACCCATTTTTCACAAATTATTACTTGGTATGTTTCACTAAAATTTAACTTAAAATCCTTGAAAAGAGGATGGTATATGGTCTAGATCCTATGTGAGAATAAATCTTTCAGAGCCTTTTTAATAATCCGGAGCATGAAGTAGGGATGGAAGCATTTGGCAGGGGTTGGAGTTGTTCCAAACACGCCTCTTCGATGTGACGTTGAGCAGTGTATTTTTTGTTACTTAGTTTGGAGTATCTCTTAAATGAGAATTTTGGATCAATACAAAGTCTTTCAATTTATTTAACACGAGAGAAAGCTGTAAAAGTCAACCCCTTCCTTTCTTTGTTGCCTATGTTTATCGGTGCTCTATCTAATGTTAAGCCTTGTGCTTTATGTATTGTGATTTCCCATGCCATGGTGAGTTGAATTTGTGCTCGACTACCTCAGGTTATAGCTGGGATGGGGATGTCTCTTGGGTTTTGTGGGTCCCATGGTGGGCCAATGTAATTTTGGAAGAGGACAAGAACATAGTCAGCTGGATCTGGCAGTTTGCAATGTGCATTGTACACAATAGTTGTAACAAGACCAAGGGATCCATTGACTAGGCAATCTTGAATCTATAAATTTGTTGTTAGCATCACCTATTCACCAACACAAAGTAGTAGTTCTGGGAGAATTTGGTCATCATCTCCATAGTAAGATATTTTTTACTGTGCTACTCGAGCAACACTAATGGTTATGGGCAGGTTTAACTGTTTGATCATTTTTTTATTGCAGAATGTGACTAAGTCATTTGTGGCAAACAAATGTGTTGCAACATAAAGTTGTTCTCTTTCTATGGTTGAGATCATTTTATTTGTTTGTTTGATAATCTCTTCCCAGTCATCGTGGAGAGCCTCACAATTTCTTAAATGGAGAAGGATTTCTCGAAACTTTTGCTGGCTAGGACTATCTCCTTATTGGAAAAAAATAGTGTCCAATTTTACTGAGACTATAAAAGTATGCCATAAGGCTACAACCAATGAGCGTGAAGTATAAATAGGAGTATCCATGATAGGGGCAACTAGGTAAGATCACCAACAAGGATGATAGAAACACCACCGAATGGTTTCCTTTTGTTATCGGGGAATACTTGGTGCAATCGGCTATCTATTTTGAGCAACAACTTTGGGCCTAGGAAACTCATTTCATCTATCATAGTATATTAAATATACTTAAATTATTCTTGGAATATTGTCAATGGCTGGCCTTGCAAAGGATTCATATCCTTTATGGGAGTTCAGAGGGTTGTATGGATTATGGAGGTGCATATGTTGTAGGCAACCACATCTGTAGGGGCTGATGTGAGCAGCAGGCTATTGCATCTAGTAGTAGAGTTTTTTATTTGTTGTCTTATACAATTTATCAAAAAATATTTTCTAGTGCCATGTGTTCCTTGAATGATCATGTGGAGAGAGACTTTGGGGGAAGGCTACACATAATGGGATTGGATGATTTGAAGAGCTAGTTGTTTTTTTGGTGAAAGTTGATGGGCTGATGTATTTACAGGAAAAAAATGTATTGTAGCTTGCTTGCGTTGTGCCTTGGATGATCGAATGAACTACAAAGCAATATTATGAAGTTTTTCAGGCACATGGTTTGTATTCCATGAATGGTTCATATCAAATTCTCACCTACCCAATAGTTGGAGCTGATTTATACTAAAGTTAGTAGTAGCACCAAGCTGAGAGAAAAATTCCCATTCATATTCATCCATAGAAGGTTGATCGTTCAAATCATCACTATCAATACCATTTTTTATTCAATCACGGATGTAGCTAGAATTCTATTAACATGCCAAGGATGATAACTAGTTATTTAAAAACTTTCCAATTTTATATTATGTCTTGTTTGGCAAGACCTATATTTTTCTGTATGTTTTAGAAAGGTTTGTATAACATAAGTTCAGTCCAAAAACATGTCTCAAATATTTTTATAGCTTCACGGGGAACAAACTTGAACAATGGGCACACAAGGACAATTGCAGGTTGGTGTCTCAATTTTCATTTGTCCTTTTTACACTGCATTGAATGTGTATATAAGCAGATTGAGTCAATTAGGGATACACAACCCAGCTCTGGAGGCCTTTGCATATAGAAATAATTATAATTTGTTGGTACGCCTTCATCAACATCATATTTATTTATAGGGAACCATGCCTTTTTTCCAACATTGAAACAAACATACTATTGAATTGAAGTGACAAGGGGAAATCTTTATAACATATGGATCGTCTCCTATGCAGAGATGTCACGTTCCACAAGAATTTTCATCAAGAATTTTTTATATGCAAGTAGTGCTCTATCCTCAACTAAATTTTTATTTTCAAGTCTTTTCAACATATCAAGGTAATTTTCTAATTTCTTCTCAGATTTAGTTGCATATTTAGAGATATAATTTAATACAATTTGCCTACAAAAAATTGGCTGGTAGTCGACATTAGCATGCCAGATTGAAAACATGGGTGGGCTATGAATATTTAGGTGATAATCATTTCTTGCTAGCTTGTAGGATTTGTTAGACTAAGCATCAAATGTCAATGTAGAGGTAAGTTGTTCCTGCCAAGGTGCTTTATACCAACATTGTAATTCCTCTCCTTTTTTCCTTAAAAAAGTATATTTAGAAAATTTTGTGTGCCTTTGAACTATATTTAGCAATTCTTCATAATCTATGATTGGATCATTGGAAAGAATCTAGCTCTTGGAAAGTAAGCATGAATTTTATTTAGAACAATGATACATTTTGAGCAATCTTTCTGTAGGGAAACGTGGATTCCAAGTTGAAAAATATCAAGAGTTTCCATGTTCAGGGCTTCTAGAAGCCATAAAAAACCATGCACATGTGCAGAGCCACGATACTGCCATTCATATCTATACCAATAATCTTTTGCATGCAAAATATTTTCAATCACCTCTTCACAAAAAATTGAGAATCTATGATGCAAATATAAAGCTTTTATATGTGGATTTTGAATAACACTATCTATCAACATCTTTGTTGAAGGCTCAATCACCAAATGATCCACAAAAGAGATTTTTTTTTCAAGATCAACCCATTTTGTGGCTTCACAACTCAAAGTGAAAAAAAGGGTAGGTATCCCAAGTTGTTCAATCATTACAGATAGCTGGTCCCCGCAAGAGTTCCAAAAAGACCAAGTCTCGTACCATGATGCACCAAAACACGTCATATGCTCTGCTATCTGGTCATTAGGACTAGATTGAAGCCATTCATTCAATGCAGACAACGGCTTCAGGATTTTATCTTCCAGATCCGCTTTGAAAAAGACAGAAACAATTTGTTGATTGCAATGTCTCATTATCAAGTTGTAGAGGAAATACCTAAACTTGACATGTTTTCCAAATTTGTGGTCAAAATATCTCATTAAGTGGAGGGAATATTCATGCTAGTGAATTTGAAGATTTATTGGTTGAAGGGGAAGTGTTGCTCCATTGGGGAACAATGTTGGGAAATCCATTGTAAGTAAACCTTTAGTGTTGTATTTGTAAGCACCTAAATCTGAAAAATAGCATAAACCTCAACTCACATTAGCATAGGTTAGTTTAATCTAAGCAAATAAAATGCTCCTATGTGATATTGAATCATATTCATATCCTAAAGAAGATATTAAAATAACAAGAAAAGTTAAATAAAGCATACAAAAACATGAATTATACCTATCCCATACTAGATTGGCGCTACTTTGATGTGAAAAGTAGCCCTTTCCCAGCTCCTGATAAGCTCAAAATGATATTGATGCCAAGATGCAAGTGATGATAATGAAAATACTTGAGATTGTAGATGATTTTGAAGGAAGAATGTCTTGCATTTATAGATTCAAGAATTGAAGATTGAAGGATTTGGATGAATGTGGGACAAAAGACCAACCAATGAGAGAAGGCCACTTGTTCATATGTGATTGCAAGAGGAATGAACACATTTTGGAGATTGTGTAAGTAAATGAAGTTAGGTGGGTTTGATATTTGAAAAATAGCTTTAAATGCATATGGTTGAGAGATTTTGGGGGGAAATTTGTTTGGACAAGAAAGTCAAACAAATGGAGTTAATGAGGGAATATTCCTTAGGAATATGCTTTGTGAGGGGAAATAAAGATAATTGGATATTTAATTAAAATGAATTTCATGTGAAAGTGGGTGGGTTACTCAAGGCTTTAGGTTTGACCCAGGTTGAGTCAAAACCTAGAGGATGAGTAATTATGATTAGAGGTTAATTAATTCAGATTAATTAACTTGGAGGAATTTTAGGGGTTTTGACATTTGATTTAAATTATTTTGATTTATTGAATCAAATAAGAAGAAATTAAGGACTTAATTAAATAATTTGATTTATTTAATCAAGTATGATGAATCTTAGTGAATCAATTAAATAAATTGATATATTTGATTAATAGAGGAAATGTTGTTAATTGAGAGGGATTATATGCATTGTGTTCGTTGATTATTTTCAGTGTCTACATTTTGCCCCTCTTTGAAGCAATGTACATGTTGCATTGATTCAAAGAATGATTCCGCCAAGATCGAAATTCAAAAAAAAATCTGATTTTTTTTCAGATGCCCCAATGAAAAGAAGTATGTTGGTACAATAATGATTAACAAGAGAAGAGATAATTTTAGGCCAACAAAAGATATTTCACTCCTTTTCAAAAATTTGTAATACTTGTTTGATTTCATGGAGCTCTCGTGTAGTATTTTGCAAGGAAGGGATTGTAACATAGATTTTTTTACCCACATAGGGTTCTCTTAACACTTGTAGGGTTTTTCACTTTAAAGGAGAGAGGGATACCAAAATGCTAGTGTTACATTCAAGATTGATGTAGAGGGTCGATGTGAATGTGTGTGGAATGTGATGATCTAAATGCAGAAAACTGAAAAAGAAATGATTTATTGACGCTAAACCTAAGAGATAAAAAGTGCTAGAAAACATAATGTTGTATGCAAACATGTACAAGATGACCTAAAAATGTAAACAAACAATAACAAAAATTTGTGAAATAGAATGTGTGCACTTGGAGGCTGAAAAGGGATGAGATGAAGGTCTCGAATCCTGATAGAATTGATGAAAAAGCCAACTGGGACACTTATGCCAATTTGGGTGACTTAGTCCCAAATTCTAAAAAACTGCCCAAAAACCTATTTCTACCAAATGGGTGTCTGAACATGCAAAAATCACTAAAATTCATGTCCAGTGGGACTAATTCACAATTAGTGGCAGCTTAGTCCACTTCTGTATTTCCAGAAATCTGAAAGGGGAAACAAAAGCCCTCGGTCTGCACTTCGATTCTTCACAGTGGTCCATTTCTAAAACTCTGATTTCTAGAGCTGAAAGTGACTTTTGGCGGTTGTTTTGACTTTGCAAGAAAGGAGAGGTCTTCAAAAAATATTCAAAGCCTTCAATGTACCTAAATCTCTAAACACACCAAGAGAGAAGGTTAAAATTTAGAATGTTAGGGTATGGGGGTTTGCCTTGGTAAAACCCCTTTTGAGTAATTAAACCAAAATAGAGATATAATGTAATGAAGCATGAACAATGGAATTATTACCTTACCATGATTATTGATCTTGAGTTGTTGCAAAAATAGAGGAAGATTCAACCCTTGAATGCTTTAGATAGATGTCTTGATAACATAGAATGCTCAAACCCTAACTTGCTTGAGAAGATGAATGAAGAATGAAGAATAAGAGAGAGAGTTAGGAGGAAGAATTAGAATTAGGGTTAAAATGAGGGGAAAACCCTTTATTTATACATGTTGAGACCTAATTTCCTAAAAATAAAATATTACAGGCCAACCTTAGGGTTTAGGAGACAAAATTCTGCTAGAATTTAAGATTAAAGTTGATTTTTATGCCACATGGGACTAAGTCACCCGAGGTGGAGACTTAGTCCAACTAGGAAAATTTGAGTGGATTTAACGAATTAAAATATTATTAATGATGTTTGTTGGGATTGTTCTCCGAAACACATTTAACTAGGACCTATAAGTGCATTAAGGGGTCATTTTATCATAAGGGTCAATTTGTTGATGACAAGCCTAGGAAAGTGTGAGAGTTTGTTAGAAATCTTCACAACACTTTGAAACAAGGCTTAGAAAGGGGTAAAAATAGGTCCAAAATCCATAGGAAAGGCCCAAATGAGTGAAAAGTGTCAAGGCTACACTTTTTTGCAACAAATTTAGCCCCTACTTTAGTGAGAGGATGAACTTGATTCAAACTCACACTAAAGTAGCTAGATGGAGATGGTAAAGGATGATAAAGATGAAGAAGGTGGTCAAACCCCCAGGATTCAATATTTTAGGTGAAATAGACATACATGCAAGAAGACACATTCAAGGGTGAGTGATTTGTAGAAAAAAAATATGCACGATCATGCAATGACAAGAACTAGAGGAAGAAAAGAATGAAAGTGAAAAGGTTGGATGAAGCTTCGACCATTTTTCTAGGTAGTTGTGGATCAAATCTAGGTTGTTTGTTCAAAATAATATGCACTCACTCTGGGACAATGAGACTTTTGATTGTCCATCGGGTGAGAAGGCCCAAAAGGTGAGAAACATACACTCATGGCTAGTATGCACTCACATAGACATAGGTGGCTATGGGGAAAGTCGTGTCCCTGGTTGGGCTTCCCACTCAAACCATACCAAATTTATACCTTGTGATAACTTTGGTAAGGTGCCACAAAAGAAAATGGCATTGTAATAGTGTAAGGAATGTTCAAAAGGATTTGCTTAGTTTGTGCAATGTCTCATCCTAAGGAACATCATTCGTAATGTCTCCAAGAGAGGAAAAATTAAAATGGAGCTATCTTGTTTCCAAGAGAGGAAAAAATGACAATGTCTAATCCTAAGCAACATTGTACCTAACGTTTTCAAGAGAGGGAATCGCAAGAAAAATAAAATTGCACAATAAAATATGAGTGTTGATGTATGCCCCCACTTTAAAGGGGTTGCTAACACCATTATTGCTAGCAAGTGCTTTAAAGTAGAAGAAAGGAAAGAGGACATGAGAGATTGTTCGGAAAGCCCTATGCCAAGTCATATGTTTCCAATAAGTTGTGTCATGAGAAGGGGTGTATGTCACATGCGATTCAACTTAAGATATGGCATCCACATCCCAAGCTTGATCTTATATGTTAATGAAAGGTTAATGAATATTCAAAAGAGACAATGGAAAGTGGCATATGAGGACGAGGCTACTAAACCCCTTACCCCCACTTAGTGCAGGACACGAATGAGCCGAAAGGATTGATGAGATGTGAAGTAGAGTGAAAATCAGTATCGATTAGAGGAATGATGTGTCCCCACATAAGGGAGAGTATCAAACTCCTTAAGATGTTGGATTTTACAACTAAAGGACATACATTCATTAGTAGAATGACCATGGATTCTATGATAAGCACAAAAGGAATTCTTGTAATAGAATCTCTTTCGAGTTCTTGGAGGAAGGGAGATCAAGTGATCTTGGAGGAGTCTCGACAAGATACCCTCTTGATCAAGGGGAGAAGGTGTTCCTTTAGCGTGCGACAAAGAAGTGTCTTTCTTAGTACAAGATGTCATACTTATGCAACACACTTTAGATTAATACGCTCCTTTAGAGGAGTGTGTAAAATCTAAATCAGTAGTTTTGTACGAGATGACATTGACGTTAGGCAAATAATTCTTTGTTTCAAGTAAAGGAGGAAAACCAAGACTCGTTGGTTTAGAAGGGTGGTTTGGGATAGTGTTGGTGTTAGCCGAAGGCTTGGTGATTTTGATCAAAGGACAATAACCGTTACCATGATTTGTTGTTTGCATGTGAGGATCGATAGGGGTGCAGATACCTTGTTCATTAGCACCACATCCTTTTCCACTATAACCAAGTTGTTTCATGAGATCATAACCTTTTCCATAAAGCTTTTTCAGTGATTTCATATTAGGTGATTGATCATTTTTTTATTTGTTGTCTAAAGTAGTTGAGGTGGATGCTTGTGAAGGATCTGTCGAGTCTTGTGTTGACAAGACTGTAGTTCCCTTTTCAGAGTCTTTTTTTTTCTCTTAGATTCATCCATTAATGTAGGTGTGAAGTCTAAGGAGCCCCAATAATCGTCTTAGAGCTTAATGATTTTCTCAATACCTTGTTCTTGGATTGTGTGCTATGAGGGTTCCACTTGTGTGGTTGGTTTTAATGTGTTCAAGGGATTTGATTCGGTGTTCTCAAAATTCAAGCAACTATTAGGTTTAGGGTTAGCTTCAAGTGTGTATACTTTGTTGTTGTAGATGTACTTTATTTTACGATGAAGAGTTGAAGGAAGGCCATTCATTGCATGAATCCATGGTCTACCTAAGAGAAGATTGTATGAGAGTTCATGAGGCATAATGTGAATCTTTGATTCCAATGTGGCCATTCCAACTATAAGAGGTAATGTAACCACACCAAGTGATTGGTTAGTGACGTTGTCAAATCCTCTGATAGATAGAGAATCAGATTGAATTTTTGATTGATCAATGCCAAGCCTATCCAGAAGGCTCACACTACAAAAATTAAGGGAAGAGCCTGTATCTACAAGAGTTCGCTTGATCCCTTTTTTTTTTTATTGAAATATTATTACGAAAGCTTCATTTTGTTTTTGCACTTCCAAAGGAGGAAGCTCACTTTGGTGAGAAAAAGTATCAACATTTATTCTGTGAATAATAGTTGGTAGGTCATTTGGTTGTGTATTAGAAGAGATAGGAACTTGTATGGAATTCTACATCATGTTTTGATAGTGAGGGGAGGCTTGAATAAGATCCCATAATGATATTTTAACAAGATTATTTCTTAGTTGGTCGACAAGATCATACTCCCTAATGATTGAATTTAATCGAGGGGCAACAGGTAAGATGGGATTAGGTAAAGGTAAAGGTGTTGATTTTGTTTGTTGTGGTCATGGATTTTTTCTGGTGTATTGTGTATGAGAAACAGTATGATAAATCGGTTGTTGTGACACATTATTCCTGGGTGGGTAGAGGATGAATTTGGGTTTGTTTGGAGTTTGAGGTTTGTTTGATGGTGGGTAAAGGGTGAGTTGAGGTTAAATAATATTAACATCCTTAAGCAAGGGAGAGGCTACTATTGTCTCTTTATCTTCTGCTAAGGATGTAATATTATTATTTTCATTGTTATCCTTATTGTGTATTATGATATCCTCCCTATGAGGAAGGGGTTTAGGAGAATTACAAACCAACTTCTCTTAACAATCAAAGGTTGTTTCTTCTAAAATGACTTCTGTAGATGCTGAATCTGCAATAGGTTAGATTTTGACAAACATGGTCAAGCTACAATCTACAACGAACTAAGCATCCCTATGAAATATTCACTCATGCTACCTATGAAAACAAGAAAACTAGAACCAAACAACTAATTGAAAGAATAAAAAACAAGAGAAAAATCTATTCCATAGCGGGAGTGTAGCTCCTCATGATGTGGAAATAAATCCCTTTCCCCTAATAAGCAAGATTGGAAAAATGAAAGATGATGCAAATGCCAAGATTGTGCATCAAATTGTGTTGTAGTTGTGGTGTTGAAATGGCTTGCTTTTATAGATTCAAGGTTAGGAGATTGAGTGAGTGGGATGAATGTGGGATCATTCATGAGCCAATGACAAGATGCCACTTGTCAAGATGTGAGAGGAGAAGGCTTGAGCACATTCTGGTTAATGTGCCAATTTGAAATTTGAATTTGGATGAAATGATATGTTTAGGGGGGATGAAAGGTGAATTAAAGGCTAAGTTGACTTGTTTAAGAGATGTGTAAGAGAATTTAATGCTTTGTTGGAAGGGACAAGTCCTTTGGAGGGAGATTCAAAATTGGAGGAATATTCCATCTTGATGCCTTTTTGAAAGAAATTAGATGAAATAATAAATCAATTAAATGATTTATTGGTGCAAGTGGGTGGGTTATTTCAGAGTTTAGATTTGACTCAAGTTGAGTCAAAAGCTAGAGAATGGGTGATTATGTTTAGAGGTTAATTAATCTAGATTAATTAACTTGGAGGATTTTAGGGGTTTCATATTTGACTTAAACCATATTGTTTTATTGAATCAAATAAGAAGAAATTAAGGACTTAATTAAATAATTTGATTTATTTAATTAAATATGATGAAGCTAGGGAATTAGTCAATAAATAGTTTTAATTGATTAATAGAATAATTGGATGCATGATGTTAGTTTTGCATGTCTACATTTTTCCCCTCTTTGACGCAATGTACTTGTTGCATTGGTTCAAAGAATGATACCGCCAACATTGAAATTAAAAAAATTCCAATTTTTTTGGATGCCCTAGTGGAAATAAGTACGTTAGTACATTGCCCCTCAAGAGATTGAGCGAAAGATTCGATTTGAGGTCAATCTCATGACAAAGAGGTTCAAAATGGATGTATGGATGGCTAGGCTATATGATCTATATGATAATGATGATGTAAATGAGATGTTTGGAAGATGCTTAGAATAACAAATCTAAAACATCTTAAATGATTATGAAAATTATATGACGTGCTTATGTAGGATGAGAGTACAGATGCAGAATGAATGCATTGTTAGCGTGAAAGAGTATAGATGAATGAGAGGGATCAACCCTTGAATCCAAGAAGATGCAGAAGTTCAATAAGCCAACTTTATTAGAAATGATAATGAATGATGATGTATTGCTTATCCAAGGATGGGAGAGATAAAGGGCATAAATTTCCTTATGTTTGATAACACGCATAGGTGTGATGCATCAAGGTATAAAGAACCAAGATGGCATTGTGCCTAGTGTGATGGAATTTGACATAATAATTAGATAGGAGTGCTCTTATTCACACTTGACATATGAAAACCTTGCTAGGACAGACCCAATAAGGCAAGTATTTGCCAAGTTATTTTATAGGAATATCCAACAGGCACAACAGACAAAAAGATAATGATCATTTCCCCATTCCTTTATCTCTAAACCTGTTTTGTTTAGGAATCATCGAGAGGTCCTTGGAATAAGCGCAAAATAAGATAAGTCAAAAAGACCAAGATAAAGTAAACAAACAAGCTAATTTTATTTGTATCACTAGCCAAGAGTAAACTACGGTGTTACCTGATGTTGATGTCCATCGTAGGAAGGTTACATTCCTAGGACATGTTGTAATCAAGGTTTTGATGAGATTGATTGGATGATAAGCTATTGATATTCTGAGTTGATCAACTTGCTTGCTTACTGACCTAGACTTGAGACTTTATCGATTAGGTGTTCACTTTTCAACCTACTAGACTTGCTTCTGATTGATTCACCAAAGGATGAAGGGGATGTTTGAATTATTATAAGTAAAGATTAACGCGGGTGAAAGCGAGATGAGATGGGTGCACCATTTTGGGTTTTTTCAAATATTTGGATGTTTTTTGATGTTTTAAATTTTTCTTACAAATGTTTTTGAAATTTTTGAGATTTATGTGAAGAGACTAACTTAAAGAACTATCCTAGGGGTCTCGAGAGTTGATCCATAGATTACCCTTTCCTACATTATACACGCAGAGACCACGTAGTTCGACTGACAACATAATTGACTCAATGATAAGATAGAAGGGAAAACAGATTTCCATTGCAATGAACGCTTAAGGACTGACCTAGATGTGAAAAAGATGGGCAAATGGATTTCCATTTGCGACGAACACCTAAAATACTAACCTAAATGTGAAAAAGATGGGGAAACGGATTGCCATTTCTGATGGATGCCTGAAAGGCTGACCTAAATGTCTTGGGGGATGATCAAAGATCAACCTTGCCTACGTTCAAGCTTAGAGACGACGTAGTCCGGCCAACGACTCTATTTTTTGACTTTTTGGATTTTGACATGTTCTAGATTTTGAATGATTTGGATGTGGATATGTGATGATATCAGTGCTGTGTTTTGGGATTTTGTTGGAAACCAAGCTTAATGTTGATTGATCAGATTGATGGATTGATAGTTCGACTAAGTGTGTTAAGTCGAACAAAAGTGATAATGCACTTGTAAACTCTAGGAAGTTGTGTTATCCTAGAGTAAACTTGTACATAAAAGGATAGTTTGACTAAGTGTGTTAAGTCAAACAAGGTGATAATTGATTGGATTATTTGACTATGTGTGTTAAGCCAAACAAGGTGATAATGAACTAGTAAAGCCTAGGAAGTTGTGTTATCCTAGAGGTAAATTCGCTCAAGAGGATGGTTTGACTAAGTGTGTTAAGTCAAACAAGGTGATAATTGATTGGATTCGATTGATCAAGATTGATGAAGCTTGATTTGGAACAAAATTGTTTTGATGATTTAATGCGATGCTGATGTGCAAGTTAGATGCGACTGATATTGATTGTTCAGATTGGTGTTCGACGAAAGATAAAAATTGATAAGGAACATCTTCTTGTCAAAATATGCCATGGGCTAGTGATTTGGATTTTTGGCCCAAAAATTCTTGGACCAATCTAATTTTATATTTGCCAATGTTAGGATCACCACACAAGTTGGAGGATATAGATCAAAATTTATTCCCGAAGCAAGATGTAAATATCTACCCCTAGTGTCTTGAAATGTATGGAATGCCATGGGTGGATTCTTGCATAGACAAATGGATGAATGTATATGGATCATCTTGCGATAAGATAAGGTGTTTGCACAAAGGATTCTAACTTGGATAATGCTTTAAGGCTCAGATAATGTTAGGTAGGATGGGATCAATGAAAATGACCCATGTCAAGATGTTTACCATAAACAAGTGTAAAGTGTGCTCCAAAATTTTATCAAGGTAATGCAGATAGATGGTAATGGGTTGGATAAATGGTTCATGGATGAACAAATGATATGGCTGGGATGCTGGCTTTAAACTAAACTAGCACATGTACTTGCTCGATTCTACACATCATGCCTGCTTACCAGTTTTTCATCATGGGACCTATCCAAAGTGCCACCAAAGCAGTTTTCACTAGAGGATAATTTTTTTCTTTATTGTTTTCAATCATTATTTTATTTTTTTTTGGATTTTTGGATTTTTTGATTTTTTTTGTATTTTCTGAGAGATTTTAAGCAGATTTTGAACCACTTGGTACTACTAAAATTGATGCTTCTATCATAATGTGCCACTCATATCTTGTTTGAAGAAGTTTCTTTTCCAAGATATGTGCACTTGAATGCAACTTTTGAGATTCCTGATCTGCTTTGCTGAAATTGGAGTTAACTTTGTCTTTGTGCACACATCGTGATAGAGTGTCTTCTGAATCCTTATGATGAAGGGTCATTTCCAACACATGGTCAATGTAAGAATTGGATATCATGTGTGGAGGCATGGATGGAGTGTTTTTAGGAATAAAAGATGGGTTGGTTGATAGTTTAGAACCTTTGACTCTCCAAACTTGGGAAGATAAGCAATAATGGGTGGATACAGAAGTGTGCATAGAATTAGGACCAACAACTTGATATACTTTTTACGTCACTTGTGAAGCCTTCTTTTTCATTTATGGACATCTTCGATGGATAATTTTCCCCTTTTTATTTTTCCCCATAGTTTCTTTGACTGATGGAGTTTGAATGGGATAGTATTTCTTTGTATTTTTTGGTATCCATATGTATTTGATTTGTCCTTCATGCTTCTTAGCTTCTTTTTCTTTAATAACGTTCTTTGTGCTTTGGTACAAATCTTTCTCTTGATTTTGGTCCCAATTCATGGAAGGAGTGATGGGTGGATGAAGATTTATGACATGGCAGGTTGTAGTATTGACATTGGTTTCATCATAAGGATCCTTCATGCTCCCTATGTTGGTGTTTGCTTGTGACAAAGTTGTCCCCAATTTTGTGGAAGTATCACCGATATGTTTATATCCCTTGATTGTCAAATAACCAAGACCTTGATACCTAGGATTGCCAATAATCTGCACTAGTTCCAAGATACCCTATTCTTGTAGGCCTAATCCTCTACCTTGATAATTCATCTATATTAATTTTTTTTTTGCAATAGGATATGATTTACCTTGGAAACAAGGTGCTAATCCTTCTTTGCTATGTCCTATATCTTCAAAGGTGTTAACTTCTTTATTGATGAG
Source organism: Sequoiadendron giganteum (assembly GCA_007115665.2). NCBI lineage: Eukaryota > Viridiplantae > Streptophyta > Pinopsida > Cupressales > Cupressaceae > Sequoiadendron > Sequoiadendron giganteum. Next base: position 23,547,677 of record CM021103.1, on the reverse strand, counting down.
ATAGCTTTCTCTAAGAAAGGTAAATGATCCAAGTTTATAAGTGATAGGATCTTCCATATCTGGGATGAATGCCTGATTGATATCTTTAGCTTGATCTTGTGACATGTATATCAGATTTTAATGCTTCTTCAAGCGATGTTAAAGATTCACTGTAAAATTTTTCCTCAGGATTCATTCTTGATATGATTTCATATGATATTTTTGATTCACAACTTTTGTAGAAGCCTTCTTCATGATCTATTTCTGCTAGGTGTCCACATGATGTTTCTCATTTGCAACTTTTGTAGAAGCCTTCTTCATGATCCACTTTTGGTATGTCTCTATATTTTTCTATATCTTGGTCTTGTGCACAAATGTTAAGAGTAGGAGACTCTTGTTCCTTGGTAATGATGTCAAGAATATGAGACTCTTGTTTTGAATGAAGATCATCTATGTGCTATATGGATATGATCATCAATTGTGACATCTTGTATAGATAGAAGAGTGCCCATTAGATCATTGTAGTATCTCAAAGATACAAATTTTTTATATTGAATGATTTTAGAATTGCTTTGGACATGCTTTGGCTCAAGTTCTTGACATGAGTCAATTTCAAAGGATGGATTGTCTACAAGGGATTCTTGGACATTGTTATTAGGAATGGGAAGTTGATGAATATCCTATTGATCTTTGAGGATTCCCTCACTATCTGCAATCATGAGATCGAGGGATGTCAGTATGTCTTGGGAAGGACCATTGCTAAACCTTGATGGAAGATGTTGACCATGCTTTGGAATACATTCTTGAGATATGTCCTCTAACTCATATGGCGATGTAGAGACATTTTCAATATAATCATTTGTCGATGGATCATGGACTATTTCAATAGGATCAAATAATATCAAAATGTCTTGAAATATATTACTAAAAAGTGGCTCTTGATGAATGTTGATTTGATCAATGGATGGGGTAGACATATCTTTACAGTGCTCATTGGTCGATTGAGTTTGATCATTGTCTTCAGCAGTGATGGTGGAGATATTGTCAATGTTTTCAATCATAGGATCAAATGATGTTAATGTTTCTTGGATTGGATCATTTTTGGGAATCATTGGTGAGTTTTGATCATGATTGAAAAGTGGCTCTTGGTGTGTGTTGATCTGATCATTGGATGAGGTAGAAACATCTTCAATGTTTTCATTGATGGATTGACCTTGATCATTGTTTTCAACAATTGAGGCAAAGAGATCGTTAATGCTATTGCTAGAGGTTGAATTCTGATTATTGTCCCCAATAGCTATTAGCTTTTGATCAATCAGGTCTTGGATGATAATTTTGAGTCAAATACAATCTGAATTTGTGTGCTCCTTTACTTTGTGAAAATCACAAAAGTGCTTCTCGTCATACCCTAGTGGTTTCACCATGGGCTCTTGATAATTAACATAAACATGAATTTTACTGATATTTTCTTGTATCAACCGTTGCATGACCGATTCGATCGGTTCCCCAAGTGGTGTCTATTTTCATTTGCTACCTTGTGGGATTCGTACTTTGAATTGATCTTGTGGTGATTGATTTTGGAGATGTGGCGATTGGGTTTGTTGTTGATGTCGTTGATCTTGATATCCAATTTCTTGACATTGGAGATATTGTTCCTAATGTGATTGTGGAGACAACTCAACCCTTTGATGACATGGTTCAACTAATGGAAGAGTGTATTGATTTTTGGGTGGAGATGTCTCTTCGCACAATGGATCAACCACTTTGGTAAGTGAAGCATTTTGATCCCACAAAATTTGATTTTGATATTCTTGATATGGTTGACTTGGTTGTTTAGCAAGCAGATTTGGAATGCATCCTTGTGGATTTTTCCTGGGATCGTGAATAAGTTGATTCTCGATAAGGCTCTGATTTGGTGTGATGTTTAGATTTGGCATTATTGGTTGACTTTGAACATTGTTGTGGTTGGGAAACACATTTCCTTGATTTTGCATTGGGTTACCTTGACTTGTGTCCATACATGGAGTTGTCAACATATTGCCTAGATTTTGAACAACATTGATGGGATTTGCAAACATATCTACCCCAGAGTTTACCAAGTATGGATTCAAAATGGTCATGTTTGGTAAAGTTGTACTCGGTATATTAACATTTGGCATGTATGGATTCGATGGGATAGTATTGTTTGGAATAAGACTCATGCATTGATTGTTCGGTTGATTAATTTGCAGGTTTGGAATTGGATTTAAATCTATCATAGGGAAAGGTGGTCCACAACCTAGATTGGGCATACTCACATTGAGGTTTGGAGGAGATGATGATGCCATGCATAAATGTGAGTTTTGATAATCAATTGGAATTGCGATACTTGGATAGTTTGGTTGACTCATGATGTAGGAGTCGAGTTTAAATTCCATGTTCCTCTTGTGTTTTGACCTTGTTGACCTCTAAGGGATTTAGGACCAATGATGAGATGAAGGATGAAAGGGGTGAATGATATGGGTGTTTGAAATTCTAGGAACTTTGGATCAATTATAGACTTTAGGACTTGATTTGATTGGATTTTGATTGAAGATAGTTTGACAAGGTGTGCTAAGTCAAACAAGGTGATAATGGATTGGATAATTTGACTAAGTGTGTTAAGTCAAACATGATGATAATGAAATTTTAAACCCTAGGAAGTTGTGTTATCCTAACACAAACTTGTACACAAGATGATAGTTTGACTAAGTGTGTTAAGTCAAACAGGGTGATTGTGGATAATGAGCCTGTAAACTCTAGGAAGTTGTGTTCTCCTAGAGTAAACTCGTACAAAAAGGATAATTTGGCTAGGTGTGTTAAGTCAAACAAGGTGATGTTGATTTTGTCCAAAAGTCTAGCGTACGTGATATTTTCAAAGTTTCCAAGAGTTGTTAATGAGATGATGTTGATTTCGATGGTTGAGATGGCTGAAGTGTTTGACTTGATCCTAGGTGAACTTAAGAGGATTTGTTGACTAGACCAAGATATTGAAGAACATGCTTTTCCCTAAGAGTAATTCAACCAAAAGACCAATGTTTGTATGGGAAACCATAAGACAAAAGATTACAAGCACATGTGTGAGGATCAATTGGAGTTAAACTTGATTAATGACTTGCTTTTTACCATAAACACTTATTACTTAGTTTTTCATACTGAATGTCCAATGTCCTAACTTTATTTTATCCCACAAAGTGTATTATGTGGAAATCAAGGAAATCAAGGCAAAGGTTACTAATGTTGACTTTGGGAGAAACAAATGGAGATGTCTGAATGTTTAGAAGCCTTCTAGAGATAAGAACCCCTCGGGACAAGAAGTAACATGTGGACACCTCCAAGGTATTTGTTCTTCCAAAGGGTTTGAAATTCTGATGATTCATTGAATGTTTGTTTTCCACCATTTTTTATCAAAGCAATTTGTTTTTTATTCCAATGACATGCACAACCCTAGGCTGAAAAGACAATATTTGTTGGGTTCCCACTTGGATAAATCTAGCTATGCATATTCAATGTGGACGATTAGATGCTTGACCACACAGGCTCCCCCTTACAATGCACTTGCTTCTCAAGTTAGCCAAGCATCAATACCCATGAATCTCCCATGGCATACTTTTCATCTCTACAACAAAATTGCATGTATATGTAGGGTGGCTTTAGAGGACATGACCTCTTGCACCAACAAATAGAAAGGATTTTTTGGATTCTAAACAAAAGCTTGTAGTAAGGGCATCCAGTTTAGGGTGTGCAATGATAAATTCCTTGTGAGAGATCTCCCAACCCTTAGAACGAGGGCTTTATGCATCATAAAGATATTAGGGGAGAGTTATCATTTGCCACTTCCCATTGTCAATGGCTTTCATCATGAACATAAATTTATATAGAGATTTGGAAGAGCTTGGCTTTAGCCCATTACTGCTTGAGTCGTTCCCTTAGGGTGAGTAATTTTTCCCACCAAGGTAGGCTCTCTAAAGGTGCACAATAGTGAGTAAGAGCATTCATAGTTTGATCATCTTTGTTTACGTGAACAAAGAGAGAACACTCGCAATTCCTTTTTCTCACACTAGACAAGTTTTGTTCAATTTTAGAACCCAAATCAAAATGTGAAGGAAATATTTTTGACAACTAAATATCACAAAAAGACTTTTGATTCCCAAGATCATTGTGAGGCATGAGAGAAGCACATGCATCTTTTAGATGATATTACTTTGTGAAAAAGATTACAAAACACTGAATGCACATGTTTGTTTTAATTTCCAAAGGAAAAATTGAGTTCTTTTTAAAGCACCAAGGCGAAGTGTGAAGTTGTTTGTTCAATTTTAGACCAAATCCAAATTCTAGTGTGTTTCAAAGGTTCATTTTTTTAACCAACTTTGAAAAAAAATCAATCAATGATTAATTTTAAATCCAATTTGAAAGTGAATTGGTTTAAAACAGAAAATGAGAGTAGAAAATTGAAGCTCTAGATCATCACAACAAGTATTAAAAAATTCTTTTTCAAGCCTTAATCTTCAGTTTTTCCAACTCTAATTAGTTTTCCTTTGTTCAATTTTGATACTTGCCTCCAACGCCAACCTACATGGAAGATAAAATCAGTTGAGGAAGGTGTGAATTCTTCTAGTTTGAGAGTTGCAACTGAAAAGAATGGGATGAAGAATGCATAAGTTGAGCCTCGGTGCAAAGAGATACATGAGACAACCCAATAGTCATAGCTTTAACTAGATCAAACAGTACGTCTATACAAGAATTTTAACACTTTATAGCTGTTTCAAATTAAGTTCTAGCTTGACATAAGAGATAACTCTACTATCATTGTTTCCAATATCACAAACTGATAGATTCGAAGGTGTCTCTATTGTACGTGTCTGCAAGAGTAACCTGCTCAACAATTATCTCCCACTATGAATACATGTGTTTCAAGATTTCAAATGGCTATTGACCTTTGACTTCTCCATTTTGTGTGAGCAGCGGCCTAATAACACCAAAAATGTTTGATGGTATCTGTAAAAGGTTAGGAAGGGTTTCTTCTTGTATTTAAACAATGTGTCAATGCTATGAGAATTTAGAAAGTACTCTTCTAAATAAATTAGATGATGAGTATGAAAATATAATCCATTATTGTGAGTAGCTCAATGTTTGGCCTATAGAATTACTTCAAATCAATCATTCTGTTGTATCAAAAGTTAACTTTATTTTCTTCAAGAAATCTAGCATGCTAGCATGTCAAAAAAATCCAAAACACAAAGATGTGGTCCTTATGGACTACAAGGATTGCAAGACCCGTGTCTTGATATCAATCAATCATTAAAAAATGAATGTACCAATAACAAAAGAAAGAGTCTATATCCAAACAACTAGCATATGAGAGATTTGGGTGAGGTCATATGGTAGGAGATTGATGGTGGAGGTTGGAGTTTTGTTAGATTTCAAGATCTGCTAAATCTAGTAGTGTCACCTCTTCATTTTGTTATTATTAAACTTCCTCTTGCATATTGACATGACTTATTAAAAAAGAAAATTGAATGTCCTATCAATTAAAAAACGTCTATGTTTTCAATGTATTATTATTGTCCTACAATGAATATGACATGAAATACATAAACGCCTGTGAAATTGATAGTTGATGGCATGATGTTAGTTTTGCATGTCTACAACTTCTTTGCGAGTAGGGGAATGATCAAGGGTGTCTTGCATAATAAGGATTTCTCTAGGTGAAGGGGGAAAACTAAGATTCACATGACCTTCACTAATTGTGTTTTCTAACAACAAAGTATCTTCTTCACAACAAGGATAAATACTAGGAAAGGACAAATCTTAGTGTCATGATAAGTTGTGTTTATGTTGTCTTGTTCATTAATGTCTTGTCCGCTAAGAGAAGTAATAGGAGAGAAACAACTCGGATTCTCAAAACTCTCATTGATTGGTTCTTCTACCAAAATAGCTTCGTGACCAAGAGGAGAGATATTAGGAGAAGAACAAATATGATCATTAGAAATATCCAAGGTTGTATCTTATTTCACTAAAAAAATCCCATAGGGAGAGGATAGGAAATGTTTCTTAGCATGTCTAGATTTGTAAGCTATTAGAATTGTTTGAATCAAAATGAAAAGTACATGTAACCATTTCATGCCATGTTTCAGCAATATAAACAATGTATATGCAAAGATACAAAATATTTTAATCCAATATATGCTAAGCTTTAAGAATGTAAATAATGTACATGCAAGAATGAAAAGCACTTTTATCAAAATTATGCAAATTTTTCTGAATAAAACCATTGTATATGCAAAAGTGAAAAGTAATTTTATCAATGTTATGCAAAATTCTAGAAATGTGAACTTGTTCAGATTTAATGATGAAATGATTTCAAGAATGACTACCCTAAATTGATGATTTTGAGCTAAATGCATAAAACCAATGTTCCCAAAACTTTCTAGACTTATATTATATGATACTAGGAGGCTAAGAAAACACATAAATGAGGTTTTTGATGCTGTAATAGATAGTAAAAAATTTGGACAAGGACTAACTCGCCAAGAATGGAAAATTAGTTCCAGTTAGGATATTTTTCAAAATTTCCAGAAATTTGCAATTGGTGCAACTGGTTTGAAGGGTTTTGATGTTGGATGACTATAAGAGGAAATGTAAATGCAGATCTTGGATGATTGACAAGGATTTGAGATGCAAGAATGCAAAGTATATGCACCTTCATGCATGAAAAAATGTGAAACCCTAGAAAGCAAATTAAATAATGCAACATGTAATGCCAACTGAATCTAAGGTGAGAAGGGACTCAAAATTAGAAAAGAAGGCATTTGAAGGTCAGGTTCACCAAAATGTATCGTAGATTTTGGTACCCACTTAGGGTTCTCTAACACTTCTAGGGGTTTTTCACCTAAAAAGAGAGAGGGATACCAAAATGTTGGATGTTAACATACAAAGACTAATGTAGAGGGTGGATATGAATGTGTGTGGAATGTGATGATCTAAATGCAGTGAACTAAAAAATAAATTATTTATTGATGCTAAACCTAAGAAATGCAAAGTGTTGGAAAAGATAGTGTTGTATGGAAACATGTACAAGATGACCTAAAAATGTAAACAAACAATAACAAAATGTCATGAAATAGAATGTGTACACCTAGAGGCCAAAAAGGGATGAGATGAAGGTCTTGAATCTTGATAGAATTGATGTAGAAGCCGATTGGGACACTTGTGCCAATCTGGGCGACTTAGTCCCAAATTTGGAAAAATTGCCCAGAAACCTGTTTCTGCCAAATGGGTGTTTGAATATGCAAAAATCACTGAAAGGAATGTCCATTGGGACTAATTCACCATTAGTGGTGACTTAGTCCACTTCTGTATTTCTAGAAATCCGAAAGGGGAAACAGAAGCCCTTGGTCTACACTTTGATTCTTCACAGGTGTCTGCTTCTTAAACTCTGATTTCTAGACCTAAAAGTGACTTTTGGTGGGTGTTTTGACTTTGAAAGCAAGAAGAGATGTTCAAAAAATATTCAAAGCCTTCAATGTACCTAAATCTCTAAACACACCAAGAGAGAAGGAGAAAATGTTGAATGTTAGGGCATGAGGGTTTACCTTGGTCAAACCTAGGTTATGAGTAATTAAACCAAAATAGAGATATAATGTAATGAAGCATCAACAATGGAACTAGTACCTTTCCATGATGATTGATCTTGATTTTTTGTAGTAATGGAGGAAGATTCAAACCTTGAATGCTTTAGATAGATGTCTTGATAACATAGAATGCTCAAACCCTAGCTTGCTTGAGAACATAAAAGATGAATGAAGAATAGGAGAGAGAGTTAGGAGGAAGAACTAGAATTAGGGTGAGAATGAGGGGAAAAACCTTTATTTATACATGTTGTGCCCTAATTTCCCAAAAATAACACATCACAGGCCAACCTTACGGTTTAAGAGACAAACTCATGCTAGAATTTAGGATTAAATTTTATTTTTATGCCACATGGGACTAAGTCACCCAAGGTGGAGACTTAGTTCACCTGGGAAAATTTCAGTGGATGTTGGGAATTAAAATATGATTAATGATGTTTTTCGGGATTTTCCTCTAAAACACACTTAAGTAGGACCTATAAGTGCATTAATGGGCCTTTTTATCATAAGAAAAGGGTCAATTTGTTGATGAAAAGTCTAGGAAAGTGTGAAAGTGTGTTACAACTCTTTACAAAACTTTGAAACAAGGCTTGGAAAGGGGTAAAAAGAGGTTCAAAATCCATAGGAAAGACCCAAATGAGTGAAAAGTGTCAAGGCTACACTTTTTGTGACACGGGGATAAATGATGAAAAGGTTGAAGAGCCATTTTCATGTTGAGCAACATTTGTTGAACTGGTTGATGGCATCAACTCTTCATTGGAAGCTTGCCCTATTGTATGCAAGAAATTGGACACATCAACAACAACATCAAGTAACATATTAAGATCCTCAACATCAATCTCAACATTATTGTAGTATTTGTCATATTGAATTTTATATTTCAATGCATCCATGACATGATGTTTATTAACATAGCAGCCATAATTTCCACCTTCAATGGTGGTTTGTCATACGATCACAACTTGAAGGTCTTGTAATCAACATGACAAGATTATCGTGCGACCACTGTATTTAAATTTCCCTCCTCTAGTGTGGGACACTTGTAAGACTTGAGCCACCCTAGAAATAAGCATTTCTTCAACCTGTTTTAGTTTTTTTAGCAAGAATTGTTGTGGGCCTAGGTCCATGCCATTTGTAGAGCTGAAGCAGTGGGAGTCATTTTTAGAATAACATCTAACACACATGGTTGATGAGCCACATACACGAGTACAAATCCCATTGTAGCTTTCTTTACATATCTAACAAACAATAAGGTTTGGCTTTGCATTTACACGGCATCGAAATTGTTTCACCGTTGAAAGGTAGCAATTATTGAACATTTATTTCAAGTATTATTAGTGTGTTTGTGCAACAGGGGGGTTAATCTAAGATTGTATATTGAACATTTCTTGTGACACTGATATCGACATGTTTCTGCCCAAACCACCATCAACAATTTGGCATCCTAGGTGAAGAAGACAATCTGGGGCAAAAGGAGTGGCATCTACCATTACCAATGGGGGATGTGAGGGAATATTGTTAACAAGAAGACCTATAGGTTTTCTTTCTATATTTAGCCTTTGTGCAAGTATTTTTTATGACACTTCATAAAAATTTCCTCTCTATGTTGACTATAGTACAAATGGTTTCGTTGCTATTTTTTAGCCTTTTTTAATTCAACAATTGATTGGACTGTTGAACTTGAATGTATTGGCACAACCTAGGAATATACATACAAGCTCGACCATATTAGCATATATGAATATACATGTATAATCATAGATATATTTAAAGTAGTAATTACATATAAACATATAACAAAATATATGTGTATCCATGTGTATGTAAATGTATATCTATGGATGACCACAAAAGGAATAGCATGGTTTGAACATTGGAATATCTAAAGATATATATACAAGGATTCTATAGATTTATGTGCTAACCATTTCCATTATTTCACTATTGTTATATCCTGCATTTAGAACAATATAATATTGGATGCATGCAACCAGTCCAAAGTTATGTTTGCGGAAGTCAAGTGTATATAAGGGTTTATGAAAGCCAAGTGTAAATAAGGGTTTGTCTATACATGTACCTATGTAACAAGAAATATATGGCATTAAAAGTAAAATCACAAAAGCCATGCTTGTTAGCCTCCCTACCATTTTGGAATCATGGAGCCTCGTGGATTGTAGCCAAACCCACAAGCAAAAAAGGTATGAAACATCTCCGAGAAATTTCATGGAGTTTCACCATACATCACACAATAACAAAGTTGGGAAAAATTTGGTGTTTCCATATCTGATCTGTTATACTGTAGTGTTTTCTTTGCATTCTTCTCAACTTTACATATACATATACATATATATACATATACATATACACATACATATACATATATATATATATATATATACATATACATACACATACACATACATATACATATACATATACATATACATACACAAATACATATACATATACATATACATACACAAATACGTATACATATACATATACATATACATAAATACATACATATACATATACATCAAAGAGATGATTTTATGTGCTGGAAAATATCAATGTGTATCTACTTTGACATCCATATGCTTTTCCATTTAATGTGGGTTTTCGATCATTTGTCATTTTCCTATGATTCTTAAGTGTTTTTTCTAATAGCTCTTTTATAATTTATCGATTTTTCCTATAATATTTAGTACCAAATAATGTAGCTTGAATCAAGTGTAAAATTGAAGTTATCCATTTTCTTTGCATCCTTCTCAACTTTACATATACATATACATACATATACATATACATATAGAAATAAATATACATATATATTCATAGACATATACATATACATATAAATATACATACATATAAATATACATACATATACATATACATACATATACATATGCATATACATACATATACAATACATATACATATACATGAAAGGGATGTTTTTTTGTGCTAGAAAATATTAATGTGTATCTACTTCCACATCTATATGCTTTTCTAGGTTCAACCATGTGTATGTACACCTTCAAGTCAAGGAAACTCGAAACATAAATAGGAAACGGTATGTGGTATGCATTTCTATATTTGAGAATAATTAAAATAAAGAAACTGAAAGACAATGTTCAAGTTGAATACAAAAGAGGAAGGAAACAATAACAACAAATTTGCAATAGGTATAACAAAAAGGAAACATATACTTATGGAATTAGGATCTAAAGGTTGGTGGTTTGCACCCTCAGAGCTAGACTCCACAATGGAACCCATGGGGGATGTCAACAAATCAATCTTGGGGGGCTCTGTAGACCCATCCACAAAGCCAAATTTCATAGACATAGTTCTATGAAATTTTGTAGGCAAAAAATGTTGCAATTTGAGTTGACCAATTGAGAGCTCTATTTCACAATAAAAATAAAAGATTAATGTATTGCAACTTCCAATGGAAACTAGTAGACAAATTAGAAATATCTATAATCTTTCAACCATTTTACTAGTTTGATTAAATGAAAATGGGTATAACCATTCCACTTTGAGTACTATCCAAACAATAGGAGATACAAGAACAAGAATAAAAATGCACTTTTAATATTGTCCAAACAGCAAGAGATACAACAACAAGAATAAAAATGATAAATGTAAATGTATATATCCCTATATGTATCTGTTTATCTTTGAGGTTGCTTATATATGTATGCATGTAGTTTTTACTATATTTCTAAATATACCTATATGCAGATATTTGTATATGTTGCTAGTTATTCCCTTCATTCTTTATTATCCAAACAATAGGATATACAACAATAAGAACATAAATGATTAAGTACATATATGAATTGAATTTCCCCTTTGTCTGCACATTTAAAAAGCACACATATAACCAGATATATATATCCATATGTACACATGTATATATCTATTTATATATACACTGCTATATCTAAATAGATGTGTATCCTATATTTGTTCCTGACTATGTACTCATTGGCATGCCAACCAAGGACCTTCGTAAAAATGGGAATAATGTCAAAGTTGCACAATGACAAGAAGGAATAATAAGCAAAGGGAAAAATTTGTGCAAGTCAGCAACATGTTTTAAACATCATAGCTTATTAAAATATATATGCAACAAGGGGGAATCCTGGCAACCTTTGAACACAAAAGAAAAATGGTAAATGCTTGCTCGCAGTGCTGGACAATGACAATCAAGATGATGATAGCAAGCAAATGCAATATTCAATATTTGTAGCCTCAATAAATTACATTGTTGCTCGCTTGAACTATAGTTTTGTGCACTATTTTTGGTGTTTTTTAATGTATTCAATTTCAATAGGCACATTCATCGACCTTCGTCAAAATGGGCATAATGTCAAAGCTGCACGATAGTAAGAAGGATCAATAAGAAAAGGGTGAAAGTTCTGCAAGTCAACAAGATGATTTAAACATTGCAGCTTATAAAAATATATATGCAATAGGGGGCCTCTTGGCCACCTTCAAACACAAAAGCATAATGGTAAATGGTTGCTCGCAGTGCTGGAAAATGACAATTTCAAGATGACAGGACCAAGTAAATGCAATATTCAATGTTTGCAACCTCAAAAAATTATATTGTTGCTCGCTTGAATTAAAGTTTTGTGCACTGTTTTTGGTGTTTTTCAATGTATTCAATTTCAATAGCCACATTCACTACCAAAGTGCAATCAATTTTATAGCTTTGTTATGAACATGTTACACATACAACACCATTAAATTCTCCATTATTAACAACATCTCAATACTATATCATTGAATGCTATGGTTGTATTGTAGCAATTTTTCTCATAAGCTAAATAATACTTACATATGCTATGTTTAACTCTTTTTAAATCAAAGTCTACATAAATACAAATAAAGATAGCATACACAACTATTTAGATATACATGTGTATATGTAAATTGTTGTTGCATTGTCAAACGAGCCATAGTGGTCTTGGTCTATATATATGGATATTATTTTTGCCTATATGTATATTTTTAAATATGAAATGGGGAATTCAATACATATATATACGCGTATATGTATATGTCTATGTTTCGGGGAATTCAATAGAATTTTCCTTTTTGTCAATAATATTTAGTAGCAAATAAGTTTTATTCTAACACCTCTTATAGAATTTGTCTATTTTTCTTCAATATTTATTACCAAAGAACATAGCTCGAATCTTATATCAATATGTTTTATGATATTCCTTTTTTTTCTCATCTGCTTGAAGCTCCCTGCAACAAACTGGCCAAGCTAGTTTATGAAAGCAGTGGAGCTTGATAATTATGTGGGATGGCAGTGTCTTATATCAATGTATTTCATGATATTCTTTTTTCCTCATCTGTTTCAAGTTCCCCATAACAAATTGTTCATTATAATACTTTGCCTCTTCTATTCTCCATATTTTAAAGTTCTATTTAATGTGGGTTTTCAAACATCTGTCATTTTCCTATGATTCTTAAGTGGTATTCTAATACCTCTTTTCCAATTTCTCTTTTTCTCTTGTATCAATATGTTTCATGATATTCTTTTTTTCTCAACTGTTTGAAGTTCCCCATAGCAAACTGTTCTTCATGATATTATTTTTTTCAGTTCCCCATAGAAAACTGTACATTATCATAGTTTGCCTCTTCTATTCTCCATATTTTAAAGTTCTATTTAATTTGGGTTTACGAGCATCTTTCATTTTCCTATGTTTGTTAAGTATTTTTCTAATAGCTCTTTTCCAATTTCCCTTGACCAAAAATTTTAGTATGTGGACATTCAAAATTCAAATAGACAAACAAAAAATTCAATGTAATAGTTGGCTTGACAATTTAAAATTCAAGCTACATTATTTGCTACTAAATATTATAGACCAAATAGGGAAATTGTAAAAAAACTATTAGAAAAGCACTTAAGAATCACAAGTAAATCATATATGATCGAAAACCCACACTAAACATATTGATACAAGACAAGCAGTCTATGTAAAAGTTGGGTTGTCAATTCAAAATTTGAGCTACATTCTTTGGCACCAATCCCACATTAAATAGAACCTGTAAAGCCAGTGGGTAGCAATAACCCATGCAAAATGGCTATAACTCCACAAACTTAATTAAAAATTTGAGGTACATTTCTTGGCACTAAATATTATAGAAAAATAGACAAATTGTAAAAGAGCTATTAGACGGAAAATCCTATTCATGGCCAGGCTAACAAAAATCTCAATGCAAACTTCAAACAAATAGCCTATCGGCTAAAAATATAAAATTGAACAGATAAAGGGGCTATTAGAATAACACTTAACAACCACTAAACTAATTTTATCTCCAATATGTTTATGCTTTCATACTAACCCTCGACATATATTTATATGCAATCACTCCTATGTTAATGGACATAATGACAAAGATGCACAAAGATAACTAAAACAATAAACGAAGGGTGATAAAATTACTAACCCTAACCATATTTTTTTACAAAAGAAAAAATATTTAACTACAATTGCTCCTATGGTAATGGGTAGAACACCAAAGATACACAAAGATAACTATAAACAATAAATGAGGGACGAAAAAATTACTAACTCTAACCATTTTTTTGATGAAAGAGAGAAGATTTAACTACAATTTCTCCATCCATATAGAGCCATAATCTCTTTGAAGACTCCAAAATGTGCATAACGCCAAACATACAAACATATAACAAGAAGACATGAACACAAATTAATGATTTATGCAAAATACCCATGTAAAATGACATACAGATTACAGAGAGCAACAGTTTTATAACCCTCCAATCTGCTATAAAATAGAGCCGAAGCTAACACTTTTTACAATAGTCTACTATCAAACCAACCATGGAGCCGAAGGCAATTATATTTAGAATAGTCTTCTATCAAACCAACACCGCAATGGCGCTTTCGACAATGCAACTTCATCAATATATTTTATGGCACATTTCGGAGTATACTTTCCCACACTACAACATTGAATATTGCATTTACTTCCTCCCACGGCATCGTACAAGAATGGTAGGATGCATTAACCCTTGCGTGAGCAAACACTTACCATTCTTCCTCTGTGTATCGAGGCAACCAACTCCACTATCGCCAACCCATGTAATTAGCAAGCTTCATGTCGTCATAAAAAACCCTGGGGAAGTCGACGCCGGTCGAGAGATCTGTGACGTCAACAAATCCTATTCACGGTTAGGCTAACGAAAAATCCCGACAGAAACTCCAAACAAACAGCCTATCGACTAATTATGTAAATATCTTCATAACAATTATATATATAAAGTAAATAAACTATTATTTACTATTATATTTATGATGTAATAATTTTTTGAATAAATATAAATTAAAATAATTTTTTTAATGAATATATGTAATATTAGTATAGAAGTAATAAATTAAAATGAAATGATAATACTAGCTAGAAAATTATTTGCCTATTAACCACACTCCCATTCACATTAAATATATAACCTCATTCACAAAACAGACAAGATAGTCCACGATTGGAAGTAGTTAGATTGCATTTCTTAAAAATTTCGTACTTTTTAGTTACAAACGTGTATGCAAGACCATGAAGAAAATCATATGTTTCAATTATGCCGAAGGCGTCCCACGCTTAGTATTTTCCATCCTTTTTCATATCGAACGATGCATATTGCTGGAGAGGCATTCGACTATGATGGAATTCATCCCAGCTGTTCACTTTCCTCACTCATTTTCTTCGTTCCTCCAAAATCTTCCTCATTGGTATTGACATTTCGTTTCTCCACCTGGTAGAGGGCAGTGATGTATCAACAGATCAGTTATTGCAGAGGATGGAAAGAGGATGGAAATATTTGCATTGTAGTTATTGAGATCAAAGTTGGCAGAAGATGTAGAAATATCAGCATCTGTTTCATTTTATTCACTGACCGCTTCTCTACCCTCGTGCGCATGTGGCATCAGCTCCATTTTCCCTTCGAAGGCTCCAGTGGTCGTAGGTCTTGCAGGGTCTTCATGCTTTGGCGAAGTAAAGGGTTTTTCAGGTGATTCAGGTGTGAGTTTGGATGTCGCGTGCCCTAGATCTGTGGTTCTTGCACATGTCTCCTCTTTGCCTCTGAGGGTCTTTCCAGGAGGGAAAAATACCTCTTCCACCCACTCATCTACCGTTGTCGACACCTCTGGTGCTACAACACCCTTGGCTTCACAGGGTCTGTCTTTTTGTGAGGTTGTTGTGCATGACACAGGGTTTACTGGTGATAATGGATTTTCTTTGAAGGTGAGTTCATTTCTATGACTGAAGAAGAAATTCCTTAAATTTGTATGGACTATTGTTAGTTGAGTAGAAATCTCAAACTTCTGGGTTCACAGGAAATAGAAAGGTCTTCTAAAATTTTTCCATTGCTAAAAAAATGTGCATAGATAGGCAGCTTCGTTTATTGTGAATAGATTAAAGCAGCGGCTGTAGATGGATGTCCAAACCCTCTTCCAATACCCGTACTTTGAAAAATGCATGAGATGGTGATAAAACAGGGGTAGTTAGTTTATTTTATATCTTCCAACTAAATTTGCATTAGGTGCACCAGATTCCTCTGTTTTAACTGGATCTACAGATATTTTCTCACAGTCGTCTCCTTTGGGAGGAATTGCTGGAACTATCTCATTTTCTTTGAGAACAATATTGGGTTTCAGTAGTAGCTTAAGGTGGAGGCAAAGCTCGTGCAGGTTGCCAAACAGTATAGACTCTAGAGCACATCAATAGAACACAATTTAGATAGAAAAATATATTTTATTATTTGTTGAGCTATGACATCCTTTGGAGAATTTTTGCAATCCACCTATCTTTATTTCCTCATTCTAATTAATGATCTGAAGGCTAATCCAACTAAGCACAATTTTTTCCATACACTCTTCTCATTATTTTCATCGATTATGAAAATCTCATGTTCATAATACTAAATCAACAAAGATACCACTCTCTTGAATGGATCCTCCCAAGATAGCACTCTCCAAGTACAACCATGGCGTGGCAGGAGTTTCTAGGATATATCATCCTTTGATGGCTACCAGGTTATGATGTAGTATTAGCTCTTAAAGGGAAGAGCCTAAACAGGAAGTACATTGTGGCTGTTTAGGTACGGATTGGGTCCCTGATGTGGAACACCATTACTGCCATGTTTCCCACAGTATCCATCAATTTCTTTTTATGCTTAGATATTTTGGAAAGTTTGTTGTAACTGCTGGTGGTGGCTGTTGTAGTAGGTCATTTAGGAGCTTTTCTTTTTTTAGAATATCAGTTTTGTTTATTAAGGGGGCGCGTTGCTAGGATGGAAGGGGAGAGATTTAGGGACGGGGCTAGAATAGCCACTGAAGAGAATTTGTGCTGTAATCAAGCTCATAAATGAGTGTTTTTCCAATTTGTTATGAATTTTGTTTCTTATATTGTTTTTTTTAATTTTTTGCTCGCTAAATATGAGCCACAACTAGAGTTTTCCTCGTAGAATTGACAAATTCAATCTATTTTTTCAGAGCACCCTAAGATGCTGGGAGTAGAGAATTCATTAGAAGAGTTCTGAATAGTTTAGGGGATAGCCGTGGCTATGGCTATGGATGTAGAGATGGAGTTGTTTTATGATGTGAAAAAGAGGATAACCAAGCTGGAAGGAGAAATCAGACAAAGGAAGAGGCAAAAGCTAACAAATGATAAGCAATGAGAAAAGCCATAGTGGATTTTGGTGGAGGAAGACCACTGGAGGTAGGTCTTGCAAGTAGTTGGAAAATAGAAAGAGAACAAATTGGTAGAGGACAAAAATTTATGGTCCAACAAGAAGCTAGAAGCAGAGGGAGAATTATGTGAAAAATTGCAGGAGTACCTAACATGGTGGAAGGGCAGGCCGTGGCAGTTGTGTTCTTGAGTTCTTTGAATTAGGAGGTTCAAAATTTCTAATAGATAGGGAGGATGATGTGGAGCGACTTTAGTGCCATGTCTCCCACTATGTGTTAGTTTCTTTTTGTGCTTACATATTTTTGGAAATTTTGTTGTAACTACATGGCTGATGTAGTTGGTCATTTAGGAGCTTTTCATTTTTTAGAATGTAAGTATTGTTTCATAGGGGGTGTACTATTGGGATGAAAGGGGAGATTTTTAGGGATGGTGCTGGGATAGCCATTGTAGAGATTTTGTGTTGTAATCAAGCTCAGAAATAAGAGTGTTTGTCCAATTTGTTATGAATTCTGCCTCTGTTGTTAGTTTATTTTAATTTCTTGCTCACTTTTATGAGTTGCAACAAGAATTTTTCTTGCAGATCAGAACAACATGCTAGTTGTTTACTTTCAGTATTCCAAAACCCCTAGACTTTGTCATTCATAAAGCACGGCCACATAGAGCAGACTAGATGCCACAGCCTAAAGTTGAAGGATTGCATCCAACTTCATCTCCCTTGATTGTAATATGACAGTCCTCACATATGCCTATTGGACATGTGATGGATCTATCTCCTTTGAAGTCTATTTTCCAATTTTACAAGATCGAGGATGGGGGATTCATTTTCAAGATGATTGAGACTGGGAGGCATTTGTTTTGGTCAGGGGATAACAATTAAAAAAGTAGGAAAAAAATTTAAAAATAAAAAATTTCAAATACTCATATGATAGACATTCACCATATTATTATATAACCATATAATGAAACACTAGAGTTGAATTTTTGAATTCACAGTACCATATGAATTAACAACATTTTCAATGTCTTCTCATTTTAGCTTTCATTATCTTTGTGTTAAATTCCTCACTTGACTATTGTTTATGAGGATTTGGACATTGGACAATCCAATTTTTTGAGGTTGATTCTTCAAAAGCAATCGAAAAATTCAAGGATTTTGATCATTGACCATTGGTTTTGGGTGCTGGCCTATTGCAAAATCCTATCAGATCCTTAATATGTTTGTAAACTATTATATATTCTGAGGGAGCAATGTTGTAATCTGTATATTGAGGGAATAAGGGAGCAATGTTGTTAAATGGAAGAATTTTATACAAAGAAAAGGCAATCTCCAAGAATCCATTGGTTTTGGGAGTTGGCATAATGCAAAATCCTTGACCATTTCCTATCCAGCTGATGAATGGCAACATATTTTATCATCTTTGAAAATAGCAACTTCAGAAACAGTGCCAGAATTTGCTCAAGATTGTTTACATCATAGCTAACATTGAGAAATCTTACATTGTAGAAGATTATCCTACAAAGTCTAACAGTGAAACCTTGGTCAGTGGTACAATGTCCACTCAATATGCTGATGAAACATTAAGACTCACTATATTTGATACAAAAAGTCAAACAGCAGTACAACTTTGTATAAATTTCAGCCTTTCTTTTGCTCATTCTTTACATAAATGATAAATTACAATTTATTTTACTATTTTTTAAGTAATTTTTAATATTTTACTTTAATTGTTGTTCCACCATCATCCTCCACCATCCCCAAATCTGGAAAAAAAAATTTGTGCACAAAACTTGCATAAATTGCAATTTCTTTTACTATTTTTCAAGTAATTTTTAATTTTTTACTTTAATTATTGTTCCACCATCATCCTCCACCATCCCCAAATCTGGAAAAAAATTGCTGTGCACAAAACTTGCAACCACTCCTTTATTTACTACCAAAAACATCTTGATAAGTCTATAGCCTATCTATTCAAACATTTTTTCTCCAAGTTTAAAGGATGCAGTTTGGAGATGGCAAAAAAAATCCAGAACTTGGAGATAGCATGGGGAACATGAAAGAATTAAATTTTTAAAAAATAGAAACAGTACAAAATGCTACAATATATCACTTATATAAATGTTATGAGTAAAAGAAAATTAAACCCATAGAAAAATTGATAATTTGGTAGTAAAGTGATCCAATGATCATTGAAAAGCTTTGTTGCTATCCAACTACTTGTTCTATATTTTGGCAGAAATTTCCAAAATATTCTTGTTTCATTCCAAGACAAATTTTCCAATAAACTATAACCAAGAGCTGACTGAAAACACATGTCTGATTTACTTTTGACTAAAACTATAGGACGTGTTTTGATGGATTGTTCAACAGGTTCTTAATGAAAGAATTTACCTCCTAAGTTCTTCCAAATCTATTTTGCATAAGAGCAATTGATGAAGAGGTGAAAAATTGTTTGGTCACTTCTTTTATAGTTTAAGGAACATGTTTAGACCAATCCAACCTCATTTTTACAATGTCCCATTTTTAGGAGTTTCCCATGTCAAGAAGCCACATAAAGTGTTGTATTTTCGACGGGATAAGTATTAGCCCAAAATACTTGCAACTTTTTGTTTGTGTTATGAGAGTCAAAGCTTATTTATTAGTGTATTGATACAACTATGCCCTCACCTGTGTTTGTGAATTTCCACACTGTCTCATTGGTATGCGTTTTATTTAAGCTAGGAATATTTTCCTTATAGAAATTGACTTGAACATCCCAGTTAAGGTTTCTGTCAACTTACCATGTTTCTCACTTTAGTACTGTTGCTCAAAAGAAACACCCTCACAATATCTAATCCTCAACAGTTTTGGAAACCCTTGCACCTACAGAGAATGGCATAATGCCAGATGCATTCTTGGGGAGTGTGGTAAAGGCAATTGTGCATTTATTTTGTAAGGGAAAAATTCAAAATTCACACCTTCGTATGCTTCCTACATTTTGCATGTACACTTATAGGTGAAAATTATTATAGAATTTGGCCTATAGTTGTCAAGTGAATTTGCTTATAAGTTTCTAAAACTATATAACAGATCTGTTCTGTGCATATTATAAGTGATTTTTCTTATTAGAAGTGAATTTACTTATAAGTTTCTAAAACTGTATAACAGATCTATCTAGACACAATTGAAACAATAATTCTGAATGAAGAACATAGTTACACTTCATCATAAACTTGTAGAATTGAAAGGTGTGATTTATCATTCCAAAATCTCATTTTCTAACCCATTTCTCACTTGCCAAATTGAATCCTTCTCTATGTGTTGTATATAATTACGGATATTATTCTATATATAACTTTGAAAAATCTAAATAGACAACCCATTGAAATATTTAACCCTCATTATATTATTCTAATCATTTCTCCACTCTGCATCATAGAAATGACAATAATCTTTTATTGTTGCTCATATGACTGTATTATTGCTGCACTTTTGACAGTATTATTGCTGCTCATATGAATGTATTAATGTTGCACTATTTCTGCACTTTTCATGTCAGTATTGCTGCATTTGTTAGTGTCATTATTTGCTCATTATGTACTCATATTTCAACATTATTTGCTCATTATGTACTCATATTTCTGCTCATTATTTCATAATTATTTGCTGCTCGTGAGATTCTGAAATTTTCTATTCATATTTACTCATATTTCATAATTCTTTTTGCTCACAAGATCGTCAAATTTGCTTCTCTTTGACTGTGAAACTTGTTGCCCTTTGTCATAACATTGTTGCACTTTAACTGTCAAATCATAGCTCATCTAGTTTTAGAATACTAAATAAAAAGAAAATCTCTAACCCATATCTGATTTTGCACTTGTAATATAATTTAATAGAATTCTCATTTTTGGTATGCATGTTAACTCTATTTTTCTTATTTGATGGAAGACAATCTGCAAGTCTTTTAGAAATGTAAAAAAATGATTACTTTTCAGTTTGTAATTGAACAAATGTCCTTTCATTCAAGTCATTATTGTAAAGATAGTTTCTACAGCTTTTAAAAAATCCATTTTGTTTTCTTTCTAATTTTGTTTGAATTTTATGTTTATTTTGTGTTTTTCACTTTTTCATTTTTGTTTCAGCAAAACCTCTCAATTCCAATATACTTAGATCTACATTTTGTTTATTTTGAATAGATTGAAAGAGCAGCTCTAAGCCGATTGGTTTTGGTTTGTCTCACTTTTAAGTGGCTTCTGCCCATTTTATCTCTTCCGCATCATTGTCAGCAGGACACATTTTTACCAAAATCTTATGATACGTCACTTGCCGCATAATTTTGTGTTGTGTTGTCAAATGAATCTTTTGTTTACTTTAGAACACAACAAACATAGAGGAAAACTAGATGATTTCTGAAAAACACATCATATTGATAGAAAATAATGAGAACAAAGAAATATAAATTGCTCTATTTCTTTCTAAACACTTCTGTTGTTATCTATCAAATTAACAGATTTTTTAAACAGTGAAATGAATTTGATATGTAACACATATGTTACATATTTGTGCCTATTTTCATAAGTGATATTATTATAAAACATATTGTTAGATCCCTATTATTATCAAGGTATGGCAAGTACGTTTATCACCACTATATAGATCCATCATTACTATAAGAAAAATCAACCAACCATAGCCTACAAACCAATTCAAATATAGTACAAAAAATCAATTATCTGTACTACCACATTCAAATATAGTTTGCATTTCTCATAAATATTTTCCATATATTTAATTAAAATGTTTGTTTTAAGCCTTGTTCCAACAACCTATACTATGCATGCTTATGGCTGCAATGTAAAAAAACAATATAGCCTTCTATAGTCGTGTCTAATACAACCTCCCAGTATAAGTTTTGTAAATACTGTTTTTAACATGAAACTGTTGCAAATTTTCCTTGTACTATATTTCCCCAAAAGGGCTTCCATATTAAAAATATATTTTTTTACCATGCACATAGATTGTGTGTTTTCAAATTTCATTCTTTGAAATTAACCTTCACTAAATACTTAAATGCTTGTTTCCATAAAATTTTTTTAGGTCTTTGTAAATCTTAAAAACTAAACACACAATACTTCGACATATATTGTTTTTAAAGAGAACACTCAAAGAAAGTCTTGTACTATATAGCTTGCATAAAATTTAACCCATCCACAAACCATTGGTTTGATAAAAGTGTAGATAAACTATGTGACAATATATTATCAATTGTACGATTCCCTTCTTTACCTTGCAATTTTGGTTTTCCCTATTAACAAAAATCATACAATTAAGCAACACCTTTATTTGACGTGTTATAGAAACCAATTCTAACACTCACAACTACATCGCAGGCACAAAGCTTGAACTACCTTTCACCTTCTCGATGGAAACTTTAACTCCAAATGCCATTGAAGATATTATTGCAGGCATGTTTGATCTTCACCCTTCATTACAAGTCACGTCCATAAACACAATACAACATGCTCATTCAATAGATGTTAAGTATCGAGTTGAACTCTCTGATGATGTCCATACCCATCCAACTTTGCTTCCTAGCCAGTTCAACAATCTTGTTGTCAAAAAAGCAATGGTCACTGGGTCTATTATCCACCTTATAGAATATACATCCAAAGTGTTCGAAAAATACACGTACGTCCAACCTTACTCTATTTTTGAATATTGCTTTCATTCACTGATGTGATGTTCCTAAATCATTTACAACGTTAAATTGTAGGGCTATAATTATCAATAGTCTTGAAATGGTATCGAATAAAGCACCACTTGTTGGCACTCCAACTCCTCTTCTGCAGGCAACAAGTCATTCACCATCTACTAGCTCCCAAGGCCCATTTGGATTGCAACAAGATGCAATATCTACCCAAGAACCAACAATACCCACTTCTGAAATACTTCCCATCAAATCTTTAACCCCATACTATAAGCATTGGTCCATTGAGGGTAGAGTATTAACAAAGAGTCCAATCCATGAATTTCACAATGCTAACCGAGAAGGAAAAGTTTTTGGTTTTGACTTCATTGACAAAGAAGGCACTGACATACATGTCACATGCTTCAATGAACTTGTTGATGAATTCTATAATGTTGTGCACTCTAATTGTGTATACATTATTTCTAATGGTCGCATACAAGTTTCTAATAAAAAATATAGTAGCTTGACGAACCCATTTGAAATTTTCCTACACAAATCATCAACAATTACTCCTTCACCATGTGTAGACTCTACAATCCCCATGCATAACTTGCATATCAAAAGCATAGATTCCCTACTGTCACTACCTATTAATTCCATTGTTGATGTTCTCGGCATACTTTTATCTATCTCCCCTGCATCAACCATCCGTAAGAGAGATGCGACTGAAACAGTAAAGTGCACTACAACAATCATAGACATGTCATGCTTGAGCATTGATGTTACACTTTGTGGTCATCATTGTGAATTTGAAGGTAAAGAAATATCTACTTTACCTATTCTACCAACCCCTCCCATTATCTTGATAAAATCTGGACGTATAACCTCTTGGCGTGGAAAAGCTCTTGATACCATATTTGCAACTACAATTGTCATAAATCCACAATTGTTAGAAGCATCAACGTTGCATGACTGGTATGCCACTGTAGGGAATGAGACACCCTTCATTTCACTCTCAATAGATCATCTTTCTTCCAACAAGTTTGAAAATCCAATTGAAATCGCATTGATCAATAGTACAAACTATCATGGAAAAACAAATGTTTATGTTAAAGCAAACATATCGAAAGTCCACTTGGAGAACTTTTACTACCTCTCTTGTCCTCTTCTCGTGGGCAATAAGAAAAGTAAGAAGAAGGTTGTACAAAAGAACCCTAATAGCTTTCATTTCCCAAAGTGTTCTATTGATCTCCCTGGATGTGATTTTAGCTACATGGTCAAAGTGGACTTGGACGATGGCACAGGTTCTCTTGTTAAAGTTACTGCATTCGAAGGACCCGCAAACAACTTGTTTGGAGTTTCTGCTGAAAATCTTCAACTACTTATAGCTGAACCTAATGCAGCTAAACACATGTTGGATCAAGTTCTTGGGCGCCAATTTCTCTTTGAAGTGGCCATCACAACGAATTCATTTGCTGGGAAAGAAGTACAAAGCTTTGTAATTACAACGATAAAACCTGTTTAAAGTTTGCATGTACCTCTTATTTTCCATAATATTGTATAGTCTTTGCTTATGTTGTACAACTTTTGCTGCTGTCCATACCACCATATGTAATGATGTGTGCCTAAAATTATAAATGAATTGAATACAAAGTCTTTTTTGATACAACAATGTTATCTTGTGCACATGTTTCATACTATGATTTTTTCTTTTCACAAGCTATATATTCTAATTAATTATTAGTCAATACAAAGGATTATTACTTCAACCATTATTCTTGCTAATTTTACACACCTAACTTGAATGTGTTATTTCAACTTTCTCATTATCTGATGTAAAATAATATTGCATTGATCTGTTCCTCAGCAACCACTACCATGGAAAACCAAGATGAAAGTATGCAAGCACAAAGGTCTCATCGTAACCATCTAAAACGATTATGGTACCATGCAAATAAGGATTCTATTAATAGACGAAGTAGAGAAAACCATCAAAGTAACCTTGCAAGCTCCTCCACACCCCCACCTTGTCTTTCCAATATCCCTCCCCTATTGCAAACACCACCACCTCAAATGCAATCTACATTTCACTCTTGCTCTCCCTCCCAAAACCTCCATCCTCCATTATTTCCTGCAAACTATTACATCACTAGGAATTCATTCCATTCAATGTTGGACAACCTATCAAACATATCAACATGTCAAGTATGCATGGAACGATATCCAGGAATAAGAACTAGGCTATTAAATGGTAGTACTGCTTGTTCAAGATGCATTTCAGAAAAAAATGGAAATCACTTCTCAAAGTGGAACAACATGGACCCTGGAGAGCAGCCTACTTGTTTACAACGCCTATCTCAAATTGAGGAGATGCTTATATCAAGAGTTAGCCCT
Organism: Sequoiadendron giganteum; assembly: GCA_007115665.2. Lineage (NCBI taxonomy): Eukaryota > Viridiplantae > Streptophyta > Pinopsida > Cupressales > Cupressaceae > Sequoiadendron > Sequoiadendron giganteum. Next base: position 23,522,254 of record CM021103.1, on the reverse strand, counting down.
GTCCTCCAAGTTACTTATGCAAGAGGGGGACAACTAAAATACAATGGCCACACTATTTGTTTTCCTCAGGATATTACAGTAATTGCCAATTACTTGCCATGCCATATACATGACTTGGATATACTCATAGTCAATAAAAAAAATGTTGATTCCCAACAATACAATTTCTATGTTTGTAGAGCACATGTTCACGAGGCTTTGCAATATAAGATCTCTTATGACCCCTACTACAAAGATGTCCAATTAGTTGAGACCTCTCTCTTATCCTTGCCTATTTCCTCCACCGACATCTCTGACCTTCTAAATGCAACAACCTCAACTTCAGACCCCCCTGATTTTAGCTTCATGGACATAGATAATACAACCGAAGAACAATTGCAAGAGCATGTGGAAGCAACAACTTCATTTGTTGCAAACCTGCCCCCTGCACATACTGAAGTGCAAGAATTACGAGCCCTATTGCAGTTAGGGGAAGGATGCCCAACTCCTACTATTGATTGGCCACCAGTTTCTCTTACACCTCTTAATGAATACACCACTGAAGGCTTGTTTGTTATGGCATTCTCGACATTGTTTCCAAAGGGCAGAGCTGCATTCAATCAACAAAGTATGAAAGAGGTCAAGCTACATGAATATGCTCTCCATCTTCTTCAATACCATGATAATAGATTCGGCCAACACCCACGATCTAGATACTTCATACTTAATATTCTTATGCGTCACCGCAGCCAGGCCACAACTTCTGTATTTGTTCAAAAACACTTCGAAAGTAGACTACCAACAACAATATTTGACTTGCGCCAAAGACTCAAGGACCTCCCCGATGAACATCTTGTAGACCAAGTTATGCGGTTCAGCTCAAAAATTCGTGGTACCCACCCCTTCTGGACTCTTCGTAGGGGGGAGCTATCAGACATGGTTATTCAAATTGGTTGTCCGACTCTATTCTTCACCCTTAGTGCAGCAGATACTAAATGGGCAGACTTACACAATGCCATGCCATCAACCGCACCAGCAAATCCTTCAGTAGCTGCTTGGTGGAGGATCCAGAATATAGTGCAAAACCCACACCTCTGTGCACTTTACATGCATCACCGATTTACTGCATTTCGTGAAGAGGTTTTGGAAAAGATTCTTTGCACAAATGACTACTGGTACAGGTAAATTAGCTCCACAACCATTTATATTTACGTCTTTCATTCATCATTTTCTTAATAACATATTTTGTGTCTAGGTATGAATGGCAACACCGTGGCTTTGCACATGTCCACGGTTTCATTTGGCTCAAAGATGCACCTGATATTGCTAGATTGCAATGGAATAATCTTGGATCAATACAACATGCAATCAACTACATTGACAACTATGTCTCTGCTTGGAACCCACGTCCCAACCAAAGCTCAAATGCAACAGTTCCAAGGTCCTCCTTAAACAACCCCTACCTAATGGATACAAGAATGATTATGTTGTCCACCCCTTCAGATGACTACAATGAACTACTCAATTATGTTCAGCGCCATACACATTGTACCTTGCAAACATGCTTGCGGAGAAAAGGAGGTACCGTTGAATGCTGCTATAAAGCCCCTTGGACCATACAAAACAATTCAACACTCTCAAATGAGAGTGGGCAGCCAAAGCACACCCCTGCTTGTAATGATGACCGAGTTAATCTTCACAACCCCACTATCCTCTCTATTTGGCGTGCAAATGTAGATTGCTAGCCCGTTCTCTCAATAGATGCAGTGCTCAAATATATCGCAAAATATGTAGCTAAAGTAGAAACCAAATCCGAAACATACCATGCAATGCTTTCTCGTATTTCAACAACTTTTGATCCTAACAAGCCAACACCAATAGCTTTTAGGAAAATTCTTGTTGACAACCTTGTCGATCATGATATTAGTGCTCAAGAGAGTTTCCACTTTCTTCTAAAACTCCCACTCTGCTTGTGTAGCCGAACATTTGTTTCCTTAAATGTCAAACAAAAAAACTATCATTGCGTTCCACTCCCAGGCGCATGTACATCACCACACACAAACTACATTGATGCATACATGGCTTGTCCTATTAGTCTGGAGGCAATGCCACTAATAGAGGTGACTCAAAAATGGAGCTATAAAACAACACGTAAAGCAAACCAATGGAAAGAGCGTTCCTCTAAAGCAATAGTTCGAGTCTCCCCTCGCTTCACAAGCATTCCTTCTAAAGACGACCCAAAATTCCATGACTTCTGCTAGAGTGAACTGGTTCTCTACAAACCTTTTCGTAACATTGCAATTGACCTTGGTTCCACACCAACTCAAATTTTGGCACAGTGGGATAGGATGGCATGCACTTACCATCCATGGCATGCACGACGTAGTCAACCAGATACAACCTCTAATACAAAACTTGACTCTCCTTCAAACGATGCAGAACCCCCACATCAATGCAACAATCTGAATGGCAAGTCTTGTCAAGTGTTCACCCAGGCCATCCACTCCAGTTGGATGCACTTGATATGCTAGGAAACCATGAATTAGACCTTAACCATGACTGGAATACTCATTCCATAAATCCAATAGATCTCAATATAGCACCCAACTTTGTAGACTGAAACCGCACAAGATATCAAGTCCCCCTTTCACCCTTTGTAAATACATAGCACAACCTTTCATTGGAACAAAAGAAAACATTGGATTTAGTGTTGTCACACCTATCCTCCATTACTTACCAACCACCACTAAAAATAATAGTTCAAGGAACCACAGGAACTGGAAAGTCACACCTAATTAAACAAATCAGGTATGCACTAAATTCTTCTGCTCCAAATGGGCAAACATCACTATTACTTCTCGCACCAACAGGTGTTGCAACATTCAACATTGCGCATCCCCATCAAAGATTTTGCTCCCTTGCAGGGCCAAACACTAGCAAGCTTCCAAGAGAGAATGCACTTTGTTTGCTACATTTTAATAGATGAAATGAGCTTCATCGGTCCCAAATTGCCTGAGCGAATCGACTATCACTTACGCGAAGCTTTCCCAGCAAACAACCAAAGCCCTTTTGGAGGCCACTCAATACTGCTTTTTGGAGACCTCGGCCAGCTACCACCGGTCAAAGACATTCCTATGTACTCTTCTACTTCCTATGGGGGGACACTATGGCGTAGCTTCCAAACTGTTGTTACACTAAACAAAATATTTTGTCAAGCGGGAGAGGATACCACTCAAGTTCTATTTCGTGACCTCTTGTGCAATTTAAGAAAGGCTAAACCTACTATTGTAGATTGGCAACTATTAATGTCAAGGTCAAGCTCGACACTGTCACCTACTGAACAAACTGCTTTCATATCATCCATACATCTTTATGCAAGCAATGAAAAGGTTTCACTCCATAATAAGCGTATATTGTTGTCTCTAGCACAGCCTATTGCCATTGCCATTGCTGAGCAACTAGGGAGCTCTTTCATCTCAAATCTAGATGATGAGCAACTCCAACTTAAGATTCTACTTTCTATCAACCAAAAGGTTATGTTATCTTGTAATCTATGGATTGATACTGGCCTTGTTAATGGAGCTCTTGACATAGTAAAAAAAATAGTCTACAAGGAGACTGATAAACCACCCCAACTCCCTTTCTTTGTTATTGTCCAATTCAAGAATTACATTGGCCCTGCCTGGGATACAAACAATCCCAAAGATGTCCCTATTACCCCCATTAGTCGTGGTGGTCGCCACCAAATACCACTTAAAATGGCATGGGCCTTAACCATCCACAAATCACAGGGGCTTACACTTTAGATGGCCACCATTGACATCGGAAACATTGATCGACAAGGCTTGACGTTCACAACAATTTCCAGGGTCACTCATCTTTCCGGCCTTCGAATCCACCCACCATTCACTTTTGAAAGATACACACGCATGCAACAAAGCCCATATGTTGCACGTAGGATCCACGAGGAAGCTCAGCTATTAGAACTATCAGCATCAACCATTTGAAATGCCCTACTTCAATTCAACTAGCCAATACGTACAGGTATGTTCACTTTAATCTCAATTTCTAGAAATTTCTTCTTTGACAACTACTCAAATGACATACAAGCAGTCTTTCAGGAACTTCTACACTATCAACATCAAGCATATTACATTCAGCATAGCGTTCTTCGACATCTACTCAATCGACATTAAAGAAGTCTTCCAGCATCTTCTATTGAAGCTACTCTTGATGGTAGAGTTCTCACCATCCAATTGTGTTCACAATGGTAAAGCAGTTTCAATATATAAGCTATTTTTATGACACTTCTCTTGAAAACTTTATTTAATATTTAATGTATACCTACTGTAGCTGAAGCTGTAAATGCAATGATTGCTACAGCTTCTTTCACATAGTAAATAGTAAAACAATGACACAAACTTGACTGTATGGCACATGCTGCTGAACCTGTAAATACAATGGTTTCCATAGCACATTCTTATACTTCTTCAACGTCCTAAATAGAACAGAGAATAGCAACTCACACAAATAAGGTATATAGTAACTCACTTGCCATGATTTCAGTAATATTTATTATGGTTGTTGTGTTTCATTTCAGTATTACAGTTCTTTTGTTATTTGCTAAATGAAGCAACCTCTACAGCAGTGCTAGCCTTCATTAGTAATGGGTACTGTAGGGATCGGTTATGTAGCTATCCTTTATACAGTTAATATTTGTAAATGCAATGGTTTGCACACCTTTTTTTAAAGACTGAATAGTACATATTGGATCGACTTCATCAGTTAATACATTATTCTTTACAAAGCTTCATCTATTATCCTCAGGTCTCTTAGATGTTTTTAATTTGACTCATATATGTAGTGGGTTTGGTTTTGCAGCATACTGTACTGGTCTATTGTTGACATGTTTACACCAACCTTCTAAATTACGAGTTCTATACTGGATGCTCTACGAAGGTATTTTATGTGCCCACTATTACCTTTTCAACCTTCTCTTTTAGTGTACAATGGCAAATATCAGTTTTTTAAAAACTTTTTAATATTATCCATAAACTTTTTTGAAACATTTTTTAATTATGCAACACCTTTCATACTCTTACAGATTTGATTTATTGACTGTATCTTTCTTGCTCTTTTCTTGAACAGTTTGATGTATTTTTACTTTTCTTGTGCTTTCTTTGTATCCATTCTCTACATGATCACTCTTCATAGTTTGACTTGAGCGTGGATCCTTTTGACAAAAGCTTCAGCCATTTTCCGACTTCAGGGTAAGCACTATTTTCTTCTACTCTTTTATCTTAAAACTATGATTGTGCTGTCTACATATGGCTGAGACAAAAACTGTTGGAATCATCACACTGTATGCTTATAACATCCAACTTCTTTGTACTTGGAGATAACACGTCACTGAGACACCCCTTTCCAAAGCAATCACTCAAACCTCTATTTATGCTGAAGTTAGTCAAATTTCTATTAATCAAACTCTCATTCTCCATTGCATCCATGGTATTGCTATGGGAAATAATTATGCATGTCTTGTTTGATTTTGCAGCATACTGTATTGGTCTATTGTTGGCATGTTGGGTTCTGAAGCAATTGAAAATGGATAATGATTAAAAAGCCAATGAGGAGGTAATGATTTATTTATTTGATGATAGTCATAAGATGAGATTTTTTGATGGTTAATGGCTTCCAAAACTGTGTTGTTTAACCCTTGGCAAATTGCATTGTTATAAGTTGAGACTATTTGATGATAGTAGCTACCAAGCTTATGTTCTTAATATTTATCTGTTTGGATATTGCATTGCCAGAAAGACAAGATTGTTTGTTGGTAATGGCTGCCAAATTTATTTTTTTATCCGTCGGAAATTTATTTGTTGTAAAATGAGATTGTTTGATGATGATGAATGCCAAATCTGTGTTCTTAATTGTAATTTTTTTGTTATAACCAGGTATTTGTTAGGGACTTTGTTCCAAGTGCTTTTGCATTTCTATTCAATGGCTGCATCTCCAAGCCTACTAGAAGCGAATTGATTGTTTTACTCTTCCTAAAGGTGTTATACTTGCTACCTCAAAATCAGACACCTTGATTGCAGATTTTGGGGAAAGTGCCATCAGTAAGGTTGGCCCTGTTGATTTAGGCTTTTGGTGGATCATTCTGCTCCGAGCCTACACCAAATGTACATGAGATCATAGCCTTATAGAATTTCCTGATCACATAAATGGAATTTTGAAAATAATTAAGAAGTTAAATGTTTGACACGCTCAAACAAGTGTTCCCTCTGGACTTGCCACATTTGCACAATATGCAATAGTTAAAAGAGTATGGACATTTATTAGGCTACACGTCAACTCATATGGATACGTGACTTTTAATTTAATTCTTAAGTGTAATAAATATTCTTCGTCAAAGAGAGTCCAAAATGAGTTAAATGCTATAGTGTTCGTTGTAATGAGGCAATAATATTACTCAAATTTAGAAATAGATTCAATTTGGCAAGTGAGAAATGGGTTAGAAAATGAGATTTTGGGATGATAAATCACACCTTTCAATTCTACATGTTCATGATGAGGTCTAATTATCTTCTTCAATCACATTTATTGTTTCAATTGTGTAGATACATCCATGTAAGTGGATGCATAGTTGATTAATTCCTTAATGAACTACGGATTGATCTTATATATTGCACAAACATATGCAAATAAATAGCCTAATTATTTTCCAAATATTTAAATCTTTTTGGAGAAATACTTAAACTATAACTGTTAATAGGTTTTCCATTTTCCAAATAAACATAACTAACAATAATTAATCAATATTTTGTCTTCGGCGTACCCATTGCACCCCAAGGTGCGATTACTAGTTTAATAATATATAGAAGCCATGATGATACGCATACGCCATAGCCAAAGATGTCCCAAGTCAAACTCAACCACAATCACATAAGTCAAATAATAAACAATTTGCATGGCTGACTATTTGCACTGAGGACGAAAAAACTGAGACGTTGACCTAGTCTCCTCTCTATTTTATTATCATCAATTTCACTCAACTAATTGCACTGTAATTTCCCCATGGAAATCAACGTGGACACCAAGGCATGCACACAGTTTGGTCTTCGCGTTATCGTATTTGGTGGGTTTCTGTCTACACTATAAACCCGCCTGTGCTTGTAACTTGTAATTAGTTGGTGAAAATGAATAAGTCGTGATAAATTAAATAAATCTGGAATCAATACTAAGCAAGATGGGAAGTCAAATAAATATAGAACAAGGAGCTGCAATTTTTTCTAATTTTGAAAGGTCTTCTACGCGTAACTCTGATTTCCTGATAATTTCATGTTTACTACAAGGAAGGAGATCCTATCTTGCCAACCACTCTTCCTCGGACTCAAGGCATGTATAAATACACTGCACCATTCAAGCTAAAGATCATAATCCCCAATTTGAGGAACTCTATTCTCAGTTACATCGTCCGGAATTGCATAGGATAAGTAGACGCCATCATGAAGAGAACAACTCTGAGTGTTGAGGGAATGTATAATGATTCCCATGAAGGAAAGATAAAGAGATCGCTGGAGGCACGAAATGGAGTTGAGAATGTTACTGTTAATATTCAACATAGAACAGTCATTGTAGAGCATAATTCACAATCTGGATCTGACTTTGGTATACCATGTCATATTGCACCAATAATTGTTTTGTTATTTAGGGTCTCAAAATATGATTTGCATTTACATGTGAATGGTATAAAGGTAGAAATTAGGTTGTTCCATGATGAATTTCTAACCATATTTGCTTGGCGTTTTTGATGATATGTGTGCAGTTCAAGCGCTGGCAAAGATTCGTTTCACTGCTCAAGTCGTACAGACAACAGATCTATAGCAAATCAAGTAAAAAGCCATCATGGACGCCACAGACACGCACATATTTACCGCCATTGACAATTTCAAATAACCCAAATTTGCATTTTTTCTTAGAAGAGAGACATATCATGGATTAAGTATTGTTTTAGTTTTCTTTGTTTTCATTCTTTGCGTCTCATAAATAGTCTACAATTGAGATCTGCTTCAATGATAATATCTCATGTGTGTTGACTATAATGTATTGGTGATTGAAACTCAAGCGATACATAGAAATATGTGATTTTTTATTTTTTAATATCAATTCAAAATAAAAAATTTAATTTCTTATTGTGTTCATTCGAGCAAGTTTTTCATGATTATCTCATAAAAGAGGTTTTCATTTACTTTTTAATATGGCAAAATACATCTGGACATATTAATAAATCGAAAATTTTTAAGATTAATTTTTTTTCTAAGTAATAGTTATCTCCTTTATGTAATTTGATCTTTATGTATCATTTAAGTTAGAATTAATTTGAAATCAAAATGTTAAAAATAATATCATTATATATATTGTGTTTAAATATTTTTTATGAACTTAAAGCATACAATTTATGGTTCAATTATTCACTATAAAACTCTGTCAAACTTGAAATAAAGATTAAAATTATTCATAGAGTCTATAAATAGCCACAAATATTAATGTGGAAAAAGGTAAAAGCTACTTGTACAATGACTTAAGAGAGTTTCTACTATTCCTCCAAAAATATAAAACACAATAATATATATATGACAAAATTTACATGTTTTTAATGGAAACCGTGTGAATATATTTTTAATTATAGTGATACTATTTTATATCATGCATCAATATTGACAATTAGAACATGTAGAATAGTGTAATTGTTAATACATATCTATAACTAATGACTGACATTTGAGCAACAGATGACATCTTGAGATATTTACACTAAACTCTAAGAAAGACAAAAGATTATATTTCCACAAAGAATTTCGTCATTTCTCCACTAATATATTTTGTGTATGTGATTAGAAGAGAGTTTTCAGAGTTTAAAAGAGATAGAGATATTCTTGTGAATCTAAAATAAATCAAGCACACAAGAGACACTACATATCTTGAATTAGTTTAAACATACATGACTATTGAAAATTTCATATGTCATTATATGAAGTTCTTTTCAAATATTTCTAAAGTATTTTATATTTTTTATAGAAACAAATTGATCAATAGTAAATAGGTTAGTATATATGACCCTAGAAAAAAAAATTATATCGACCTAAATCATCTTAGTTTGATATGGACAAACCAACATCATGGAGAGGTCTTTGCAAGAAAACACATTCTCTAGAGTTATCATAAACATTTTCCTTAACCCTATCAAACAATGAATGCCTCATTTTATTACCTCAAAATACAATATAAATTTTTTTATTCAAATATGGTCAACCATCCTTTCATAAGAATTACATCTAGTTATTATTGTATATCTTGTCCCAAATCTTCCCTACTAATAATAAATTCTATAAATTTTTACTAGACCAAGCTATAACTCTTTTAGTTTAGCATTAACTCATTTTATCATCAATGCTCTCAATCAAATTAAATCTCCATTCAAGAAAGGAAACTCACATTGAATTTAATTTTGTGAAGGAATAAGAAAATAATAATTTTCAATCATACATGGAAGATCTTTATAATAGCAAACTCTATTGGTTCCTAAATCCATATTAATGTGCTAATATTTTGGGTTAACGCATAAATGTAATCTTTTTTTAATTTAGATAGTTATTTTATTTAAACTATTCTTTTACTTATAAAAGGATGTACCCATTTCTTCAAAATACACTTTTTGACATATAATAAAATATATTTTTGCTTTCCCCTCTTGGTCTAATAAATATATCACCTCATTTCAAGTATTTCAAAGGTTCCTACAATATAATTAATTTGATGTTTGCATGGGTTCTTACATTCTTAGTTTCTTAGACTATAAATATTGTTTGTTAATTAATTGTTAAATATATATTTTTAAGAATTTAAAAATATAATATTTGCATCAAGTGCATTATACTTCAACATTACCATGAAATTAGAAAATTGATTTTGAATATTTGTAAGAAAAATGAAAAGATATGATTTATGTACTCACTTCATTTCCTTATTTGTATATATTACTATAGTGTCATTGCTACAAAATTAATATATCTAAGTATAGTTAATTTTTCTAGCCTACTAAACATGTGTTTACTACCCTCAATAAATAATTTTAATTTCAACTTTTTTTAAAAAATGCAAAGAAAATATAATGAATAAATAAATCGGGTTTTTTTTAATAATGCTACTATAGGAATATTCCCATTCTATATTAATATCCAGTTTAAAATTTCTATAAAAAAATCAATTTTCTTAGAGTTGAAACAATAGGATTTGTTGAGACAAGATTTTTCTTTTCCTAATACCTATGGGCTTAGAGTTACAACACAACCCAAATTATCTACATGTAGTGTAGGAAAAAGTATCCCTTTTCACACTTAATTTCGGAAATAATATTAAATAAAAGGACTAAATTCTACCTTCATTTAGTGTTGTAATATGTATTTTACATATTCACATTAAGTTTAGGGACTTTTAATTAATGGACTTAATTGTACCTTATTTATGGTGTTGTAAGGTGTACCTTTACACTTTCACACTATCTAGGGTTTTATTAATTAATTGAGGGTAATATGCATTAACTGGCCCCTTTCATTCAAATTAAAGCCTAATTAATTGCAATTTATGAAGAGGAAAACCTGAAATTCATTAATGCCATAACACTTAACATTGGAGAATGTGTGTCCTAGGTAAGTGACCTAGGACCCATTCACCCAAGGGTGAATGGGTTCTCACTTAGACCTAGGACCAAAATTTCAAATATGTTTTTGGTGGTATTTCAATGATTTCAAATATGTATTCACATGTCGGCTTGTGTTATTTGATTTTAAGGAATTAACGTTAACATATGTATAAATAAGAGGTTATTTCACTATGTTTCACCTAAATGATTTCAAGCAAGCTAAGAGCATTCAAGTGAGCATTATCAAGAGAATTTCCAAGGCATTCAAGAGCAGATTTGAAGAAGATTAATGCAGCAATCAAGATTCCATTATTTTTTCAAAGCTTTCTTCCATCATGCATGTTGTTTGAGCTAATATATTGATGTAGTGTTTAAGATCCATTAAAGCATTCAAAGGTATTGTTTCAAGTCAAGTTTCATTCAATCAAGATACACATCCATTGAAGACATCTAATGCAAGTTGTAGATCTATATTTCAAGGTTCAAACAAGGGTTTGGTTAGTTGTAACATAGCTTTGTTCATTCATCATTATTTCATGCTATTTCATTTCATTACAAGCTTTAATTACCAAGATGAGGTTTGAACAAGGCAAACCCCTATTCACCTAACAATTTTTTTTTTTCTCTCTTGATGTATGTTTGCATATTTTAGGTGGAAGATCTATTGGAGAGAAAAATTGCAAAGTTGGAAAAGTTGTCAAAGTTGTCACCATTCTGACAATTTCACAAAAACTAACCTACAAAATTTATTCCTGGCTTTCTGACCATGAGCTTCAGAAATTTGGGAGTGTAGACATACCAAAAAAAAACTTAGAAAATTTTTTTCAAGAGCCCTAGCTAGGACCCATTTGCCATAGGGCGAATGAGTCCTCAATAAGCATTGAAAAAAACTTTTGGTAACTAGTGCAGTTCACTTTCTCATTCTCAGATCTGCAATTTGACTATTGGTCCCATTAAAATTGAGTTTAAAATATTCTACATGGACTTTATAGATCACAATTTGGAGTTGTTTTTCTATTTTTAATCTTTCTCCACAAAGTGTTGTTTGACTCATACCCCCATCCTTTCATAAAATGGAAATTTGCAAGATTCCTCAAAGAGTTCACTCACCCAAGGGTTGAAAGTGGATTTTAACTTCAAGGATCTCATTTCCTGAATGAAATAGAAAAAGAGATGGTTTGTTACACTGATTTTGACTTTTCTATTTATAGTAAGTTTGGTGAAATATACTAGAAATTTAGTACAAAACCCTATGTGTTTGAACCCTAAACCATTTGTTGGGGTCATTCACCTCCTAGGAGCACCATCTACAAAAAATACCTTCATGAATGCATAAGAGAAGTACATGGGCTATTTCACCAAGAAAGACAATGAATAAAATGAGATAAATTACATAGTATACAATGGTGCCTTATAAAGGCATGAAAATATGTGATGGGTATAAAACTTCCTAATACGAGAAACAAAAATACTCAAGAATATTAAATTTGTAATCATGCCTAGGTAAACTTAAGCGAGTAAATGGTAAAAACCAACTACTCCAACACCCCCCCTTAAGTCAAACTTAGGGAGATTATTATGCAAAAATGAAGATGCAATATGGGTCCCAGATACACAAGCATGTTAGGTATCCATTTACAATACAAAATATAAATATCTCACAACCGGAGAAAATGAGAAAAACCCTGTGGGAAAAAACCCCTCTCTAAAAGAGAGAAAAGAAAACAAAAAACTGATGCATGGATGGAGGCCCCAATCACACCCCCAAGGACTACATACATATTGTATATACAATCAATGGCCCCTGCATAATAAGGAAAGAGAGACACTATGTAGCTCCCCCACAATGTATAATCACCTAGAAAAATGTTAAGTTCTTGAAGACAAAACATAATCCAATGTCAAAAAACAAACTGTCTCCCTTTTAGAAGAAACAAAACCAAGTACAAATGCAAGAATGTTTCCCACTCTAGATAGGAATTGAAAGAAAGAAGCATTAAAATTTATGATGATTTGTCTAGAATATTCTCATGTGTCGCCAAGACCTTAGAAGATGATGCCACAAACAAATCAGGAACATGCCTAATCACAATAGGAGGTGACAGACAAGGTACCACTGGAAACTAATTTTGAACATTCTCTAGAGACTGAGATGGAGTGACAATAGTTGTACCACAACTATCATAAAATAGGAGGGATATACCCTTAAATGTGTCTACCAAGTAAAAAATGTGAGATTCTATGAACAATGAACCAGTGTCTAGAAAATAAAAATCCTAATCAGGAAGAAAATGAAATACTTGTTGTGTCACCAAAAAGTGTAGACATTGACACTTTTCACTCATTTGGACCTTTGCCTATGGATTTTGGACCCCTTTTAGCCTCTTTTTACATCTTTCCAAGCCTTGTGCCGAAGTGTTGTAAGGTGTTGTAAAAAAATTTCACATTCTCCTAGGCTTATCATCACCAAATCAACCCCTTGTTACGCTATAATGACTGTGATTAATACACATACAAGTCCTACCTTAGTGTGTTTTCATGATACAATCCCGTCAAGAATAAGTAATCACATTCTAATTACCAACCAATGAAAATTGCCCAGGTGGACTAGGTCATCACCTTAGGTGACCTACTCCCATGTGGCATAATTTCAATTTTAACTTAAGTTTATGTCAGGATTTTATCTCTAAAACCCTAAGATCAGCCTATATGGTGTTATTTTGGGAAAATTAGGGCATAACTTGTATAAATAAGCCTAAACACCCTAATTTCTCATTATATGCATCACTCAGCTCAATCTCCTCTCAATCTCTCTCCTCTCCTTCTTCTCAAGCAAGCTAGGGTTTTTGCATACTAGGTCATCAAGACATCTCTCCAAGGCATTCAAGCACTAAATCTTTGCTGCAACTCAAGATCTCTCATCACGATATAGTATTAAGTCCATTAATTTACATTTCATTCTTTCTTAACTTTTTTTCATCATTTTATTTAATTATCTAAAAGTGGCTTGACCAAGGCAAGCCCCCAATCCCTAACAATCAACATTTCTTCTTCTTTCTTTGTGTGTTTGTAGATTTAGGTATCTTGGAAGCTTGTAGATCATTGAAGAGTGGATTGAATACTTTTTGAAGACATCTCCTTCTTCACTAGGGTAAAGAATCCATTGGAAGTCACTTTCAGACCCGAGAATCAAATTTTCAGATTCAGACACTTGGAGAAGCAAAACATGAAGACCGAGACCTCAAGATCCCACTTTTAGACTTCCCAAAAGGCTGAAAGGGACTAGGCTGCCATTAGTGGTGACCTAGTCCCACCATACATGCATTTTTGGGTTCTGTATAGTTGAGTACTCTTTTGGCAGAAATGGGTCTCAACAGATTTTCTCGATAGAAGGACTGGGTCACCCAGAATGGCGTAAGTGTCCTTCACAACTTTTGCATCAATTTTTCTAGGATTCTAGACCTTCATGCCATCCTGCTTCAACTTCCAGGTGCACATCTTCCTTTTTGTTCTTTTCAATAGCTGTTTGTTTATGTTTCCTAGGTTTGTTTATGTTTCATTCTATTTCATTTAGACATAATCAAACACAACACAGTCCCTATATTTGAATTAACTTACCCAAAAGCATATCATTAGGTGAAAGAGAGTCATTTCCTAACCAAGTGCCTAGGTAAAAAACCCTAGGAGCCTATTTAGGGAATCCTCTTTCCCTTCTTGTATATCTTTTTGGTGGTTCATTTTGGTGAACTTGACCTTCTTACAGCCTCTTGTCTAATATAGAGTCCTTCGTTTTCCCATAATTAACTTGCATTACATGTTGCATTAGTGAAGTTGCATTCTAAGTTTTTAACATTTTCATTAGTAAAAGTGCATAATAGTTTGTATTTTTGCATCGAAGAACATTAAAAATCTCCAAAATTTTACATTTCCATGTTAGTTCTATATCCCCCAATACAAAAACCAATTGGATCGATCAAAATAGTCTGTAGACTCTTTAAAAAATCACCAAGAGGACCAGGTCACCACTCTGGGTGACCTAGTCCCTTTAGGCTTCTGAAACTATCCTTTACAAGGCTGAAAATTGTATTTTTATGCTCTTGGTTTCTACCATTACCTATCTATATCACTGGGTTGTGTCTCTATTGCATGCATTTCCTTAAATCTAGAATAGATTAGCTCATTTCATGCATTGCTTAAATTACATTTCATTTTCAGATTATTGGATAGTGTAATTAGTAAATTACCTTATTTGACATCTACAAATTGCATTTTATTTTGTTCCTTTATATTGCATTTTCCGTTTACATAGCTTTTGTTACATTTTAAATAGCATTCATGGTACTGTTTGATAGCATTAAGTTATTTTCGTTTGCTGCATTAGTTCCTAGATCATTTAAATCAGAATCTTTAGAAAATGAAAACAACAATTTAACATCACATGCACCCACTCACAAACTTAGAGATAGCAATCCCTTTAGTAGTGATGACTTAGACATGTTAGATGAAGCCCCTGATGACTTCATCTCTTCTAGATCATCCATTAAAGATTTGATGGATGAGGATACAAAGAGTGATAATCATGATAACCATAATTGTTCTTCTCTTGATATCTCTCCCATTGGTGATGAAGGCATATTAGTGCAAGAAGACACAACCATTGAGGATCATTATGGTCTTTGTTGTCTTCCTTGTCCTCCTTCCCCTTTGCAATGAATTAAATAACATAATAAAAAAATAATTCCCTTACCTAATATTTATACCCATGACCCTCAAACTTGTTCTTCTCATATCCCTCTTCGATACAATGAGGATAGGTTTGTGTTAGAAGATATACCTCTTAATAGTCATGAGACTATTGACCCTCCCTTCCCTCATGCTCCCACCCTTTGGGACAATCTATTTGACAATCATAGTCGATCTTCTCTTGATGCCCCCCCCTTGTGAGGAAGCATGTGATGACCCTCTTCCATGCTCTCCTACTAGGTTAGATGGTATGGAACAAGAGAATGAGACCCTAGATAAGGGCATGTGTAGGATCATCATGGAAAAAATAGGCCCTTAACTCGCAATAAAATTCAAAAAAATCAGAGTTAGGCAACTTGACGTAAAAATTTGAATAAGTTAACTATATTATTTTAAAAATATGTAAAAATAGAATCTGTTGCAAATTGAATGTAGTTTCTAAAATACTAGGTTTATTTCTATTTAAAAAAAATCTATTTGCTGAAAATTTGAAATTTCAATGTAGTAGTACTTAAATTTCAGGGAAAAAATAAGAAGTAGGTGTCTGTCTGACCACCCTAACCACAATAAAATTATAATATTTTTTTATAAGATTTTAGATATAAGTAGAAGACTCATGTCTCGATGTGATGCATATTTTTTTGTAATTTTTTTCTAATTTTGAATCAGCCTATCAATCAGGACTTTAGTCGTAATTCAAATAGAAAATGAATAATAATAATTTATTAAATTAAAAGTAAAGAATAATTTATATTCGTGGAAAGCTAAGAATCTCCTTTAAAAACCCTTTTCGTTTTATCAATTTTGGGTAAAAAAAAAGTCATTAGCCACATGGGCCATCATATCACTTACATATTGCCACTTTTTGGCCCATAATGATCTTGCAGATACCCTTAATCAAATAGACTCACCTCTTACCCATCCCACCCTGCCTTATCCCATCATTGATCATTGCCCTACTTGTGATAAGGTCATTTTAGAAGAACCAATCCTTCAATGTCACGAACATGAGGCTTCTAGTTCTCCTAAAATATCTCTTCCTAGGGCAGAAATTCTAATGCAAACCAAGGATAACATTGAATCTCCTTCCTAAGGGGATGTTAATACTATTGAACCTCAGCTTATCCTTTATCCTCCTTCACATAAACCTAAACCTGAACTCACTCTCTACCCACCTACCCATAATGTGTTGCGGCAACTAAGTCTAGATACTGTTGCTCATACACATTACACTTGAAAAAATATGCGTTCCCAATAACCAACCTCCACTTCCTTACCTTCATCCCCTCCTATCTTACCTACTGCCCCTCACCTCAATTCAATCTTTAGGGAATTTGAACTTGTTGATAAACTAAGGAATACTCCCACTAAGATATCTTTATAGAATCTTATTCAAGCCTCCCCTCACTATCACAACATGATGCAGGATGCATTACAACAAATTCATGTCCCTTTTACTGAACAAACAAATTACATTGTAGCTATGATTCAGGGCTTGAATGATGACATTGTTTTCCACCAAAGTGACCCCCCTCCTTTGGATGTGCAAAACAAAGTTGAATATTTCATGATCATCTCTTCATAGAAATACATAGGGATCAAGCGAATCCTTGTTAATAATGGATCCATAGTTAATGTGTGTAGTTTCAATCTCTTGTATATGCACCATATTGATAAATTAAAAAAACAACCTTCCTCCTTGTCTATCACTAGATTTGACAGTGTTAGACAAAAGCCGCTTGGTGTGATCACTTTGCCTCTTACAGTTGGAGTGGCCACATTAGACACATTGATCCATGTTATTCCTAATGATATTTCATCTAACCTCATCTTAGGAAAGCCATGGATTCATGTAATGAATGGTGTGCCTTCCACACTTCATCGAAAGATGAAGTAAATCTACAACAACAAAGTGTACACACTCAATGTTGATCCTGAACCTTATAGTGTCTTACACCTTGAGAAAAAAAAATCCAAACCCTTCACCACTTATAGACTCACCCAACATGTGGAACCCATACAACCAAAATCCTTTGATGATGGTTGTGGTTCCTTAAACTTCACCCCACCTTTACTAGGTGACTCCAAGTCCACAACCAAAGACTCTACAAAGGGAAACACAGTATTTTTAACACAAGACTCGGTCAATCCTTCACAAGCATCCCCCTCAACTACTTTAGCCACCAATGAAAATAGTGAACCCTCACCCGATCCAAAACTGTTGAAAAAGTTCTATGGAAAAGTTTATGAGATCATGAAACAACTTGGCTATAGTGGCAAAGGTTGTGGTGCTCACGAACAAGGTATTTGCAACCCTATTGAGCCTATCAAAATAATAAAAAACTTCCTCTAACATCAACACTATTCCAACCCATTCCTCTGCATCACCTTCCACACTAGTGCATCCTAACTCATTGGACACTAGTGGTCCCAATAGTGATCCTTTGCACCAATCAAAACCAAAAAATAAACCTTCGCTTAATGCCAATGTCATCTCGCAAACCAGTCCTGATTCAGATTTTATACACTCCTTGAAAGGGGTATGCAAAATCTTACAATCTCTAGAGCCTTGCGTATGTATGACCTACTATACTAAGCAAGACCCTTCCTTTTCGCAAACCAAAGGCTCACCTTCTACAATTGACCAAGAGGGTATCTTGTTGAGACTCCTCCAAAATCACTTGATCTCCCTTCCTCCCAGAACTCGAAAGAAATATTCCAACAAACATTCCTTTTGTGCTTATCACCGAGTTCATAGTCATTCAACTAATGAATGTAGGGCCTTGGGATGTGGACGACATGTCTTAAAGTTGACTCGCATGGCACCTACACCCCTCCTCATGATGCAGCTTATTGGAAACATATGAATTGGTATAGGGCTTTCTAAACAAGCTCTCATGACCTCTTCTTCTCTACTTTAAAGCATTTGCTCACAAAACGGTGTGTAGTAATTCCTTTAAAGTGGGGGCATGCATCACCACTCATAATTTCATTGTGTGATCTTCTTTTTTCTGATGATCCCCTCTCTCAAAAACATTAGGTACAATGCTAGCCATGATGAGACATTTGCATTTTTCCTCTTTTGCATACAAGATGAGCCTTTGCCTCTCTTGGATACAATATGAGTACATTTGCACTTTTCTTCTCTTAGTGACATTATGCATAATGTTCCCTAGGTTGAGACATCACACAAACAAAATAAAAATCCCTTTGAAACATTTCAAATTTCACTTTCTTTTATGGCACTTTATCAAAATTATCACGAGGCATAACATTGGATTGATTTGAGTGGGAAGCCTAATCAGTGACACGACATTCCCCATAGCCACCTTTTTGTGTGTGAGTACATACCAAACGTGTGTATGTTTCTCACTTTTTTGGGACAACTCACCCCACAAATGACCTAATGTTCTGTGGCCCCAGAGTGAGCACATCTTTTCACCCTTTCCCTCTTCTCTTCATTTCAATTCTTGTCATTGCACGATCATGTATCTCATTTTATTTCAATTCATTCACCCTTGAATGTTCCTTCTTGCATTGATGTCTTGTTGACTTAGAATCTCAAATCTTTAGGGGTTTGACCACCTCCTTCATCCTTCCCATTCTTCTTCTTTTTCATTCTTCACCATCTCCATTGGGCTACATTAGTGTGATTTTGAAGCAAGTTCATACTCTCACTAAAGTGGGGGCTAATTGTGTCACCAAAAAGTGTAGACGTTGACACTTTTCACTCATTTGGACCTTTTCCTATGGATTTTAGACCCTTTTTAACCTCTTTTTCAATCTTTCCAAACCTTGTGCCAAAGTGTTGTAAGGTGTTGTAAAAAAATTTCACACTCTCCTATCTTAGTGTGTTTTTCATGAGACAATCCCGACAAGCGTAAATAATCACATTTTAATTACCAACAACCAATTAAAATTTCCTAGGTGGACTAGGTCACCACCTTGGGTGACCTAGTCCCATGTGGCATAAATTTCAATTTTAACTTTAAGTTTCTTTCAAGATTTTGTCTCTAAAATCCTAAGGTTGACCTATATGGTGTAATTTTAGGAAAATTAGCGCATAAATTGTATAAATGAAACTAAAAACCCTAATTTCTCATTAGATGCAACACTCAACTCACTCTCCTCTCAATCTCTCCCCTCTCCTTCTTCTCAAGAAAGCTAGAGTTATTGCATACTAAGTCATCAAGATAACTGTCCAAGGAATTCAAGGGTTGAATCTTTGCTGCAACTCAATATCTCTCATCATGATAAGGTATTAAGTCCATTACTTTATATTTAGTTCTTTATTACTTTATTTCATCATTTGATTTAATTATCTAAAAGGAGCTTGACCAAGGCAAGCCCCCAATCCCTAGCAATCAAAATTTCTTCTTCTTTCTTTGTGTGTTTGCAAATTTAGGTATCTTGGAAGCTTGGAGATCATTGAAGAGTGGATTGAAGACTTGTTGAGGACATCTCCTTGTTGGCTAGGGAAAATCATCCATTGGAAGTCACTTTCAGACCTGAGAATCAAAGTTTTAGATTCAGACACTTGGAGAAGTAAAAAGAGGAGACCGAGACCTCTAGATCCCACTTTCAGACTTCTCAAAAGGCTGAAATGGACTAGGTTTCCATTAGTGGTGACCTAGTCCCACCATACATGCATTTTTGGTTTTTGTATAGTTCTAAGTATCCTTTTGACATAAACAAGTCTTGGCAAATTTTCCCCATAAAAGGACTAGGTCGCCCAAAATGGCATAAGTATCCTTCTCAGCTTCTGCATTAGTTTTTCCAAGATTCCAAACATCCATGCCATCCCTCTTCAACTTCCAGGTGCACATCTCCCTTTTTGTTCATTTTTGTAGCTTTTTGTTTATGTTTCCTAGGTTATTTTACATATCTCAATGTGGTTTCCAGAATAGTTACATTTCTTAGGTTTTACCTTCTTAGTTTGTTTCTATTTTCAGTCTATTTCATTTATCAATAATCACACACAAGAAAACCCCTATCTTTGAATGAACTTACCCAAAAGCATATCATTAGGTGAAAGAGAGTCATTTCCTAACCAAGTGTTCCTAGGTGAAAAACCCTAGTAGCCTATTTGGGGAATCCTCTTTTCCTTCTTGTATATCTTTTTGGTGGTTCACTTGTTGTAATGAATCACCGAACATGCTTAGTGAATTATCAACACAAGATGAATGGTCCTACTAATCAGGAATGATAGGAGCCTCAATCAATGACTTCACACACTGAATCAATGAATGTGAAGGTACATCAACAGTCCCTGGTGGAGAAGAAGGACCATCTAGAGAACCCTCATAATCCTCATCTAAAGATTAAAAGTATTCCAAAATTGCAAACTCCTACATATTAGTGTGATCATAGGGTATCATGTCTGAAAAATGAAGAGGCACAAGAAAATCTAAAACAGGATCATCTGAGAATAGCCGAGTATTAGGACCTCAATATATTTCCCAAGTTTTAGTGTAAATAATTTGAGGACACTCAAAATGATCAATAGGATTGAAAGTGGCATCATCAATATGCATTGCAATAACTCCTAGTACATGATCTATTTTTCAATTCCATGCAAATTTCTTACTATCAGTACCAAGAAGGGGAACAAGATTATTTAAATGTGGCAACAAATGAAGCCATCTAAGATGTTTTATAATACCATCTCCCCATTTTTTATAGTTTCCCCTTTTCAACATAATCACAATGGGATGAAATCAAAACCACATAATCAACTATGAAAATTCTCCAAGAATACAAGGACATTAACCTTCAACAATAATTAGAAACTCTCAAATACTACAAATGAGGCCTTCTCAAAATACTCCAGGAAGAAATAATGTAAAAAAGGGATGAGAATCTAAAAAAAATTGAGCAAAAACTTAAACACCTTAATGGGTTCTTGCTCCAAATCACTTGCCAAACACAAAAGCAAGATAACCTCCTATGAGACTTGCTCACAACAACCAAATGTAAAGAAATTCTATTTAAATAGAAAAAAATATCCCACGCTACCAATGTGGGATTATTTCTTTCAGCAATATTCTAAATGGGCCCACCTCCACTTTAGTGTCATAAAAGCCCTAAAGAAATATTTTGGGAAAATTTTTATTAAATATAAAGTTTCAAAAGGTGTATATCCTCCCTGAAGAAAGGAGACTCCAAAATTGCAAATTTCAAGCACCAAATGGAAGTCCTCAAAAAAAGATTGGATTGTCAGTTCTCTAAAATTCACAGCCTTTCAAATGACAATCATAGTGAGCAATCATAGAAAATTGAAAAATGATAGCAATTTTTTTTTAAAAACTCCCATGCCTTAACAAGGAGCAATCAAAAGCAAGGGCTTGTGGCAATGTGCCTAATGTATTCCAATGTTTCTCCCTCTTGTCTTGCTCAACCTGTCACCAATGCAAGTTTGGAGCCTTGGATATTATGTGGGGTTGCTTGTGAAGGGCGAGCCGCTAAAGGTTCCATGACCAACACACTTAGGGATGATCTATAGGTTGACGAAAATACAAAAATATGGTGTGACCTTTGAATTGCAAATCAGGCCCTCTTGGAAATCAATGCCCAACCACCAATTCATTTCACAAAAAAATTCCTTTATGCATAGGAAAAAATTATGCTAGTATAGAAGAAAGAATCACTATAGGATAGGAAAAAATGCACCAAAGGACTGCAAGTGCCTCCCAAGTGAAAATCATGTTTGTAATGGAGATCAACCAAGGAAAAAATTTCTCTACCACAAGGAGAGGTAAATGCCACTGTCTAAACGAAAAAGGGACACCTTCAGTTGAAAATTGGCCTCCAACTAGTCAAAATCCAACCTTCAACACAATTTCAATGCAGCCTTCAATGACAGTGTAAACCGTGCCTCTAGTTAGGTTTGGGCTTTCTTAGGAGAAAAAATCTGCCTCTTTCAACAAAAATGATAGTCTCAGCAAGAAATGGCCTTCTTAAAATTTCCTCTCCTACTCACAAAAACACAGCTAGCCAACATAGAATCGATGACTCTTCTCAAGAAATTCCAACTCCTCTTACATGTGCCTTCAACATGTAAAAAAGGTAGGTCTCCAATTGCATTTGGAAGCCTCCGACAGATTGAATTTGAGCCTCTTTAGATAAAACTCTCCTTTAAAATTACCGGTTCTTCATCAATGGGAAAAATGCCTCCACCACAGGTTCAAATCACTGCCTCCAAATTAAGTCCACCCCCCTAAATTTTTCTTGGAACAAATGGTGGCCTCCAGAGATCAAATTCAAGGGCAGAAATCATGAACAACAAGAAAAAGAATAATAAAAGTAAACTTTGAAATTTTAAAAAAATCAATTGCCAAATTTAAACAAACGATCTCAAAAATCTTCAATGAAAACTCTCAAGGAGTTGTAGAATGGGTGGCTCTGAAACTATGTTGGTGTCATCCACCTCCCAGGAGCAGCATCTATAGAAAAATACCTTCATGAATGCATGAGAGAAGCACATAGGCTATTTCACCAAGAAAGTGAGTGAATAAAATGAGATAAATTACATAGTATACAATGGTTCCCTATAAAGGCGGGAAAATATGTCACAGGTATAAAAATTCTTGATACGAGAACAAAACTAATCGAGAATAATTAAATACATAATCATGCCTAAGTAAACTTAAGTGAGAAATTGATAAAAACCAATTACTCCAACACCATTTTTCTATGTTTCTATCGTGAACATTCATCTTTTAATTTTCCTTATGTTTTCCTTTTAGGGATTACACAAGGCGTCGAGACATTTAGCTCTCTTCCATGTTGACCCAAAATATTTTCTTTGTTTTTTGCTCTCTATGTGTCATTCTTCTTGTTCTACGAGTATTTGGGGAATGATGATGTTTCTAAGCTCTATAACAACATTGTAGAAAATATATACTAACCCTAAATCCGTATATCCCTTATGTGTTTTTGGGGGCAACCCCTTCCTATTTACATGATGCAACTTCATTTGGAAACATATGACTTGGCATAGGGATTTTTGAGTAAGCTCTCATGTCTTCCTCTACTTTAAAGTTATTGCTCACAATAATGGTGTTAGCAATTCCTTTAAAGTCGGAGCATACATCGCTATCCCCATGTTCTTTGTGTGATTTTCTTTGTTCTTGTGATGTGTTATTTTCTTGGTGGTTTCATTGGGTCTGACGTCCTCTGAGAGAGTGTTATTTATTAGCATACATCTTTTATATTAGTGGTGATGTGACACACTGCATTCCCCAAGTTGTGATTCTCTTATTCTTGGACTTGTCCTCTCTTTTAGACATTAGGCATGTTGATCCCTAAGAGGAAGACCTTATACAAACTAAGCAAGATCCCTTTGAACAAACCATATACAATGTTCATAAGTGTTTAGCATAATACAACTTCTTAACCTTGTGAAGCTCAAAATCCAAATGTGTGTGGTGCCCTATCAGAGTCATCGAAAGGATAGCTTTGGTATGGTAAGTATAGGTAGAGCTGACATAGAGGCATGAATTTATCACTAAGCTACTTCCCTAGGGGCTCACCTAATGGACGAACTAAGGTTCCAATAGCCTGGAGTGAGCACACATGTCACTTTCATAGTAGACATCGAGTTTTTCTTGTGAACATGAAGGAAAAATAGTTGTGTTCCACATTGGTTTGGGACAGTCGTAGCTTGATCCTACCCCTTCCTTGGAAAAACAACCGTGTTCCATATTGTGTTGGGTGGTCGTAGCTTGATCCATTGTCTTTTTCTTCTCCTAGGTTTGGTAGTGTATGATTGAGTATCTTTGTCATTGTTGCATACATAAGTGTCTTGAATGTCTACTTTAGTGTGTGTAAAGAGTGAAACTCTTTAATTCCAATAAATGATAATTCCTTAAATAAATTCATTTTTATTCTAAAGGAAGTCGAAAACTCCAATCATTATCATTTCATAAACTCTAAAAGATTCCAAGATATCAACTTAAAGTCTACAAATAAATTCCAAATACTTCCAATTAAATTCATACACGTGTCATCTTACATAACATAATAATACAAAAGTATTGTAAAAGATATTTACAATTCGAGACTTAGGCATTTTGTCACCTTAAGCTCTACAATAATCATATAAGACTTAGGCATTTTTTTTCCTTAAGTGTCGCAATAATTAATTAAAGAATACAATAATACATATATGAAGAAATCATCATTTGATCTTCAACCCAATAGCATATCTTCAAACATGAAGACGAGAACAAGAATCAGCCACTCTTTCCACCCAACCTCGAAGCTTACGCTTCCCCAGAATTCCTTAGTCATTCAAAGAATACCCGACCCTGCACGAATCACTTAGCAAAAAAGAAGTCGACAAGCAGGATGGAATCTGATGTGTGCCTAGTATAAAAAGTAATTCCACAAGCATTTTCATTTTTCTAATTCATTTAATTAACAAGCAACTTTGATACTAGGATATGGTAGAGAGTAAATTACATTCCATCTATTTCAATGGTCCTTAAGTTACTTGGCCAAGTAAAATGCCATGCACGACAAATAATAGTAGTTTTGGAAAAGCAAAACTATGCTCTCTATAAACCCATATTCGGCATCCGTCCCAGAAGGTAACTTTTTGTAGACATGCAAAAATAACAAATCATGCATCATACAAATTAACATCCATTTCTTTTATTAATCAATTAAAATATTTATTGATTAATTTCCTAAGGTTCATTAAATAAATAAAATTATTTAAATCCTTATGTTCTTCTCATTTGATTTAATAAATCAAACTGATTTAATCAAATGTCAAATCCCTAAAATCCCCTAAGTTAATTAATCTACATTAATTAACTTCTAATCATGATTATCATTCTCTAGCTTTTGACTCAACTAGAGTCAAATCCAAACTCCTAACTAACCCACCCACTTGCACCAATAAATCATTTATTTGATTTATTATTTCTTCTAATTACATTCAAAAGGGCATCAAAATGGAATATTCTTCCAATTTGAATCTTCCCCCCAAAAGGGACTTGTCCCTTCCAACAAGGTTTTAAATGCTATTTACACAAGTCAAACATAGCATTTATTGCACCTTTCATCCCCCCCAAAACATGTCTTTTCATGCAAAATTCAAATTCAAATTGGCACATTTGCCAAAACTTGCACATTCCTCACCCTCTCATACCTTGACAAGTGGCATCTTGTCATTGGCCCATGAATGATCCCACATTCATCAATTTGGCCTCTCCTCTCTTCAAGCTCAACTATAAGTTGAAGGCTTCTCTCCTTCAAACAACACAACAACCACATTTGAAAGTATTTGCACTATAGGAAACTTGAGTTCAAGCATCTCATTGTCTATTTCACCAAGCTTATCAAGGATTGGGAAAGGGCTCTTTCACATACTCAAAGAGCACCAATCCAATATGGGATAGTTTTATTTCATATTTTGCATGTTTGTTCATGTTTGTTACTTAGTTACATTTGAATTATGAAATAATATCTCATAAGGATGTGATTTCTGTTATTTTGTTTGTATCATGTTGCTAACACACTTGCAGATGTTCATGTCCTACAAATGGCGCTAGAAGGAGGGCCCTTCGTTTTACTGCCTCATCACTTTGTTGATTTTGCTTCAAATGTTGTGCTTGGTTATCTTACCCTTTTCTTCACCTCAATATCTAAAGTCTCAAGGGTCTTCAACATTTGAATATGAATTTTCTTGCATCTTCTATATGTTGAAATACTTTCTATGTTTGATTTTCAAAATAGTTTATTTGCATTTAGTCAAACATTTCCTGCATAAAATGTAACTTTCTGTTTAATTCATTGAAAGTTCTGACTGACTCATATAAAACTATTGTGCTTAACTTCGTTGGAAATATATACAGTAACTATCGATCTAATGGAGAGCTCTTTTTTTCATTTTACCTTATTTCATGGAGTCCACATGCTTGCACTTAACTCACACGTTGTCGCTGTAGCCTATGAGTGCATCTTTATTGATAGAATTTTCACATAGGTGGAGAAGTTAAGTTAGTATACTATCATGTCACTCAGTCACATTAAACCTTTACCATATGCATGTCCCTTATGTGCATCACATCAGCATTGAGCCTCACAATCTGCACATCGAATCAATATTGAAAAATAAATAAAAAATCCTAAAGATTATACTGGTCATTCATTAATTTTGCACTATCTTTAGTACCTTCCACAGGCATAAACTCACTATTTGAATGAAGAATTTGTAACGCCTTAACCATCTATGAGTTCTTAGTATCTTGATGTATCTGTCTTGCCTGTGTTTCATGCTCTAGTTGTGAGTTATGTGCTCATTAGTTTGTGCTCGGCCTTCACTTACACTTGCATGTTTACAGTAGGAGTTGGCACAGTTGACGAGGGTTGGAGGATTCTAGTGATGGTTGTGGGATTTGGCTACGCATCTGGCACTCATATTTTTTTGTCTGGGCCTCCACATGTTTGTACGCATAAGGATTGCTATAAGTATCATTCCCCTGTCAAAAGGTCTACTATTTTTGGACTGTATTTGTGAAAGTCTGAAATTTCCTTTTACTGCGTAGAATCATTGTGAATCGTATATTAGGAAGAACTCAATCTTGAAAAAAATAAAAAAATATAGAAGACAATATGGCATCGACTGTCTGAACTGAACTAACATCAAACACTATGACATTCTATTTAATCAATCGCCTAATGAGTTCGAAGCAGGTCAAGGAAATATGAATATTTCAGGTCAATAACAGTCGAGAGGCATACATTTTGAATGGAGTTTCTGTGGGGTAGCAACAACTACGAATCATGTATATAAAATAGATGTGTGGAAGTAAAGCAACCGTAGAAGACTTTTTAAACATCACTTTCTGTTGACATTGATATTCTGGCATACTTTTACTCATTGCTTTAAATTTTGATTTCTTCTTAGCTCCTGCAGGAAAATGAGTCAGAAAGTAAGGAATGTGGGAGGGGAGTAATCAATCACGATACAAACTCACCAGGTGGAAATAAAATCACTGTATAAGACTTGAAGAATATGATTAAACTTGTCGATTTACTCAAAGAGAGATTAGTGAATGCGGTCACTTTCAAGGGGCGTCAATACCTTTCAAATCCAAGTTTAAAGGCTACCTAATACCTCTATTTTCGTTGGTACCTGTCTTTCTCTCTACGTGTTTTCTCTTATTGCACACTTGAAAGACTAGGAACAATTCCTCTATCTACATTAATATGGCCTTGACAGAAAGCATCCTCAATATATAAATGTTCCTGCACCTGCGCGTCATCCTGTGCCTAGCTAGAACCCACTGCTACATAACTATAGGAGCCTCGAAACAAGGGATTGAATCCCCACTTGCTTCTTAGCACACCATTGAAGACTCCATTTATCATATTCTGATACGCAGTTGTCCATGCCATTATTACCATTGCTACCTCAGTTCTCTTTTTTCGATTAGCTCACCAGAGTGTTTGAAACTCCTCTGATAAACTTCCTCTATGTGGCTGCATTCTATGGTCTCTGTCGCCCTCTTCCAGTGAGCAGGATTGCTCACGTGGTCCACCCCTTGCACGTGGATTGGGTTCACCCTGCCCACCGGCAGAGGCAGAATCAGCAGGCAGTATATCTCCTTCGCCCTCACAGCAACATCTTATGAGTTTTACTGCTCCACCTACAACAAGAAAATTGCTGACAGTGACACCTAATTTTCTCATACTTGCTAAAAGTTTCTTACGCCTTTTCAACAAAATATTGTGTAGATCCTATAGTCAGTACATTCTGACAAAGGCTGTGGAATTCGGCCAGTCACCTGCCAATGGCATTGACTTAAAAGGCTTTTCAAAATGCATGTATTCATCATTCATGCTTATTGCATTTATTCATGTAACTTTTCTCTGCTTTCACGCATTGAAGACAAAGAGCCTACGGTCAAAGGTTGAGGAGTAGGCTATTGCAAGTGGCTGCAGAATTTGGCTTTACACATATCAAATGCATTTTTTTACGTCCAGTACCAAATCTCCCCTCATAATGGTGATCACAATCAACAAGGAAGAGCCATTATTTTATTTTATTTTTGCCTGAAAGTGTCAGTTAGTGTTGACATTCATACAGGGGGAGATATGACTGTGAGGTATCGGTTCAGACATTAGACAGAGGAAGACAATTATTGCTATCTTGGACCGAGAGATTTTCTTTTACAATATGTCTTTTCTTCTTTTTTGAATTGCATCCTTGAATTGACTGCATTTAAAGTATATATAGGTTATCATTAATGTGTGATTTAGTTTTTTAAGGTTATCATTGATTAATTATATATCATACTTCTAATTCATGGTAACTTTGTATTGTTTGCAGGTTGGCATAAAGAATTGGTGACATCGGAGTTAAGCAATAACGAACGTAAACCTTTATTTTCCGGGCTCCTTGCATTAAATTTGACAAAGCATTTTTTTAATGCTATTGAAAGAGCTTAAAATGTCCATTTCCTACTTTTGTTTTCTATTTTAATCATGGTTGACATCAGAGGTTGACTTTAGGATCAAGCACAAATGAAGGCGAATGAAGTGGAGTTTGAGATTTCCTTGAAACCAAGACTTGGGAAAAGAGCATTTTTTAATGCTTGTTTTAAACAATCTAGAGCTTACACTTCTACTCTCATTTTCTGTTTTAAACCAAGTCACTTTTCAATTTGGGTTTAAAATTAATCACTTGACTTGATTTCTTCAATTGGGATAAAATTGAACCTTAGAAACACTTAC
Source organism: Sequoiadendron giganteum (assembly GCA_007115665.2). Lineage (NCBI taxonomy): Eukaryota > Viridiplantae > Streptophyta > Pinopsida > Cupressales > Cupressaceae > Sequoiadendron > Sequoiadendron giganteum. The sequence goes on along the minus strand of CM021103.1, from coordinate 23,493,081 downwards.
TAAATTTCAATTTGGACTTAAAATTGAACAAGGCAATCACACATTTCAATTAGTGCTTAAAACGAACACATCATTGGTTTGAGGTTTAAAATGAACATGTGCATTCAATATTTTGTAATCTTTTTCACAAAGTAATATCATCTAAAAGATGTATGAGCTTCTCTCGCGCCTCACGGCAATCTTGAGAATCAAAAGTCTTTTTCTGATATTAAGTTGTCAAAAAGATTGCCTCCACACTTCAATTTGGGCATTTTAAAATTGAACAAAACATGCGAGTGTGAGCACGATATATTGTGGAGGTTCTCCCCTTTGTTTTTCAACGAAGGTTGTGTGAACGACGGGATATGTTAGCTCGCTATTGTTTAACTTAGAGGGCCTACCTTGTGGGAAAAAGTAATCACCCAAGGGAATGACCCAACCGGGAACACGCTAAAGCTAAGCGACTTCCACCTTGGATATAAGTGTGGATATTGGAACAAAGGCCAATATCACGAGGATTATTCCGACGAGATGGATAGCAATGGACTCTCGCCGACGTTGGATAATCCCCCATGAACGGAATGCCTGAATTAGAACCCTTGTTTAGAAATTGGCCAAAACCTTATCTATCTTGTTGGTGCAAGAGGTCATGTCCTCTGAAGCCGCCCCACATAACATGCGGTCTTGTTGTGGAAATGGAAAGTATGCCATGGGAGATTCATGGGTACTAATGCTTGGCTGACCCGAATAAGTGAGTGCCATGGAGGGGAGCCAGTGTGGTCAAGCATTTAGCCATTCGCACAAGATATGCGCAGCTGGATTTATCCAAGTGGGAACCCAACAAGGTATTGTCTCATCAACCTAGGAGTGTGAAAGTGCTTGGAAAAAACACTTTGCTTGGATTCAAAACATTGAAAAACGAACATTCATAAGAGCCTCAAATTTCAAACACCTTGGAAGAAACAAATATCCTTTGACGAACTTGCCCACTCTTGCTTTCCCTAGGGATCACATTCCTAGAGGTTTCTAAGTGTGCAAATTCTACCATCATTTGTTTCTAATAAGGATAAACATAAGGAACTTTTGCCCTATTTTCCTCGATTTCCGCATAAAGGACCTTGTGGGATGAGAAAGAGAATGGGACACTAGACATATAGTTTGAAAACCTAAGCAAGCAAGTGTCTTGGATAAAAAGAACCTCATTTAACCAAGATAAAAGACAAATTTGATTACACATGTGTTTTCTAACATGATCAAAATCCCAAAACCGAAGTTCAAAAAGGTTAGTGTGAAAGCTAGTGAGGAGCATCTTGAGAGACTTTTTGAGTTCAAAATATAGCGTGTTCTTCAACACCGAGGTCCTGTAAGCAGAAGTATCATCTAGGTCAAGTCTAGGATCAAATTCAATCACTTTCATCCATCTTTCAACCATCAAAATCAGTCAAATTTCCATCTCACCAACAACTCTTGGAAACTTTGTAAACATCTGTTATGCTAAAATTTTAGGCGAAATCAAAACCTCTTTGTTTGAATTAACACAGCGAGTCAAACCATCATCTTATACACGAGTTCTCTCTTGGATAACACAACTTCCTAGAGTTTTACGATTACATTCATCACTCTTGTTTGACTTAACACACCTAGTCAAACCATCAATCCAATCACGAATCGATCAAATCAAAGTCCTAAAAGTTTTAGCATTTCTTTCAAATTTTCTTTAAGAGTTCCATTCATCCATATCACTCATCTTCCATTTATCTCATCCTCATCATCACTTTGATCCTTCAATTATCCTAGTTCTTTGCTTCTTTGAACCTAAGGTTTAGACCAATCTAAAGGATTAGAGGTTCATCTCTTACATTCTTGAAAATTGATCTTCATTTTATGGTTCAAACTCGATCTCAACACAAGAGGGACATGGAATATAAATTTGATCCATCCATCATGAGCAATTCGATTCAACCAAACTATCCAAGCCTTGCAATACCATTTGATTATCAAAGCTTGTACAATGCATACATGGGAGCATTATCTCATGCAAACATCAATGGTACAACGAATGTGAGTATGCCTGATCCAAAGTTTGGAACACCTTTCCCAATGATAGATTCAAATCCAAGTCCAAATCTGTAAATCTATCAACCAAACACTCAATGCATGAGTTTTCCAAACAAAATCATCCCACCAAATCCATACATACCAAGTGCAACTTTACCAAACATGACCATTTCAAATCCACACTTGGTGAACTTTGGGGTCGACATGTTTGCAAATCCCCCTAATGTTGTTCAAAATCCTAGCAATATATTGGCAACTCCATATGTTGATTCAAGTCAAGGTAACAACATGCAAAATCAAAGTTACCTAAATCCAAGCAATATGATTCCCAACCACAACAATGTTCAATTTCAATCTATCATGCCGAATCAAAACATCATACCAAATCATCCCATTTTGCCATCGATATCGCAACAGCAGATGGCAACTATCCAAGCAATCCAAACAATCAACACCATTCCGATTCCACCACCACCACCACCACCGCCAAAACATAGCACGACCAATTCATTCTCCATCATGTTGCAAGCTGCACAAGAAGCTTCCCGCAAAAAGGCACTCCAAGCCCAACAAGCTACACAGCTAGTTGCTCAGCAAGCACAAGTGGCTCAAGTAACCCAACAAGTGCAAGCGCAAGCAGAATTCTACGCACTATTGCAAGCAATCCAAGAAGAAGTAGCACAACAAAGAGCCCAACAAAAAGAATTGTTGGCACAAAAACAACATGACGAACAACAAGCGTTGTTGGCTCAGCAGCAAACGCAGGCCTTACCTGCTCAACAAAGCTTGCAACAGATTCCCACCGCAATTGTTGAAAATAATGATCAAGAGCTATCCATCAATGAACACATTGAAGATGTTCCCATCTCATTCAATGATCAAATCATCACACACCAAGAGTCACTTTTCAATCATGATCAAAACTCACCAACAATGTCTAACAATGATCCATTCAAAGGAGGGTTAACATTATTTGATCCTATAATTTGTGATCCTTCAACTAATGAAAATGTTAAAAATGTTTCTACATCACCTAATGAGTTAGAAGACATATCTCAAGAATTTGTTCCAAAGCATGATCAACATCTTTCACCAAGGTCTAGCAATGATCCTCTCCAAAACATATGGCCATCCTTTGACCTCATGAAATTTGAGAATATTCCTATGCCTAATGAAGATATCCAAGAAAGAAATCCATTCTTTGAAATTGACCCATGTCAAGAACTTGATCCAAAGCATGTTGAAAGCAATTTTGAAATCACTCAAGATCGAGAATTTGTATCTCCAAGCTACTACAACGATATAATGGACACTCTGCTATCTATACAAGATGTTGCAAATGATGACCATATCCGCATAGCACATACTCTTCCATCTACCAATGAGATGCTTTCTTTGGATGGACACGCAGATGATCTTCATTCAAAACAAGAGTCTCATACTCTTGAAATCATTACTGGGAAACAAGAGTCTCCTACTCTTAACATTGGTACACATGATCAAGATATAGAGAAATCCATAGACATATTAGAAATTGGTCAAGAAGAAGGTTTGTACATAAGTCATGAATCAGAAACATCCCATGAAGTGAGTCATGAGGAAGACTTTTGTGTAGATAGCGAAGCATCAACACTTCTTGAAGAAGTACTACAATCTGATATGTCACAAGATCAAGTTGAAGATATCAATCAGGCATTCATCCCACTTATGGAAGATCCTATCACTTATAAACTTGGATCACTCACCTTTGTAAGGGAAAATCATCTTATCAATGAAAGAGCTATGACATTTGAAGATCCGCCACAAAACAGAGAAGGAGAAACACCTTGTTTCCAAAGTAAATCATATCCTATGGCAAATAAAATTTTTCAACAGATGAATTATCAAGGCAGAGGATTAGGCCTACATGAACAGGGTATCCTAGAACCAATGCAGATTTTTAGAAATCCTAAGCATCAAGGCCTTGGTTATTCAACAATCAAGGGATCTCAACATATCAGTAATACTATCACCAAACTGGGGGCAACTTCATCTCGAGCAAATGTCAACATAGGGAGCATGAAGGATCCTTATGATGAAACCAATGCCAATACTACAACCCGCCATGTCATAAATCTTCATCCACCCATCACCCCATACACAAATTGGGACCAACGTCAAAAGAAATATTTGAATCAAATGATGAAGCATGAAGGACAAATAAAATACAAGTGGATACCAAAGAATACAAAGAATGACTATCCCTATCAAACTCCATTAGTCAAAGAAACTATGGGGCAAAATAAAAATGGGGCAAGTATCCATCAAAGATTTCCAGAAAGGAAAAAGAAGGCTTCTCAAGCAACGTACAAAGTGTATCAAGCAATTGGTCCCAATTCCATGCACACTTCCATATCCACCCATTATTTCTCATCTTCCCAAGTTTGGAGAGTCAAAGGTTCCAAACCATCGACCAATCCATCTTTTACTCCTAAACACACTCCATCCACGCCTCCACGCATGATATCCAATTCTCACATTGACCATGTGTTGGCAACGACCCTTCATCATAAGGATTCAGAAGGCACCCTATCGCGATGTGCGCACAAAGATAGAGTTAAGTCCATTATCAGCAAAGTAGAACAGATTTCTCAAAAGTTGCATTCAAGTGCACGTATCTTGGCAAAGCAATTTCTTCAAGCAGGATATCGATGGCACGTTATGACAGAAGCATCAACATCAGCACCACCAGGTGGTTCAGCATCAGCTTAAAATCTCTCAGAAAATACAAAAACAATAAAAAAATGTCCTGAAAAAATGGTCACCCTGATGAAAGCCTAGCAAACAGGCATCTTGGTGACAACAAAAAAATCCAAAAAAAATACAAAAAATCCAAAAAAATAAAAAAATAAAAAATCAGAAAAAGGATTGAAAAATAGTAAAGAAAAAAATCGTCCTCTAGCGAAAACCATTTCAGTGGTGCTTTGGACAAGTACCATGATGAAAACCTGGCAAACAGGCATCATGTGTAGAATCGAGCATCTACGTGCGCTAGTTCAGAAGAAAGCATCTTATTGCATCCATAATGAAGCCAACATTCCATCCATATCATCTGTTCATCCATGAACCGTTTATCCAATCCATTTTCCATCTGCATCCATACTCCAAGTTATCTTGATCTTGGAAAATTTTGGTGCACGCTTTACACTTGTTTATGGTAAACATCTTGACATGGGTCATTTTCATTCATCCCATCCTATCCAACATTATATGAGCCTTGAAGTATTATCCGAATGAGAATCATCTATTTGAAGAGCTTATCTTATCGTAAGATAATCCATATCCATTCGTATCCAAGAATCTACCCATGGTCGTTCAAACATTGCTAGACACTGGGGGCAAATATTTACATCTCGCTTCGGGAATAAATCTTGATGTATATCTTCACACTTATGTGGTGATCCGAACATTGGAAAACATAAAATCAAACTGGTCAAATAATTTGTGAGCACAAATCCAAATCACTAGCCCATGGCATGTTTTGACAGCAAGACGACGTTCCTTATCAAGCTTTATCTTTCATCGAACATCAATCCAACAATCCATATTAGTGGCATCTAATGCGCACGTTAGCATCACATCAAATCATCAAAACAACTTTGTTCCAAATCAAGCTTCATCAATCTTGATCAATCGAACCCAATCAATCATCATCTTGTTTGACTTAACACACTTAGTCAAACTATCATCTTGTGCACGAGTTTACTCTAGGATAACACAACTTCCTTGGGTTTACAAGTTCATTATCATCGCTCTGTTTGGCTTAACACACTTAGCCAAATTATCAAAACCATAATTACCTTGTTTGGCTTAACACACCTAGCCAAATTATCCTTTTTGTATGAGTTTACTCTGGGATAACACAACTTCCTGGAACTTACGAGTGCATTATCACTTTTATTTGACTTAACACACTTAGTCAAACTATCGATCCATCAGTCCGATTGATCAACATTAAGCTTGGTTTTCAACAAAATCCAAAAACAAAGCACTGATATCATATCATGTCCATATCCGAATCATCAAAATCATGCGAAAAGCCAAAAACATTCAGAAAAACTCATCAGAAAAAACCAAAAACATTCAAAAAATCCTTCAAAAATTTCAAAAACATCCAAATCATTCAAAAAATCCAAAAACATGTCAAAAGTCAAAATCAAAAATAGAGTCACCTTGTCGAACTACGTTGTCTCTGAGCTTGAACGTAGGCAAGGTTGATCTTTGATCATCCCCCGAGACAGTTTGCGTCCGTCGCATTGGCATCCGTTTGCCCATCTAGTTAGGCGTCCGTCGCATTGGTATTCGTTTGCTTATCTTTTCTTTTACAATCAGGTCCGTCCTTATGCGTCCATCGCATTGGCAATCCGTTGGCCCATTCATTTATGCGTCCGTCGCATTGGCAATCCATTTTCCCATTTATTTATGCGTCCGTCGCATTGGCAATCCGTTTGCCCATTCATTTATGCGTCCGTCGCATTGGCATCCGTTTGCCCATCTAGTTAGGCATCTGTCGCATTGGCATTCGTTTGCTTATCTTTTTTACATTTAGGTCATTCTTTATGCGTCCATCGCATTTGCATCCATTTTCCCATCTATCTCATCCGCAGTCAAGTCAATTGACACAAAATCCAAAAACATTCATAAAATCTTGAAAATACCAAAAAAAAAAAACATTGAAAAATGTGAAAATTCAAAAAACAGCCTCAAAACATTTGAAAAAACCAAAATGGTGCATCCATTTCATCTCGCTTTCACCCATGATTGTCATCACTCATAATAAATCATCATCATTTTCACCCTTTGGTGAGTTAGTCAGAAGCAAGTTTAGCAGGTTCCAAAGTGAACACCTAATCGTCAAGGTCTCAAGTCTAGATTCGTAAGTCAGCAAGTTGGTCAATTCGGAGTATCAATAGCTTATCACCCAAATCAATCCTACCAAAACCCTGATCACTACATGTCATAGGATGAAGCTTTCCCACGATGGACATAAGCATCAGGTACCCCACATTAGTTTAGCCTGGCTAGCGATACGAAGAACATTAGCTTGTTTGTTTACTTTATTTTGGTCTTTTTGACTTATCTTATATTGCGCTCATTCCAAGGACCTCTCGATGATGCCTAAACAAAACAGGTTTAGAGAGAAATGAATGGGGCAATGATCATTATCTTTTTATCTGCTGTGCTTGTTGGATGTTCTTGTAAAATAACTTGGCGAATACTTTCTTTGTTGGGTCCATCCTAGCAGGGTTTCCGTATGTCAAGTGTGAACAAGAGCACTCCTATCTGATTATCGAGTCAGATTCCATCACACTAGGCACAACGCCATCCTGGTTCTTAATACCTTGATGCATCGCCCCTATGTGTGTTGTCAAACATAAAGAAAGTTATGCTCTTTATCTCCCATTCCTGGATAAGCAATACATCATCATCTTTCATCATCATCTCTAATAAAGTTGGCTTGTTGAACTTCTGCATCTTCTTGGATTCAAGGGTAGATCCCTCTCATTCTTCTATCCTATCTCATTCTTCTATCCACTTTCATGCTAACAATGCATCCATCTTGCATCCATCCTGCATTCATCCCGCATCCTGCATAATCACGTCATCTCATTTTCATAATCATATAAGTTGTTTAGGATAATATAGATTTGTTATTCTAAGCATCTTCCAAATGTCTCATTTTCATCATCATTATCATATAGATCATATAGTCTCACAATCCATACATCCATTTTGAACCTCTTTATCGTGAGATCCACCTCAAATTGAATCTTTTCGCTCGATCTCTCGAGGGGGCAATGTACTAACGTACTTATTTTCGCCGAAGCATCCGAAAAATCAGAAATTTTTTAATTTCGATATCAGCAGAATCATTCTTTGAACCAATGCAACAAGTACATTGCTTCAAAGAGGGGCAAAATGTAGACATGCAAAAATAACAAATCATGCATCATACAAATTAACATTCATTTCTTTTATTAATCAATTAAAATATTTATTGATTAATTTCCTAAGGTTCATTAAATAAATCAAATTATTTAAATCCTTATGTTCTTCTCATTTGTTTTAATAAGTCAAACTGATTTAATCAAATGTCAAATCCCTAAAATCCCCTAAGTTAATTAATCTACATTAATTAACTTCTAATCATGATTATCATTCTCTAGCTTTTGACTCAACTAGAGTCAAATCCAAACTCCTAACTAACCCACCCACTTGCACCAATAAATCATTTATTTGATTTATTATTTCTTCTAATTACATTCAAAATGGGCATCAAAATGGAATATTCTTCCAATTTGAATCTTCCCCCCAAAAGGGACTTGTCCCTTCCAACAAGGTTTTAAATGCTATTTGCACAAGTCAAACATAGCATTTATTGCACCTTTCATCCCCCCAAAACATGTCTTTTCATGCAAAATTCAAATTCAAATTGGCACATTTGCCAAAACTTGCACATTCCTCACCCTCTCATACCTTGACAAGTGGCATCTTGTCATTGGCCCATGAATGATCCCACATTCATCAATTTGGCCTCTCCTCTCTTCAAGCTCAACTATAAGTTGAAGGCTTCTCTCCTTCAAACAACACAACAACCACATTTGAAAGTATTTGCACTATAGGCAACTTGAGTTCAAGCATCTCATTGTCTATTTCACCAAGCTTATCAAGGATTGGGAAAGGGCTCTTTCACATACTCAAAGAGCACCAATCCAATATGGGATAGTTTTATTTCATATTTTGCATGTTTGTTCATGTTTGTTACTTAGTTACATTTGAATTATGAAATAATATCTCATAAGGATGTGATTTCTGTTATTTTGTTTGTATCATGTTGCTAACACACTTGCAGATGTTCATGTCCTACACTTTCCAAACACATGACATGCACATTCAATTATCAAGGATGCATGGTTCCACTCGAATAAATAATTTAAAAGATTATCTTTCTCAATCAAATGAACAACACTTCTATTTTCAAGCAAACACAATTTTATTGTTGTCATTTCACAGATTTAAATCACAAATAACATTAAGCTCATATTTAAAATTAATAAATTAAAGAAGGTGTATCTCAAGTATGTAATCTAAGTACATATTTAAACAAGAATTAAATGAGAACACATTCTTCTAGTTCATTTACTCAAGAAATTCAATCACAATTGGATATAATCCTCTTCTAATTTGTTTGATTTTCTAGTAATTATATTTAAAATTCTATTTCCTTTTCTTTTCTATTTTTTTTCTATTTCTCTTAAAATGTTATCTTTTCAAAATCATAAAAACACCTCATATTACCTCTGTTTCGTAGTAATTTTAGTTTCATTCTTACTTTCAAGCATAAATCTTTACATCAAATTATTTAATCTTATCATTCTGGAAAAGTTCAGCAAGTTTATTTAAATCAAAACACTATCTTTTATGTTTCCTTTCATTTTGAAAATTAAATCTATCTAACAGTTTTGGTTTTTCTGAAGCTTTTATAAATCTAAATGAAATATACATTTTTCTGTGTGAATCTTTACTAAACCTGAATTTCCTAAAATAATAAATCTACTGTCTTTTGATCATTTTCTGTTCAAATCTATACTTTGTCTTCACTAAAATTTCAGTTTTGTGTTTGATCTTTTTCCTAAATTTGATAAAATACAGAAATACAAGAAAATGATTCAAATTAAACATTCCAAGATTGTTAATTGGTAAATAATACTTTCTTTAAATCTACCTGGTAATTTCCTGAATCTGGTTTGAGTTCTTGACTATTAGTTTTTCTCTGTAATTGTTCTTCTGTTCAAAATCCTCTTTTGTTTCTGACTATATTTGTGCATGTATCTCAGGAAATATTTTATCTTTTATGTTCTTCCTCTGTCTGGTCTCTTACTGCTCTTACCTCTATTCCTGGGCGCATCTTCCAAATTTTCTCCTATCATTTTCATGTTCTAAATTATCTTTCTGGCCTCACCTTCTCTTTCTTCCCTCTGTTACTGTTGGCTCTGTGCTATCAACTTATACTCACGTATGAGGGATACCATGTTAATGCTCTCCGAATTCTCCTTGCTAGCTGCTTGTCACTCTCTTTCCCTTCTTTCCATGCGCCTTCTCCTCTTCCTTCATTCATTCCTTCCTCGTAGCTGCACCCTGTCCTCCTCTCTTCCTTAGGTTTGTGCGCATCACCCATACTCCTCCTTCCTCTCTGCTACCCCTTCACCTTTCTTCTTCCATGCCTCATCCCTCCCTTCCTACCCATCACGCCTCTTCATATGTTGTTTGTGCGGGATGGTTGGGGAGGCAAACTTTGTTCTCCGTTAGGCTGCACCATCCTTCCTTCTAATCGTGCATGGAGGGTGATCAAGGAAGGAAAATCAAATCCAATTAAATTCCTTCTTTTTTTCCTAACTCCCTTCTCCCCCTACGTATGGTTCAACAACATGCTAATAAATAATACAAAACTCCCCACCTTCCTATTGCACATTGGATAGGTAACATGAAAACTCATAAAACTAAAACTCTCTTCCTCTTAACTCTGCCTCCCAAAACGCATTTTTACTCTTTTCTTTTAATTTGAATCTCTTCCTTCTTTTTTTACTCATGAAAAAATTGTAGTTGTTAACAAAGTTTGATCCACAATCTTAGCTCTGATCTCTAGCAAAATTTTCCATACTTCAAGTTTCATTTTTGTGATTGCATGCTAAATTTATTGAAAGGTGTTTCTTTTCAAATTGATAACTGTTGTTGTCAATTCCATTTCAATTCCCATTACAAATGTATTGAGGTTTTCTTATTGTTTTCAATAACTTATTTTAATATTTATCTTATTTAAACATATATTTCCTCTTCCATTAAATACTAAATTTAATAGAAATATCTATTTCTTTTTAAACATTTATTTTTACTTTCATTTATTATTTACGAAAATAACGAATAAACCAATAACACAATATTTACATTTTTATTTTCTTTCCACGCAATAACATAATATACTCAAATTGAGAAACAATCAATCTTTCCATTTCGTAACAAACATATTCATTTTCACAATTACGTTCAAGCAAAAGCATAGTCATAATAATAATTAAAATTTAATCCATTTAATCATCACGAATATACATTATATTTAACTAAGTGGTGTGTGAGATTCCATCATCCTCAATAACGTCTAATGGCTAAAATCACTCTACTTGAACAATGTTCTCGCCTTCATTCTCGTTCACTTGTTCCTGTGTTCACTTGCACTCAATTTCTCATCAGCAATGACAATCCCCAAATTTCATAATAATGAATTAAAAATCATTTCATTTGTATTTAAATTTCAATTTCAATCTATATAATCATCTAACATAAACATTGAAATTCTGATGATTAATAATCACAATAAAATAATTGATAAAAATTAATACGTGACAGTGTGAGTTTGACATGGGGTCATACTCTCACTAAAGCGGGGGCTAAATATAATGTAGAAAAAAGTATCCCTTTTTCGCACCTAATTTGATAAATAATATTAATTAAAAGGACTAAACTCTACCTTGGTTTAGTGTTGTAATATCTATTTTACATATTCACACTAAGTTTAGTGACTTTTAATTAATGGACTTAATTGTGCCTTATTTATAGTGTCGTAAGGTATACCTTTAGACTTTTATACTAATTTAGGGATTTATTAATTAATTGAGGTTAATTATGCCTTAATTGACACCTTTAATTCAAATTTTTTTAATTAATTACTATTTTAGAAAAGGAAAACCTGACATTCATTAGGGTATGTGCAGGATCATGATGGGCTAAAAAGTGGCAATATCTAAGTGATATGGTGGCCCATGTGGCTGACTAATTTTTTTTTACCCCAAATTGATGAAACGAAAAGAGTTTTTAAAGGAGATTCTCAACTTTCCACCAATATAAATTATTCTTTACTTTGAATTTAATAAATAATTATTATTCATTTTCTATTTGAATTACGACTAAAGTCCTGATTGATAGACTGATCGAAAAAAATCTATAGCTTTCAAACTGTATCACATTTTTTGAATCCAAAATATGTGTCACATTCTATGCTTCACATACTATAGGATTAAAAAAAAAAAAATTGAATCTCATGAAGTTTTGACCAAGTTAAGGTGGTCACACACACGAGTTTTTATATTTTTTAAAAGTTGTAATAAACAATTCATAATTAATTATTTACTTGGAAAAACATTACAAAAAAATATGCATCACATCGGGACATGAGTCCCCTACTAATATCTAAAATCTTATAAAAAAAATTATCATTTTATTGTGGTTAGGGTGGTCAAACAGACACCTACTTCTTATTTTTTCCCTGAAATTTAAGTACTATTGCATTGAAATTTCAAATTTTCACCAAATAAATATTATTTAAAAATAAATAAACCTAGTACTTTAGAAACTACATTCAATTTTCTATAGATTCTATTCTTACATATTTTTTAAATAATATAGATAACTTATTCAAATTTTTACGTCAACTTGCCTAACTCTGATTTTCTGAATTTTATTGCCACTTAAGGGCCTGCTTTTTCCATGATGATCCTGCACATAACCATTAATCTCATAACATAACATTTAACATTGGAGAATGTGTCTTCTAGGTAAGTAACCTAGGACCCATTCACCCGAGGGCGACTAGATCCTCACTTAGACCTAGGATCTAAATTTAAAATATGTTTTTGTTGATATTTCAATGATTTCAAATATGTATTCACATGTCTTCTTGTGTGATTTGAATTTCAAGAATATATGTTAACATATGTATAAATAAGAGGTCATTTCACTATGTTTTGTTAGTGTTACATTATATTTTTGCATAATCATAGGCTAACTTGAGCCTACTTAGGTAGTCATTATGGAGTTGTCCACCTCATAATTAGCATCTTTGACACTTCTTTTCCACCTCATGCTTGGTTATTTGGAAGTTTGGAGAGTCATGCTTAGTTATTTGGGAGTCTGGAGAGGTGTTGGTTTTCTTCAACACCTCATGCTTGCCCGATCTCCTTTATATGTACATCTCCTTATTTGTCTAATACATGGGTTGAGTTTAGGCATTCTATATTCACTGTGCTTATTCAAAATCATTCTGATTGTTGGTTCTTTCATGGTATCAAAGCCACTTGGGATTTTAGCAGGTCGTAAAGGTGAAGTAAATATTTTTTTTCTCTTCTTCCATCTCCCCTATTGCTTTGCTCATGAGCCTTGTGTAGTTCTCAAGATTCGTATTTTTTTGTTTGAGCCCGTTGTTTGGCTTCTTAAAGAAATTTTTCCTCTCCTTATTCTTCTTTTCTTGTAGCAGCAATTTGTTTGTTTGGGGCAGATAAATAGCTTGTGAGGGTGTTTTGTCTATACTCCAGTGAAGTATTTTGTTTATATTCTTCTTGATTCATTGTTCAACAAGAAGGGAAATGCTTTGATTTGTCTATACTCTACTCGATCAATCACTCTTTGTTGTGCACTTATCTACATAGGGAGAGAGAATCATTATTTTTTAGACACATTCGCTCGGGGAGGGCCACAGCAAGGAGAACATCTTTTTTTACTGCACGCATCTCTTAATTTGTAGATGTTTTGAAAACACTTACTCACTCTTTGCAGGCCACGATTTAGTTGTGAGGGCGTTTTGTGAGGTGGGAGGCCATGTATAAGGTGAGAAGGTGTTATTTAGGCGTGTTTCATCAGCAAAGACCACAATGCATCTTTCCAAGGTTTTTTTCTATTGTCTAGCAACAATCTAGACCCTTGTTGCCATTCAACGAAGTGATTTCTTGTTTTGCAAGGAAAAGTGTTGTCTCCTCTGTGTGTTAATAAAAATTACCTCATGTTGATCACTCTTTGCAGATTGAAGGTGCTGGCCAGTCATGAAATCTCTCAACTAAACTTTAGACTCTTTCTCTAAGCCGCATCTTAGTTCAGGGGCGTGGTTTTCCACAGTAGGACATGAGTTTTTGTCGTGCAGATTACTTAGGTGTAGGTGTCATTTTTTTACGTGGAAATAGGTCCCCTTTTTTCCCTTCTATTTTTATCTTTTGGTGCTTGCAATATTTTCTACTAATCAGAAATTTTATTTTGCAAGAAGGACCAATCCATTTGTAAATGGTGAAACACTCAAAATAGTGTCACACTTTTTACATCATAGCTCCCATTCGAGTTTTTTTTTTTTGGTAAAAGTATATATCTATATATATATTTCACCACAAATCCAAAGACCACAAAATCACACTCCTCTTGTAAAGTTTCTGTTTGTGTCCTTTTTGGGTGATTTACAAGCACTCCTATAAAGTTACAAATTGGGGGAAAAAAATAATCAAAGGGGGTATTATGTGTGGTTCATTTTCACACTTCCTTGATAAGCTCTTGTGTTTGTTGTGCTTTTTCACTTTTGCACACATTTCTAATTTCTTATTTTCCACATTTCTACAAGAAACTATTTAAGTCAAAGTAGTATGGAATCTAATGTTACTATAGTTCCCTTAACACATTTCAATTATCATGATTGGAAGATGAAAATTAATTCTTGTACTTAAGAACAAATGCTTATATGGGCTAACTATGGGAATAGAGAAAAAACCTACAATAGCTGAAGACAAAGAAGAGTTTTTCAATAACTGTGATCAAGCATTTGGCTTCCTATATCTAAATTTATCTCTTGATTTGTTGTTTCATGTTGAGAACTTGAAAAACCCAACCAATTTTGGGAAGGACTTGGAAAACTATTTGGGAAAATAGATGAACTTAGAAACCATGAGTTGGAAAATCAACTCTTAAGTCTTAGTCCTAGGAGATTCTCAACTTTACAAGAATTTTTCACTAAGTTTAAACCTTTGAAGTTGCATTTAAAAGATTGTGGAATTGACAAGAAAGTGGATCAAGTATGGACAAAAATGAAAGAAATTTATGAAGGGAATGATAGAGTAAAATTTTCAAGGAAACTAACTCCTAAGCGAAAATTTGAGAACTTGAGAATGGAAGATGGAGAAGACATTGCAAGCTATTATCAGAGAGTTGAACTTATAGCAACAAAAATCAGGAATCAAGGTGGTACCATAACAAATGAAGATATAATTGAGAAGATCTTGATGACCTTACTAGACAATTACAGTGATAAATTTTCTACTCTTGAAGAACAATATGATCTAGAGACATTTACTTAGGAGCATCTATTTGGTGTCCTCACTACATTTGAAATGAGAAAGTTTTCAAGAGACAAGGAGAAGACTGAAACAACCTTTAAAGAAATGAAGATAGAGGATGATCTGGATGATGATGATACAAAAGATCTAGAAGCAAATTTCACAATGAGATTGAAGGAAGGTACTATTAAATACAAAGGTAAGTTTTCTTTTAAGTGTTTCAGTTGTGTAAATATTGGTCATTGTGCATCAAGATCTCTTAATAGAGCTACACAAAAGAAGAACATGGAAAATAATAATAATTACAAAGATAAGAAGGATAAGAAGTTCAAGAAGTTCTATTATGTCAAGGAAGATGCAAGAATTTCTGATGATGAATTTGACTTTGAGGAAGATAAAGATGAATGTTTGTTTCTAGCCCTTGAAAAGAAATATGCAAAGGAATTCAGTCCGAAGAGAAAGAAGGATGAAATAGAATGTACTCTGGTAACTAATTTTCAAGCCAAACAGGATGAATAATTTTGGGTAATTGACAGCAGATGTTCAAATCATATGACTAGAGATAAGAGTAATTTTACTAAACTTGAGAAGTGTGATTGAGGAATAGTCATGTTTGGAGATGACTCTAGTGCTAATATTTTTGGTAAAGGAACAATTAGCTTTGATGGAAAACACAATACTAATGATGTTTATTATGTAAAGGGTTTAAGGCATAATCTCTTAAGTGTTGGAAAAATGTGCAACAAAGGTTTTGAGCTTGTGTTTCAGGATAACACTTGTGAGATCAGAAAAGGATCTAAAACTGTGGTAGTAGTTGGAAGAAGAACTCATAGAAACATCTATCAAATTAAATGTGGTGATGGTCAGCGTTTTGTTCTTAGATCAGTGAGAGTTGGTTGTGGTACCAGAGGATGGGACATGTTAATTTTGATAATCTGGTTAGGATCAATTCTAGGAAAGTTGTTAAAGAACTGCCTAGAATCATAAAGCCTTGAAATTCAATCTACATAAGTTTCCAGATGGGAAAACATACAAGAAATAGTTTTAAAGGAAAGGATCAATCATCTACTGGAATGCTAGAATTAATCCATACAGACCTCTATGTTCCTACAAGAATAGGAATCCTAAGTGGTGATAGGTACTTTATGCTCTTGATTGATGATTACTCTAGCATGAAATAGGTTACATTTCTCATACAAAAGGCTCAGGCTTTTGATAGATTCAAAGTGTTTAAGGAAAAAGTAGAAAATGAGTCAAATATAAGAAATACATTCTTAAGGTTAGATAGAGGTGGAGAATTTACTTCTGGTGAGTTCAATGTATTCTATGAAGAACATGGTATCAAAAGACATTATCATGCTCCTAGAAACTCTCAATGGAATGGAGTTATGGAGAGAAAGAACTAGACTATTCAAGAGGCTGCAATAACTATGATGAAAGAATAAAATGTTCTTGATGTGTGTTGGAGAGAAGCAATCCATATTTTTGTTTACATTCTTGACAGATTTTAGGTCAGAGGTAATAACACTAAGACTCCTTATGAGTTGTGGACTGGTAAGACTCCTACAGTTAAATATGTTAAGGTATTTGGAAGTAGATGCTACATTAGAAGAGATGAAGAAAATCTTGGAAAGTTTGATGGTAGATGTGATAAAGGAATTTTCCTTGGATATTCAAATAACAAGGCTTACAGATGTTTCAATAAGAGATCAAGGAAAATAATTGAAAGTGCTAATGTGAAGGTAGATGAAGCTATGTATAGACCAGTGGAAATAAATTAAGTTGAACCTGATGATCCTATCTACGTGCAAATACAAGAAGAATAAAAGGAAGAGACTCTAGAACCTACACCCAAGACTCCTAAATATGTTCGGAGAAATCATCTAGAGGAACAGATAATTGGAGACAAAAGTGAAGGAGTGAAGAAAAAAAGAAAAGTGGTTGAGGTAAAATTGTGTTTACTTTCTAAGATAGAACCTAAGACTGTGAGTGAAGCATGTAATGATGAAAGCTAGGTTAGAGCAATGAAATAAGAACTACAGTAGATAGAGAAGAATCGGACATGGGAACTAGTCCCTAGACCTACAAACAAGAATTTAATTGGTTCAAAATGGGTATTCAAAAAAAAGTTGAATGAAGATGGTGAAATGGTAAGAAATAAAGAAATAATCGTGTGTAAAGGATCTTCACAAGTTGAAGGAATATATTTTGAAGAAAATTTTGCACCTGTAGCAAGAATGGAGGCCATCCAGATGTTCTTGGTATTTTCAGCTCATAAAGACTTCAAAGTATATCAGTTAGATGTCAAGTCTTCATTTTTGAATGGAGAATTGGAAGAAGAAGTATATACCGAGTTACTAAAAGGTTTTCAACTGTCAGACAAACCGAACATGATTTGAAAATTAAAGAAGGCATTATATGGAATAAAGAAAGCTCCTAGAGCTTGGTATTCTAGACTAGATAGATATTTGACAAATTAGGGATACAATAAAGGGTCCACATGAAAACAATCTTTACTTCAAGGTTGAGAAAAACAAAATGTTGATAATTGTGGTATATATTGATGATGTCATCTTTGATGGAAATGAAGGTATATGTAAGAAATTTCCTAAAAAGGTGCAAAAAATAATTTGAAATGTCTATGATTGGTGAGCTAAATTTCTTCCTTGGACTTCATTTAAACCAAACTGACAAAGGGATATTCATTTCACAATCTAATTATGTTAAGGAATTGTTAAAGAAGTTTGGAATGGATGAATCCAAACTGGTTTGTACCCTATGGTAACTAGATGTAAGCTGAGTAAGGAAGATGAATAGAGCATGTGAAAATCCATGATTGGTGGACTATGTTATCTTACTGCCACTAGACCAGACATTATGCATGCAATATTTTTAGTTGCAAGATTTCAAGAAGAACCGAATGAATCACATGTTACAGCTGTGAAAAGGATATTCAATTATCTTAAAGGAACTCTAAATTATGGGCTATGGTATCCAAAGGATAATGATTTAACTTTGGATGCCTACACTGATGCAAATTGGGCTGGTTGTTTTGATGATTGAAAGAGTACAAGTGGTGGTGCATTATTTCTTGGAGGAAGATTAGTTTCATGGTTGAGAAAGAAATAAGATTTAGTTTCTTTATCCACTACAGAAGTAGAGTATATTGCAGTAGTATCCTACTATACACAAGTATTGTGGATGAAGAAAACCTTAATGGACATAAGTGTGGTGAGTGATGAACCTATCTCTATATTTCGTGACAATACAAGTGCTATAAATATTTAAAAGAATTTAGTGATGCATTCTAGAACAAAGAACATATCCATCAAGTATCACTTCCTGAGGGAAAAAGTATTGCAAAATGAAGTTAGACTTGAATATGTACCTGCCAAGGAACAAGTTGTAGACATATTCACTAAGGTCCTTCCAAAGGATACTTTTGAGTATCTCAGAGGGAAGTTAAGGGTTTCTGCCCTTCTTTCTTCGAACTAAGTGCACATGGAGGTGCATCAATCTATTGGATTCATAGACTCTTTTGTTCTAGACTGATGATTGAGGTCTACTCCTCAGGGGAAGTAGAGAAGTGCATTGTTGCACAATGTCATGTGGGTGTACTCCTAAGAGGGAGTAAAAATAGCTTTATATGGCAAGAATTTCCTTTTCCATTGATGTCAAATGGGGAGATAGAATCATGTGAAATTTTTATGCTTGGTAGGTTCTCACTTCTGAAAAACATGTATGTTGTTTTTGATGGTTTGTCACATCATGTGTTGCCATCAATTAAAAAGGGGGAGATTGTTACAAGTATGGATGTGTTTGGTGGTGTTGTCATTAATATTGTCATTGATGTCAACATAGTTCAAGTTGTTGTAGATGGTATAGAAGTTCTTAGAGTACATGGAGCTATATTTATGAAGTGGTAGTTATGTTTTTGCCAAGTTCTTTTGAGAGAATTTGAGAAACAATGAAAGCAGTGTTGAAGTGTGTTTTGAGTGTGCTCTGGTATTGTGTTATTCATTTCTCTTGTGTTGATCTTATGCTTGTGCGGATCTATAAGTGTGTTCATAAGCTGCAATGGATCATATATCCTACGTTTTATCTTTTGGGTTGATGGAGAATATAAGATATGTTCACCAGTGTGTGAACTGGTTTGCCAAACTATTTTTTTGTGGACTAAGAGAAATGTTTTGGCTCCGCAATCTTCTGATATTTGTTTTCAAATCTTGTGGATTTGGGAGATGACTCTTATTGATGGTTTATGGGTTCTAAAAAAAATTCTTGTTATTTGGTGCTCAGAAAGATCTTCTCCAGAGCTCTTGTGCTTTTGTTGATTGGTTCGATTGGACTGGTGAAGAGTTCTCTACAAATCAAGTATTTTATAATTGTTGCATATGTACCTAAGGTGTTCTCAAAGATGGTGAAATGTATGATTAAGAGTGTTGAGTAATCCACATGTTATTATCTTGTTAGAGATGCATGTACTTCAGATATTATTGATGTTTTTCTTAGCTTTGGCTAACCTGGTGTTTACACATTACATTAAGCCATTGCATCAATTTAAGAAAGTGTGTGCATGATCCAAGATGTTGTTTGGGCCCTCAATTAAATATGTTATTAGTCCTCTCACATTCTCATCCACCGGACGAATGTTGACTAGCCAACCTAGTTTAAATTTGAAATTGTATAGCCAACCTTGGTGAATGTTTCTAAGGCTAAAGATGGTATAAAATAAAATCAAGTTGTGGAAAATTTCATATCAATCCATCATTTGATTCGAGCAAGAGAAGTGTCATAAGAAATGTGGAAAGTAGAGTGTGGAAGAGAAAGTTAAGGCAGCAATACTTTAAGGTGTTTGATTCCTGAAAGCAGTTAGCTGATGGCATCTACAAACTTCTAATTAGGTTGCGAATGTGTGAATCCCTAGTGGTGGATCTTCATTGATCTCTTTTATATTTTTATGTAGGTAGTGAGCCTCCTTTCTAGATAGTGATTCCTTCTCAAGGTAGTGATCCCTTAATCTAGGTAGTGAGCCTTTGTATCTGGTATTGCATTACAACTATATTGTGAGTTAATCCTCACCATGGTTTTTCCCTCATTGGGTTTTCCACGTAAATCTGGTGTTTCAGGTGTTTGTTTTCTATTTTTTCCATTTCATGTTTACATTTAATAATAGATTGGAGCTAAGGTGAAAAGATTAAGTTTATAAGTAAAGTAATTTGATACAACTGATTCACCCCCCTCTTAGTTGTCTTATGCATTTCAACAGATGGTTACCTTTTATTCTACCAAAATCATTAAAATATGTCCTAAGAACCCTAATAGGATTGAATATCAAACTCTAAAGGTGAGCCAATACTTAACTAGGAGGACTTAGGAGGGGGTTCCTTTCAAATTAACGGGTTCACCACCAAGCAAATTCTTGGAAAAGACAATGTTTGAAAACACACTATGATATGCAAAACACTTAAAATGAGCTAAATGAAGCTTACAAATACTCAAAATGAACAAATCCAAGTTAGCATATGTGTACTTGGGAGACCTAGGGATGCCAATAGGATTATTAAAATGCAAAACAAACTGCCAAAATATTTCTGGTAGGACTAAGACACCTTTTCTCTCATCTTAGTCCCTTTGTTGTTTTTTGGGGCAAACACAAAATCTTTGGCTAACAAAATAGAACCTTGAAGAATCTCTAGAAGATTCCACTTGGAGGACTAAGACACCTTTTCTCTCACCTTATTCTTGATCTAGATTTGTAAAAAACTGTGAATGTGGTCTTGAGCTCCCAGATTTGCAATGGCTTCCTCTCGAATCTCAAGTTCTAAAATAGTCGGATTTGACCTGTAGGTGAGTTTTTGTGAGGATGACAACTTTGCACTCCAAGTGATCTTCAAGTCTTCAACCTATATCTACAAATACAAATGGACAAGATGGAAAAACTTGTTGATTGTTAGTGAATGGGGGTTTTCCTTGGTCAAACCCTTTGTTGGTAACTAAACCTTGAATTGAAATAAAAATTATGAAGGAAATGGTAAGTGAATAATATGCAATGCTACAACTCACCAAATCCTTGCATAGGCTACAAACTTGTGTGTAATAGATGCAATGGACATGGATCTTGAAATGTTTGATAGATCTTGAATGGCTTGCTTGCTTAGATTTAAACCCTACATCACAAAATTTTATCACAATGACACACATGATGCAAGATGAATCTTTGACATGATGCTTGAAACTTTATAATTGCTCCAAATTCTTGATGAATTGCTCTTGAATTCTCTTGTTCAAAATCAATTATGCTATGATGAATGCTCTCACAAAAGACTTAGATTGCTTAGGATGAAAATTAATTAATATACCTTGTATTTATGCTTATCTATACTTAATATCCCAAAATCATATCACACCAAGCCGACATATGAATTCAATGAATAGAGGAGGTTAAATCAAACCAAGATTTGAAATTAAATCTTGAAAATGACTCAATGAGGACTAAGACACGTAGGTGGCATCTTAGCCCCAAGTGATGAAACTTGGGCCATAGCCACCAAAAAGGGGCCCAAAATAGATGCCTCAAAATTAGGGTCCTAGGACCTCAGGGGGATAAAGACGCCCTTAGTGGTGTTTTAGCCCAGACCAAACATCAGGAAAACGTCAATCAAAGTCACTAGGAGATCATATATGCATTGGAGAATGTGACAATTGACCATAAAAATATGTCACTCATAGGGCTTGTGGACATAAAATAGGACCAATTATTCCATAAAGAAGGATAAATAAAGTAAGGTAGACCCAAACAAGTGTGAAAATGCAAGGGTATGCATTTTTCTACACTACATTTAGCCCCCACTTTAGTGAGACGATGAACATGCTTCAAACTCACACTAAAGTAGCCCAACCACAATCAAGAGGGGTTCAAATGTACAAATGTTAGTAAGATAGGATGACAATAACCAAGAGGCTAGCCAAGCCCCCAAGATTATGATCCTATGGTGAACCAACATGGGCACAAAGGAACACACTTGAAGATGATATATGAAGCCAAAATTATATCACAAACATACACCATCAAAGACAAGAGAAAGGAAAAAAGGGAAAGAACTACAACAGATCAAGCTTCGACTGGCCATCCAACATGGTGGATTGAGTCTATGCTTGAAGAGGGTTTACAAGGGGAATGCATTGTCCACTATGCAAACAAAACACATGCTCAGAAGGGCTAGTGGGAACTATTTATCAACTAGGTGAGCCCCAAGATGGACCATATCCAAGCCATACCTCCATGAATTTAATAAGGTAAAAAAATAAAATTCACACTCACATGGGCATGGGCTAGTGAAGCTAGTTGTTCACTACGTGAGCCCCAAGAGGTCCATATCAATGTCATACCCCCATGAATATGGTAAGGAAAAAGAGAAAAATGCATGCTCACACAAGCTAGTGAAGCTAGTTGTTCACTACGTGACACCCAAGGAACCGTGTATAAAATCCATACCTCCATGACTTTAATAAGGTACAAAAAGAAAATGCAACACAAAAAATAGAGAGATGTTCAAAGGGATTTTTCTTAGTTTGTATGAGGTGTCATCTTAGGGAACATTATTCTCTTAATATGTCCAAGAGAGGAAAACTCAAAGAAATATCATACTCTTGGAGGAAATCAAACCCAATGACACCACCAAGAAAGAAACACATCGTAGGAAGAAATAAAATCACGTAATAAAACATGGGTGTCAATGTATGCCCCCTCTTTAGAGCAGTTTCTAACACTGATGCTGTGAAGAATTGCTTTAAAGTAGAAGATATGAGAGCTTTTTTGAAAACCCATATGCCAAGTCATATGTTTCCAATAAGTGACGTCATGAAAAAGGGAAAAAGGGTTACCCCCAAAAAGTCACATGTGAGCCAAATTAAGGCACATCACCCATACTCCAATCTTGTTCTTATATGTTCATGAAAGGTGGTCAACTAGCCAAAATCGATAATGAAAAGTGACATACAAGGACAAGGCTATCAGACCCACTACCCCCCACTTAGTGCAGGACAAGGGTGAGCCAAAATGAGAAGAGGAACTAGGTGCTTCAACCAAAGAGAGAGCACCATAGTCCTTAAGATGTTGAATTTGTTTTTTCAACTCCTTACATTCATTAGTAGGATGACCATGAACTCTATGATATGTGCAAATGAATTCTTGTAATAAATTTTCTTTCATGTTCTTGGAGGGAGAGAGATCATACGATCGTGGAGGAGTCTCATCAAGATACTCTCTTGGTCAAAAGTAGAGGGTGGTTTTTTAATTGCACAAGATTTCATGTATACACTAAATGATAAGGCTTTAGATGACGATGGAGATAAGGGAGGTAAACCTAGATCTTTCTTGAAAGATTATGGTACGTTTGTTTTCTTCATGTGTTCATTGTATCCATGTGAAGGAGGGAGATTGTATCTCATACCATAACAATCTTCCAAGTCAAATGAAGGGGGTTTATGCTTCTAAGAAGGATTGGCTTCTTCACAAGAACACAAATCCTTTTTAAGGTTATGAGTCATACCTCCATGAGGGATAGGAGTTATATAGCCCCCATCACCATCATGGGATAATGTTGTTGAACTAAGTTAAGTGAATGAAAAACAAGGTTATTTTGGTTTAGGTTGTCAGATTTGACACTCTCTTATAAAGGAAGATGTAAAACCCCAATCATCATTAAAAAATTTATCTGAAAATGACTTGTTGGTATATGACTCTTTGGACCTTGAGGGTGATATTTTGGATTCTTTATTGAAAGGAGGTGTAAAATATAAGGACCCCCAATTGTCTCTAAAGAGTTTGGTATTGATATTAACCTGTACTAGCTCAAATTTTTATTTTGGAATGAAAGTATTAGGGGTGAACCACAAATTTTAGCATGAAAGAGAGGGTTCCCCAAGGCTTTCTAGGGTTTTCACTTAGCAGAAAGGGGATTTCCTTCACACACCAAAACTTGGAGTTCATTCGAAGTAGTTGCTAGTGTGATTGAATCAAGACTAAGTAGAATGTCCTATACAATAAACTGAAAGTGTAAATGAACTACTAAAGCCAAACCAATGAGATCTGCATTGTTTGAAAACACATGACGATATGCAAAAGGATAGAATAAAGACTATACAAGACAAGATAATAGAACAGAAAGAACAAGTGCACTTGGAAACTGACTAGGACTGAAATGGAGATTGTAGAAGCCTCTGAAAGTTTGGAAAATCTTCTTTTTATACCAACCAAGCGACTTAGTCCCAGTTATGGTAAACTACTCTAGGCTCCATTCCAACCAAATAGGTACTCAAATCTTCCAAAATCCTTGACAGAATCATATTGTGGGACTAAGTCGCGACTATTGGTGACTTAGTCCATTTCTGATTTTTAGGAAATCTTAAAGTGGAGTTGGAAGCCTATAGTCTGCACTCTACTTTTTCACCAAAATCTGGGTTCAAATAAGAAAAATCATCTACACAATAAAGTATATTTTGGTTTCTAATGTGGGGTTTTCCTTGGTAAAACCACAGGTTGGTATTTAAAATTTGAAAGAGACAAGAAATCTACATAAACTCTATCCCTAAGTGTGTCTAGAACTAGGAAAGTATGAAGTAAAGAAAAACCCTATTCTAATGTGCTAGAATAAGATGTGTAAATTAGATTTGAATGATGCAAGACTTCAACGATCCAAGAAACCCTACAACATTAAAAATGAAATCCCAATGGAATGCAAACCTTAAATCTGAATATAGAGAGAAAATGCAAGATGGAACCACTTTGAAAACAAGTCTTTAGGTGTGATTTGGTGGCTAGTTGCACCTCCTCAATCTAGATTTCTCCATGATTCTCCATAGACATCCATGTTCAACTCTTTGCAATGTGTGATCTTCAGTGAGAAGTGAGCTTGAAGACCTGCAAAAACCCTATTTTTCTGACCTAAGCTTCAAATTTTTTGTAGAAAGAGGAATGAATCTTCTTGTGGAAGATGTTTAACACTTGATTTTTGATTCTTACTTGTGAAAAATGGCTAAAAGTCCTAAAAAATGAACTAAAAACAAGTATTTATAAGCAACAATACCTAATTGTTAGTTTTTTTGACCTAAGAGGCCGAAACCCATCAGGAATTTTCAACAAGCCAGAGATTTTCCTACTTAAAAATGCAAATAACCCTAAAAAGGACTAAGTCGCCACCTTGGGCGACTTAGTCCGACCAGGGGTTTTTGAGGTAGGATCTATGAATTTTGAGTGATTTTGGTGTTGTTTTTTGGGGCTTGTATGATTCCTTAGGTAAAATAGGCCTTAAAGTAAAAAATAACAAGTCTTAAGGGCCTATCAATGTTGTTTTAGGAGGGTGATTGATGCAAGGGTACCTAAAGTAGGACCAAATTAGGCATAAAATTATCCTTTTCTTCAGAGTTATATAATTTTTGGTGACACATTTAGCCCCCACTTTAGTTCCCATATGACTCTATGTGCATATGCAAGCTGAAGGACTTTAAATAATGCACTTTGTTTCATAAAAGGATACTCATTCAAAGATGGGAGAATGAAGCACCTGACATAGTTATCTACAAAACCACAACATTGGGAACTGCATCCTGCAACACAAAGTCATTAGTAGTCCAAAAATACTCTTATCTAATTCCTAGAGACCAAGTTTGAGGGTATATGTATGGCCCCCCTTGGTTGCGCTTGTTTTACAAAGGTGGAATCAAGGTACCAATCTAGCCACATCGAATGAGGAGACGCATATCAAAGGGAATTTCCAAGTACCATGCCACATAATGATAGGTGTTTGATGATGTAGGGTGTGAAAACATGATTTTGATGCAACAAACAACATAAAAAATGGAGTTCACTAGCACCCGTTAGGTTGTTTTGAATGAAAAGAACTCTAATATGTCTAAGATAGTAAAACGTACAAATGTGCTTACATGAGAATGAGAAAGGGTAAAAAGAATGAAAATGATGTAATGTGTCACTTGCTTCTGCATTTTACCTCTGTGTAGCTTGAGAGTGACAAGAGGTGAGTGAAAGATGTCAAGTAGATATGATTTCACACTGGTGAGACTGGATGTGCTACGGGACCAGGTGGCATGCGGCGAGCGACATCACGAGGTGAGTGGATTTTGCCATCTTTTCTTTGTGATTTTTCAATTATGGAATGATTTATATACATATCTAGGTTAATTTAGGATCTTCAAGAAAAAGTTTGCAAAGTGTCCCCTTTTTTCGCAAAGGGTCTCTTTTGTTCGCAAAGTATCCCTTTTGTTCGCAAAGTGTCCCTTTTGTTCGCAAAGTGTCCCACTTTTTTACAAAGTGTCCCATTTCTTTGCAAAGTATCCCAAAAGGGTTATAAAGTGTCTAGGGCCTTAGAGAAATCACACTAGAACAACATTAGCACACTTGTATGATGAATTAGAGTAAAATTAAAGATATTAGATGATTAGAGAGCATATTTGATTGTGTTTGATAGGTACCCACCTGTTCATGGCAGCATCTA
The DNA here is from genome assembly GCA_007115665.2 of Sequoiadendron giganteum. NCBI lineage: Eukaryota > Viridiplantae > Streptophyta > Pinopsida > Cupressales > Cupressaceae > Sequoiadendron > Sequoiadendron giganteum. The sequence goes on along the minus strand of CM021103.1, from coordinate 23,466,347 downwards.
GGTGGGAGACAACTGATCTTCTTAAGAGATCGATCCCCTACTTTTTCAATGGTAGACATAGAGAATTTGCAAGAGGTGGGGACCTACTGGGTGTACCTCATGCCCCCCATGAGGTACCATGATCAAATGTTGATGGAATTGTGCGAGCAGTGGAATGTGGATACATGCACCTTCTACCTACCTACTAGAGAGACAAGAGTCATGCTAGAGGATTTGCACCGTATACTTAGATTTTCTAGTCAAGGGGAGTGAGTGCACCTTTAGAGAGACTATACCTTTCACGAGCAGTGGGCGGATATGCAGTACTGCATTGAAGGACCAGTTCATGATGATCAAGTTTCAGGATAGATTGACCTAGCACTGTTACTTTATTCACAAGCACCAATGGTTAGAGGGATTATGATACATACCATTGCATTAGTACTCCTCCCAGATGGATGAGCAACACACCTTGAGGTTGGGCTAGTGCATCTGATATGGGAGATGGTAAAGCATAGGATATTATATGCTTGGGGATGTTACATTCTTGCACACTTGTACTATGATTTGGGATGGTTTGTAATCTAGGAGGTAGATAGTATGGTGCATTGTACACTTCTACAAGTTTGGTGCCTAGAGAATATCACTTGTACTAGGCCTACTGGCTTCCCTTGTCCTACAATAGCTGGGTATCCTCAGGCTTCTGGCTATCCTCTACGGTGATTATGGCAGTATGGAGATTTACACTTTTAGAGAGTGAGGTTCAACTGAGTGGAGGAGGATCATATCTTGTGGAGACCTTATAAAATTGTGCTACAGTGGTCAGATTACACCAGATAGATGAGGAGACTTTAGTTGGATAGAATTTTAGTTGGTCAACATGATCACATAGTACGTCATTTCTACTATGATCGAGTCATGTGTCCGTTCAGATAGATTCAGAGACCAACAAGGCCACGATCATCATTCAAGCGATCACTGTGGAGTTCCTGGAGGCCAAGTGATATAACACTATTCATTTTAGAGGATGTCATCCAGTGTGACTCGGATTATTATGATCATGATCAGTCACCGATCTATGATGCAGATGATGTCGGTGCCACATGGGATCATGAGGAGTGGTTGGCAGCATCACGACCAACTCCAATGTTTATGATTGATTAGATAGTATGATATTTAGGGCCAGTGACAAATGAGGGATATGGGAGAGAGGATTGAGCCAAGGAGACATGCAATAGAGCTAAAAACATATTTACTAACATTATTGATGAGAAGAATGATGAGGATACAAATCTAGACTATGATGGAAAAGATGGAGAGGAGGAGGATGAGGATGAGGAGCCACCCCTAAGTAAGAGTGATGAGGAAAAAAATAAGGATTGACATGAGTTGGGAGAGATCTCACCCATCCATAGGACCAGATCCAGAGTAGCGACAACAACAAGCACCAGTACTCATAGTCGAGGAGAGGCTAGCACAACATCCATGCCCCCTGTACAGGATGAGATTGATATTGTTTATCCTACTAGAGGTATAGGTGATGATATTTAATTTGATGCATGTACTTTTTGTTTTTATGTACTTTATGCATATATATCATGATGTGTACTGATTATTCTTTTGTTTCTATCTTGTAGGGCCCATGGAGGATTGGCAGGATCTCTATTTTTAAGCAGCTATGGAGATAAAGCCAATGACTATTAATGAGGAGGAGATGGACCCATATTATGTGCCCCCACCTATTGCGGAGTGAGATCCAAAGTCACTTAGACCATTTGCGAGACTATGGGTAGCATATGAGAGCTTGAGGAGATAATTTTCTTGAGTTGATACTACATCATAGGCATAGACATCGAGGACTCTAGTAGAGTTTGAGATACTAGAGAGAGATGTGGCATGACTATAGGCATAGAGGGATCAAATAGCAGGAGAGCATCAGGTGGCCCTGGCATGGATGGAGGGGATGGAATTTGTGATAAGATTTAGTGGATCGCTATCTCGATCATGCACGACTGTCTCTTGACATCTGGCTACTAATGCAATGCAAGTACCAGATCCTAAGGGATCCAGTAATCATAGCCCTTAGTGACATTTTATATTTTGATGACATGTACATAATTTTTTTGATATATATATATATGAGTATTTTGATGTTATATGTTTTGGTTTAATGTGTGTGAATGTTAAATGACAATGTGATTAATTAAGTAACTATTATAAGATTACTTGATTAATGGCTTCATGATTTAACAAAGCTTATGTGATCTAATAAAAGCCTGCTAGATCTTCTTTTAGATACAATCATTAAGATTAATTATGTTCTACACTTATGATTTTAAAGCAACATAATACACAAGAGGAATTTTGAATAGTATGAAACCTAAAGCAATTATAAAAATGAATTAAATAATCACTTCAATGTCCAAGACACACACATAATTATTTTTCAAAAATGAAGCAATGTGAAATCATATAGGACATAATCCAATAGCTCTAATAACATTGCTCTATAAGTCATACCATTCAAAGGGATTAGAAATAATACCGACATAGATGTGTGACATTAATAGGGTCTATCAGAGGAGTGCCATCTCACTTTGTTAATGTATAAGTGCCAAATCCATAATTCGTATTGCCCACATAGGGGCCTAACCAATTAGTACTAAACTTGCCTCTTTCTACGTATTTGACTATTATTTTCCATTGATTTTCATATAAAACCAAATCATCCTTGTTAAATGTTTGAGGAATGAAATGAGTATCATGTTTCCGTTGTAATTGTTTGGTGTAAGCTTGAAGATGCTCGACAGTGTTAATCCATTGTTCATCAAGCATTTCAAGCTGATGTACAATCTTTGTTGTTTATAGGTGTCATTGTCGACAAGACCTTGAAGAGTAATCCATAATATGGGGATATCTCTAACTCTAAAGTTATAATGGCCTCGATACCATAAACAAGGTTGAAAGGTGTGTTTCCCGTAGAGGTGTGAACACTTGTGCGATAGTCCCATAATGCATATTGCAATTGCGTGTGCCAATATTTTTGGCTTAGATTAATAGTTTTCTTAAGGATTTATTTGAGGATTTTTTTAGTGCTTTTAGCTTGACCATTAGATTGTGGATAGTAAGGTGTTGAAAAGTGATGTTGAATATGAAAGGTTTGAAGTAAATTCTTCACATCATTATTTTTAAATGGTGTTCCATTGACTGAAACTAATGTGGAAGGGAGTCCAAAGCAAGCGATGATGTGTTCCAATAATAAATGACATATGACATCAGTGGTTATGGAATGGAGAGGAATAGCTTCTACCCATTTAGTGAAATAATCAGTGGCAATAATGATAAACAAATGTCTAGCGGAAGAGGGTGGTGAAATTTTTCCCATGAGATCCAATCCCCACATAGAGAATGACCAAATAGGGATTTCACACAGAGCTCGAAAGTAGGAGCATGAATCAAATTTCTATGTTCTTGGCATTTATGACATCGCTTAAGATACGCATAACAATTTTTTTCCATATTTTTCCAGTAATAGCCCATGCGAAGGAGTTTTTGTACTAAGGTTTTTCCTCCAAAATGACCTCCACAAGTGCTACATGAGTTTCATAATCCTTGAGACATTGTAGGAGAATTCCATTAAAGGATCTTCTATACAATGCATCAGCATTGATCATGTACTTAGTGGCTAACTTTTTCAGGCAAATGTTGGTGTTTTGGGTCGTAGGCTCGAGAATGGTACCATATTTTAAATAGTTATATATAGCGTCATACCATTCACACAAATTATCTAGGAATGTTGGGAGTACATCATCAAATTTATTTTTGATGTTGGGTTTCACGATTGGGTGGATGGTAAACATGAATTTTTTGAAAGGATCTGAAGGAGAGATGTGAGAAGCCACACTAGCCATTGCATCAGGGAAAACTTTCAGACACCCCCCCTCGGTGAAGGTGTAAAATCCTGGCGAATCCTGTATACTTCCCGATAAAAAATATTAATTTTATTGGTGATTTTTTTTGTTTTTCGGGGAAAAAAAAATCCCAATTGGTGAATATTTTATAATCCCTAGAAGTCTATGGAAAATCTTGGTGAATTGCAAAATTTCTTAATCGAATAAAATATTTTTCATTGGTGATTAAAAATGTTTTTCAAACCAGAAATTTTTTTCCATTGGCGAATTAATCTTGTTCTCAAAACAGGAAAAAAAAATTGTTGCCGATTAAAACCTTTTTTCAAAGCAAAAAATATATTTTCATTGGAAAATTAAAAAAAATCCCAAAATAATAATAAAATCCAGTGGTGAAATAAATGGATATAATGTTTGATGGATGACTGTAGTTGCATTCCGGAAGTAGATCTCTAAAGCACTAGACTTGCAATTTGAAACCTCCAAAATAACACTAGAACCGTTAGATTTGTGGAAATAAATGGTTGAGATTTTATTACCATACAAATGTTTCTAAAGTTTTGTTTCTCAACGATTGGGTGACCTCGATGGGATGCACAAATTTTGAAGTGACAACTCATTTAATTAATTGTAAGGTACCATTTAGGCATGTCTTCTTAAATGCTTTCAAATGCCAACTTTAGGTTTAACGTAATATTTTAAATCCTCTAAAAGGATAGCTCTTAAATAAGGACATTGGAGAAACGGATTTAGTAGCAGATTGGCACTTTTTTCTTGGCAAATAAATGGTCACTTCTTGCTCGTAAAGTTAAGTGAGCCTGAATACAAGGAAATGTGGTAGCATTTTGAACTCCAAACTCAGAGTTTCCTCAAAATGGTACTTCCTATCGATATCAAGGAATGGGAAGATGAACCTGTGGCCATCATGCAACCAAATTTGAATGGCCTGAAGAAGAGAAACTTGACATCATTTCCCAGTTGCGTTTAGTGGCGTGGAAAGAGAAAACCAACTATCTCGAGTACAACAGGGTGATTTTCATTTTAGAAGAAAAAGAAGAACGCGGTGAATTTCACAATTTAGTTATGGAAATGTAGTTGGAACTATACAGAATCTCGGCACCTCCAATGGTTTAACAACATGCAAGAATCCTTTTGTAAATTGTGAATTTGTGACACGTAATGATAAGGGGGCGTAGTTTCATCTTTTGAATGCTTTTTGAATTTTGATTGTATAGGGTGTGGGGTGACAGGTCTGTGAATCCACATTTTTGGAATTAGAGAGATAAAAGAATATATTTCTAAATCTGTGTATTTATTAATGCTTTCTTTCAATTATGAATGAATTGTGTTTCTTCATGATAATTCTTCAATGTTTATTTGTTAGGTCAAAATGTGTATTTTTTCATCTCTAAGACTTTGTGTTCATATTAATTCATTTGTTAAAAGAGAAACTATCATTTTTATTAATTCTTCCTTTTAATTATGAATGAATTGTGTTTCTTCATGATAATTGTTCAATGTTTATCTGTTAGGTCAGAATGCATATTTTTTAATCTCTGAGACTTTGTGTTTGGATTAATTCATTTGCTAAAAGAGAAACCATCACTTTTCTTTACTGATTGTGAGACAAACGAACTTTGTGTCATTTATTTTAAAATATTTTACATCTACTTTCATGGTTAAAGTGACAAATCTATACACCAACAAGAAAAAAGAGTTGCATTCCAGAAGTAAATCTCTAAAGCATTAGACTTATGAATTGAAACCTCTAGAATAACACTAAAATCGTTAGATGTGGACATATGGTGAGATAAAGGCCCATCGCTCATTACTCATTTTGTATTTTCAATGCCTTGACGTTGTACATTTCATTTAATTAAAATTCTCAATATATTTGAAGAAAGTGTGGTTGGCATACTACTAGTGCTGGTAGTGGCGGTGATTAATGCCATATGTGATATGAACATCCGAAGCACTTTCTTGGATAGCTCATAGCTTTAATGAAACAAGATTTTTAATGATTTCATATCGTTTGAACTTTGAGTGGCACTGGTGATTTTCACAACTTGTTAGGTTGAGGTACAGTTGGCATGTAGCCAGACATCAATCAAATTAAACATTTTAATTGTACAAGCTAGTAATGGCACTAGTGGCCCATAAATAGGGATAGTGATTCAATGAATAGTGGATAGTTTCATAAGGGTTTTTATTTTCTAGGGTTAATAAGGATTCATGAAGAAGATGATGCAGTATTGGGGATACTGTAAATTCTCTTGCCTAGAGTTATGTAGTTACAAAGTAATTAGTAAAAGATGAATTTCCTTCAAGTTTAGAATGGGTGGAATTGGAAAGAAGTTGATTTGGTTAACCTGACTTTTCAGATAGGTTTTGAACCAGGATGAGGAGCTCTGATGGAGGTAAGTGCTATACAAGTGCATGGAAGCTGCGTGCAAAAGATGGGAGCAAATTTTCTTCTCCTCTTGCATTTTAACAGCTCCCATTTACCCACCATTACTGGCCAGGCAAGCCCCATGCATTTATTTTCAAAGAGACATTTTTATTAAATCCTATGCATGACTCTAGTTCTCAAAGGGGATAAGTACATTTTGTATCTTCACGACACCAATTTCCCCAGATTGATTAGAACCCCCTTTCCCAACATGGTTGGAAAATCCACCAGCAGAAGCTTGGAATCATGCATTTATTTTCAAACCCACACTTGTATTACGTTGTCACCAATAGAAGCTTGGAATCATGCATTTATTTTTAGATTTACATTTCTAGTAAGTTTTTAGTAGTAGAAGCTTGGAAATTGGAATCAATTTATAATCCATTGTAATGAGCAACAACTTGGAATAAATTATTAAATTGTGTCTATGTAAAGTACTAAAGTGACACACTAACATATGTTATTTATACAAAATAGGAGCTTGCCTGATCTACAACTAATTTTATTTAAAAATATATGTAATAATGTGACATTAAAATTTAGTTGTAATAAAATAAATGGTTGTGTTGTGTTATTATTCTTTATTCATTTACACTTATAGTAAAGAGTTGTTTTGAGTTTGAAACTTCAGTGTCTATCAATATATTCAAATAAGTTTTTTTCTTTTGAGAAATTAAGTAATATACTTTATGCAATATGCACTTGATAATTCATGTTTATATCAGGCCATCATCATTCACTCCACCGATGTTTATGTGTTACAACGATGTGCTTAATTTTGTTCTTTATCGGTATATCGGGGAGTGCACCTTATCAGTCTTCGATCCATCAGTGGCGTTGTGACGGGGGTTTCACCCATAAAGAATTGTTAGTCTGATGCCTATGATATTGATTTTTGTTAGGAATGGGGGAAGGACTACGAGTATGAGATTTCAAATATGTTTATCGATGCAATGTAATTATGTAGACTATAATATGGATATTGTCACAAATTTTTACAATTTGCATTATGTAGGCTATAATATGGATCTTGTCACACAAATTTCTACAATTTGTATTCATCATAAAATCAAAGCTTGGAAGAACTGGCCATTTGGCTTTGCACTGAAAACTCTCAGTAGAAAAATAAATTGCACTCTTACTCTTCACACAAAAAGCATTCCGTAATGAAATCAAAATGCACAGAGCAATAGGCTTGTGAAATCAAGTGATTATTTTTTAAGTGAGACACTGAGAGGGTCATCACACATGGATATTTTTTTAAGTCCTTTGCAACATTAAATTACCAGCCCCTTCACCTCGATGCCAATCCTAGCGTACAAAAGTTTAAAAAAACTTTAAAACACATGTGTCATGTTTCCTTTTTAAGTTAATATTATAAATTACTCAATTTTTAATCGTTTGATGAACATTTGATGTATGTTTGTAGTTGCATTCCATAATGAAATGCATAGAGAGATGGGCTTTCCAATTTAAACCTCCAGAATCACCCTATAACTGTTAGATTTAGAAAGATCAACGGTTAAGATTAAGAATTTGAAAATTGTAGACCTAAGACATTTCATTCACTTTAATGTTCCAAATTTGAGAAACAAAGCATTTAAAACACTTTGTACTGCCAAGTGATTACTAATTTTTTTTAAGTGAGAGGGTCAGCACACTGTGAGATTTTTTTAAGTCCTTTGCAAAGTTAATTTACCTACCCCTTCGCCTTGATGCCAATCCTAGCGCACAAAAATTTAAAACAACTTTAAAAGACATGTGTCATGTTTATTTTTTTAAGTTAATATCACAAATTACTGAAGTTTCAACCGTTGGATGAACATTTGATGTATGGTTGTAGTTGCATTTCTTAATGAAATGCACAGAGCGATGGGATTCCCAACTTAAACCTCTGGAATCACCCTATAACTGTTAGATTTCGAAAGATCAACGGTTAAGAATTTGTAACTTGTAGTCTTGTAGACCTAAGACGTTTCATTCATTTTAATGTTCCAATTTCGAGAAACAAAGAATTTAAAGAAATTTGTATTGCTAAGTGTCAACTCTCAAGTGATTACTAGTTTTTTTTAAGTGAGAGGGTCAGCACATGGTGAGATTTTTTTCAAGTCCTTTGCAACATTAATTTATCAGCCCTTTGGCCTTGATACCAATCCTAGTGCACAAAAGTTTAAAAAAAATTTAAAACACATATGTCATGTTTATTTTTTTAAGTTAATATCATAAATTACTCAAGTTTCAACCGTTGGATGAACATTTGATGTATGGTTGTAGTTGCATTCCATAATGAAATGCATAGAGCGATGGGCTTCCCAACTTAAACCTCCAGAATCACCCTATAACTGTTAGATTTAGAAAGATCAACGGTTAATAATTTTCAACTTGTAGTCTTGTAGACCTAAGACATTTCATTTACTCTAATGTTCCAATTATGAGAATAAAAGCATTTAAAGAACTTTGCACTTTTAAATTTTACAGTGATTTTTTTTTTAAGTGAGAGGGTTAGCAGACGGGGAGATTTTTGTCTTCACTCTTCAGATTGCTCATTGCAGTGCACCACCCTATTTTGGATTCCACAGTTCCACTTCCAACAAAGCCATTCCATTTTTCAAGAGTGGGGACTCAGAATCTGGGTAAGCGAAAGAATTCTCATGGCTACATTTCATCGTTTGAAATTTCTTAAAATATTATATTGTCAAAGTTTGAAGTTTGGGTTTAGAGACTTAAGAATTCATTAAAATTAAGGAGGACTAATAGGTAGTAGGGAATTCAAATTTCACAACTTCACATTGTATAAGCATGTCTACCACCAGTACCACTAGAGCAGTGTCTGATAAAAAAATACATTATGCAGAATTGCTTAAAACCCCAAGTTTCATTGATGGGTACCATGATATTTATGATTATGAAATCTATGGTAAGCATACCTTAGAGCTTAGATTTTCATCTTAGAATAAGGTTGCAAAGCAAACACAAGTTAATATTATCAGTGCACTGTGGATAATTGGATTAGGGTCCATGATGTTACATGAGGTTTACGCTTGCCCAAAATTTATCATGGTCTGTGCCGAAAATTATGATGATAAGAAAAGAGCAATTGTTTTTTATTGAGGAAAAAAATGGTTTTACAAGGACCCAAAACCATAAAGTTTACAAAAGAAAAGAGCAATTGTTAATAAAGATATCCAACAAGAACTGTTATCCATTAATGTAGAATAACTTGGAAAAGTGTTGGGGTTTACAATCGAATAATTTGGGAATGACCACATTGACCTAGAAAAACTTGCTAGTGATTATGAAGCAGTGGAAGAAAAGGAGAAAATTGTTTTCTTAAATAAAATAGTTCAAGATAGAAATGAATTCAAAGGTAATCATAAGACTCCTTATAATTTGGATATTTTTAAACCATGGGTTCATAATACTATTTCCATGCTAGCATTTTTCCTCAGTCTGGATAGCAATTTGGAAGTGGGTGCAAGCCTTAAAATGGTATTTAATATCCATTATGGTGTTGAACATGTCAAATATAATCATATTCAGCACATTGTAGAATCCATGCATAAGCAATTTTTAATGATTAAAGTAGGTTCCACCAAGACATTTAGGTTCACAATCTACTTGTGCTATCTTTTTCTATTCAAATTTAAAGGAATGTTTCAAACCAACAAGCTTCAGATTCAACCCTATAGTAATGCAAAGGAAAACAAAATGGCTCCAGTATATGAATGGACCACTTAGATAAGGATGCATGATTCTCGAAGGAGCTACAATCATTTTGTAGACTACTTTTTGGCTCCATTGCATCAAGCAATTATAAATACTCCAATTACTAGATTGCCTATGTCATGTAGAAACTGCATGCAACTAGGAAAAGAAATACAATTGGTTGATTGGCACTTAATAGAAGAATATACTGTGGTAAGATTTTATGGATTAGGATTATAGCCATACACACTTCCAATACATGTGACAGAACGGGTTTTTGCATTGGAATATGTAAGGCAGGTGTAGAGTGCTAATGAACTACACTTTCTCAGTTAGCAAAAGAAGACCTTATTTCCTTCTTTACCTTTTTCATGTGGAGGGTTCACATTCGAGAGAAAAGCATTTAGTGTGGCACATAATATTTTTTTTTTTTTTTACTTTGATGCTATCTATCACTGGTAGTATGATCCATGTGACATCATTAAATCAATTATTGTGGCCAATAGGAATGTTGCAAGTAGAATTCAACATCAAAGTAAACCCTTCTTTAAAAACTTGAGAAACAAGGATTCTTGGGATGAGGTCAAAATAGCAATAGAGAAAAGTGTTATTGAGAATGGTATTTCTTTTGAATAATTGTCAGCAGAAATTATGGCATTGCACTCAAAGATAATAAGGACATACAACATTTTTTATGAAAAAAGTGATAAAGGGTATGTGCAGGATCATCATGGAAAATACAGGCCCTTAAGTGGCAATGAAAATTCAAAAAATCAGAGTTAGGTAACTTGACATAAAAATTTGAATAAGTTATCTATATTATTTCAAAAATATGTAAGAATAAGCAAATTGAATGTATTTTCTAAACTACCAGGTTTATTTTTTTTAAAAATCTATTTGGTGAAAATTTGAAATTTCAATGCAGTAGTACTTAAATTTTAGGGAAAAAATAAGAACTAGGTTTTTGTTTGACCACCCTAACCACAATAAAATGATAATATTTTTTTATAATATTTTAGATATAAGTAGAGGACTCATGTCCCAATGTGATGCATATTTTTTTGTAATTTTTTTCTAAGTAAATATTTAATGGGTATGTGCAAGATTATGATGGGCCAAAAAGTGGCAATATGATGGGTATGCGTAGGGTATGTGGCTGACGATTTTTTTTATAGCCAAAACTGATGAAATGAAAACGGTTTTTAAAGGAGATTCTCAGCTTCCCACCAATATAAATTATGCTTTACTTTGAATTTAATAAATAATTATTATTAATTTTCTATTTGAATTATTACTAAAGTCCTGATCGATAGGCTGATTGAAAAACATCTATAGCTTTCAAATGGTATCACCTTTTTTGAATCCAAAATATGTGTCACATTCTATGCTTTATATAATATAGGATTAAAAAAAGAAAAAATGAATTTCATGAAGTTTTGACCAAGTTAAGGTGGTCAGACATACAAGTTTTTTATATTTTTTAAAATTAAAAGTTCATAATTAATTATTTACTTGGAAACAAATTACAAAAAAATGTGCATCACATCGGCACATGAGTCTTCTACTTATATCTAAAATATTATATACAAATATTATCATTTTATTGTGGTTAGGGTGGTCAGACAGATACCTACTTCTTATTTTTCCCTGAAATTTAAGTACTACTGCATTGAAATTTCAAATTTTTAGAAAATAGATTTTTTTTCTTTTTAAATAAGCCTAGTAGTTTAGAAAATACATTCAATTTTCTACAAATTCTATTTTTACATATTGTTGAAATAATATAAATAACTTATTCAAATGTTTACGTCAAGTTTGCTAACTCTGATTTTTCTAAAATTTTTGCCACTTAAGGGCCTATTTTTTCCATGATGATCCTGCACATACTCTAATTATGATTTTTTATCACAACTTAAAAAAAATATAAAAACTTGTATGTCTAACCACCTAAACTTGGTCAAAAATTAATGAAATTCAATTCTTTTTTTATTAATCCTATAGTATGCAAAACATAGAATGAGATGCATGTTTTAGATTCAAAAAATTTGATACTGTTTGAAAGCTATACATGTTTTTCAATCATCCTATCAATTAGGACTTTAGTCATGATTCAAATAGAAAAAAAAAATAATTATTTATTAAATTCAAAGTAAACATAATTTATATTGGTTGAAAGCTCAGAATCTCCTCTAAAAACCCTTTTCGTTTCATCAATTTTGGGTAAAAAAAAAGTCGTCAGCCACATGGGCCATCATATCACTTACATATCGCCACTTTTTGGCCCATCATGATCCTGTACATACCGTAAAACATCTAGTAGAGTAAAAATTCTAGGTTCTCTAGAGAAGGAAGTTACAGATAAAAATTTGTCACAATAAAAAATGACTGCCTTTTGGTCTATGAGGAAGGACCTAGGTGATCCAAGAGATCTTGTAGAGTATGGAGCTAACGAAGAAGATACAGAGTTTAGCAAATTCTGGAATATAGAGCATCCTGATGAACATGGAAACAAAGAAAGTGATGATGAGTCTAATGATGATAGGGAAGAATTAGAACAAATCCATGCCAATTACAAACCTGGTTTAAGTGAGGTTACAAAAGAAGCATATGCTTCAACATATAATTCAGGAGCAACCATACTTGAAAAAACTCATTATAAAGGTGGTTCTTTGGGGTCCCAAAGACAAGGCCCTTGGACGATAACAAATGCTGAGCATAGAAAACCAGTTCATAAATCTGGCCTTGGGATTGAAGGTGAAAAATTAGACCAAGGGCATACAAGTCAAACTCAATTTTTTATAGCTTCTAATCCTCATCCTCATGGTCAGATACAATCACAACTAGGACATTCCCTTGGTGGACAACTTAGTGCAACTGCGAGTGCCATTGGTGGCAATGGTATAGGTAGTAGTACTAGTAGTGGTAAACATGTGCTACAACAACAAATTACACACAAGAGGAAAACAATACAAGATACCACAGAAACACAAGGTGATCAAGGCAATCAAAAGAGGCAAAGAATTTTGATAGGTCCAAGTCACACTATCAGTGGACCCACCACAAAGGAGTTATTTATAGGCACTCCCCGAATTCCAGTTAATGTGGCTGCAACATCATTAGCAACTACAAGTAATCCTATTCCTTCGCCATTCAATCATTCAATTGTTCCTTCCTCCCCAGGTTATGATTTCATTGAAGAGTTTAAAAAGAAATCAGACTTGAATAAAAAAGAAAAGAAGTAACTGATGGAGAGTGCATCCGCTGTAACTTCAGAGCCTGCAACAACCATGGTATTACCCACATTTGACACAAATAAATAAATCATGGAGTACACAATTGTTGTTCTCACAGTTCCAAAAAAACCAACAAATCAGATGGATCGATCTGAATACTGGGTATGTGCAGGATCATGATGGGCCAAAAAGTGGCGATAGGTAAGTGATATGAAGGCCCATGCAGCTGACGACTTTTTTTTAACCCAAAATTGATGAAATAAAAAGGGTTTTTAAAGGACATTCTCATATTTCCACCAATATAAATTATTCTTTACTTTGAATTTCATAAATATTTATTATTCAGCTTCTATTTGAATTATGAGTAAAGTCCTGATCGATAGGCTGATTGAAAAATATTTATAGCTTTCAAACGGTATCACATTTCTTGAATCTGAAATATGTAACACATTATATGCTTCACATACTATAATATTGAAAAAAAAAGAATTGAATTTCATGAAGTTTTGAGCAAGTTAAGGTGGTTAGATATACGAGTTTTTATATTTTTCACAAGTTGTAATAAAAAAATCATAGTTAATTATTTACTTGGACAAAAATTACAAAAAAGTATGCATCATATCAGGACATGAGTCTTCTACTTATATCTAAAATATTATAAAAATTATTTTCATTTTATTGTGGTTAGGGTGGTTAGACAAACACCTACTTCTTATTTTTTCCTTGAAATTAAAGTACTATTGCATTGAAATTTCAAATTTTTGCCAAATACATTTTTTTATTTCTTAAATAAACCTAGCAGTTTATAAACTACATTCAATTTGCTAAAGATTCTATTCTTACATATTTTTGAAATAATATAGATAACTTATTCAAATTTTAATGTCAAGTTGCCTAACTCTGATTTTTCTGAATTTTATCACCACTTAAGGGTCTGTTTTTTCCATGATGATCCTGCACATACCCTACTAGGTAATGAATTTTCAATTAGATTTTTTTGGCCTAAAAAATATTGAAAAAATTAATGTATCAAAAAAGAACAATGAATTGGTGTACACATCATTTCTAAAGCAAGATAGAGAGAAGAAAAGGTTGTAGAACCAAATAGAAAAGTTACAGGCAAACCTAGCAAATGAGAAAGCAAAGAGGAAAGTAGCAAATAACAAGAGCAATGAATTAGAAAAAAAAATAAAAAAATTTGCCTCTACATCAATAAGCAAAGAGGATAAACCAAATGAGAGAGAAGTGAATGAACTAAAGCGAAGGCTATTTTAGGTCTCAAAAACACAGGTTTGAACCACGAGAGGTTGCCAAGCTCTTACAATGCTTTTGGCCAACGTACAAGGCCAATTGATGCAATTGAACCTTCTTCTCTTTAGGTTCTTCTAGACCAAAGTGGGTGACCCTATGTGAATGATGGAGATTGAAATATATTTTCTGGTTGAGCAATATTTCCACAATGGAAAATGGAAGTAAATAGATGAAAACCACTACAACTAATCCTACTCCTATTGCACAAAAGAAAGGATTTGAATAAGTTGTTTGATATGAAATTTTATCTTTGGGTTGAGGCAGATCAGTGCCTTCTATCCACATGGGCAATGGAGTTAAAAATAGAAAATGATATGTGTTTTCCTCTTTGGCTTAATTCTGGTTGTTAGGCACTTTGAAAAATGAAACTATATAACTGGCATAAAACTTCATTAATTTATGACTTGCATAAATTGTGCTGGAATCTTTCTTAACCTGGTTCTTCTTTAACTCCCCAAAAGAAATCTTTAAATTACTGTGACTTACTTAAAAGAATTTAAATCTGACATGTAGACACCAATCAACTAAATCACACAAAATGGGAATAAATTCTAATAAATCAGAGATATACTTGACATGCTGATTTAAACAATTAAAGAATCTCAAGTTGGAGAGAACTAGATAAAATAATTAGATTTAACACAACATAACAACTAAACACCAAAACAAAATATCACCAATTAAAATTCATTATCTCCATTGATCTATTTTAAGAAGGTTTGTCATTGTTTTCATTCCCAGTTTCAGAAATTTCTCCTACTCTATCCCCTGTCCCTTTTTGCAACTGTTTTTACAAAGTATTTATACAATTCATACCAAGGGTCATCACCCTTCAATTTCCCATTACAGCTGTTTGATATTCATTAAGCAAAAATATAAAATATTTGATTAAGTTGCCTTATTGGAAAATCAAACCACAAAGGATGGCCCGAGGCCACCCAAAAGAAAAAACCTACAGTTTCCTCTGTTATAGACTTTGTTCTGATTAAAGCTCATGAAGTTTCTTTTGAAACTATCCATTCCACCTGCCCTGCAACATGCACTTCCATTGAAAACCTTCAGAAAAACATAGTATCCAACTTGATTCATATTCATTTTACCACTCTACATTTCATCATTCTCATTATCATATAAAAAATATTTATCACCTTCAGCACATAAAGTGTATCCACATTCAACAAAACATTCATAGGTTTTCAGATTATCATATATTACTATGGACATGAAAATTTGCAAATGGTTAGAAATGCTAAAATTCTAACACACACCATTAGTAGCATGATTAGTATTTCAAAACAAAGCAACTATTCAACATCCATATGAGATAGTACATCATGCTTCAAAATGCAAATAAATGACAAAGATGAACAAAACATGTAAAACAAGAAATATACCTATCTCATATTGGATTGGTGCACCTTTGGTATGTGAAGGAGCCCTTTCCCAATCCGTGATAAGCTTAATGATGATGATAGACAAAGAGATGCTAACTGAACTCAATTTTCCTATAGTGAGAATGCTCAAATTCTTGATGATAAATGACAGAAAATGCCTTGAATTTATAGTTGGGTTTGAAGAGAGGAGAGGCCAAATTGAAGAATGTGGGACTAATCCCCAACAAATCGAAGAGAGCCACTTGTCGCAATGTGATTGGCCCATGATTGTGCAAGTTTTGGTCAAGGTGCCCATTTCAAATTTGAAAATGGCAATAAATGAATATGGTTGAGTGATTTGGGGGGAATTTAGTTTGAACAAAAAATTCAAACAAGGGGAGTTAGTGAGGGCATATTCCTTGGGAATATAACTTGTGAGGAAAATAGGGGTTTTAATAAATCAAATTAAATGATTTATTGTGCAAGTGGATAGGACATGGGTTAGTCTTAGCATTAATCAGAGATTTGACTAATTAAGCTAGTGATTAGGTGATGTGACATTTGATTTGCATTTTTGTATTTGTTTTAAATCAAATGAGAGGAAAATGAATATTAGTCTTTTAATTAAATACAAGTGATTTAATTAAATCCAGAGACTTTAGGAAGTTAATTAATTAATTTGATGTTTAATTTAAGAAGAAAATGATCAACTATGGTGTTGATCACTAATGTTGATTTTGCATGTCTACATTTTGCCCCTCTTTGAAGCAATGTACTCGTTGCATTGGTTTAAAGAATGATGTCACCAATATCGAAATTAAAAAAAATCTGATTTTTTTGAATGCTCTAGTGGAAATAAGTACGTTAGTACATTGCCCCCTCAAGAGATCAGGCAAAAAGATTCAATTTGAGGTTGATCTCGTGACAAAGAGATTCAAAATGGATGTATGGATGGCTTATTACTAAATGATCTATATGATAATAATGATGTAAATAAGATGTTTGGAAGATGCTTAGAATAACAAATCTATATTATCCTAAACAACTTAAATGATTATGTAATGCATGTGAGATAAACGAGATGGATGGTGTTGTCCTATGATGATATGACATGATTATGCAAGATGAAAGTGAGGATGCAAGATGGATGCATTGTTAGCGTGAAAGAAGATAGAATAATGAGAGGGATCAACCCTTAAATCCAAGAAGATGCAGAAGTGCAACAAGTCCACTAGTTGTCGAGACTTTATTGGATATGATAATGAATGATGATGATGTATTCCTTATCCAAGGATGGGAGAGATAAATAGGATATCTTGCTTTATGTTTGATAACACACATAGGTGCGATGCATCAAGGTATTAAGAACCAGGATGGCGTTGCACCTAGTGTGATGGACTTTGACTCATCAAACATATAGGAGTACTCTTGTTCACACTTAAAAAACATAACCTTATTTAGAATGCAGTTCAGATATTCTAAACATATCGGGCCAAAACATAAAAAGGAAAGCCTTCTTATGTGTTCAACAAGACACCTAAAACATCCTTCCTACAAAAAAAACAAAGTATGCATGACGAAGTTATTTTACAAGAATATCTAACAAGCATAGTAGATAAAAAGATAATGATCATTGCCCCATTCCTTTCTCTCTAAACCTCTTTTGTTTAGGCATCATCGAGAGGTCCTTGGAATGAGTACAAATTAAGATAAGTCAAAAAGACCAGATAAAGTAAATAAACAAGCTAATGTTCTTTGTACCACTGGCGAAGGCTAAACTATGGGATTACTTGATGCTGATATCCATCACAGGAAGGTCACATTCCTAGGACATGTTGTGATAAGGGTTTTGATGATATTGATTGAATGATAAGCTGTTGATACTCTGAGCTGATCAACTTGCTGACTTACTAATCTAGACTTGAGACTTTGACGATTGAGGGTTCATTTTTAAAACTTCTAGACTTGCTTCTGATTGACTTACCAAAGGATGAAAGTTATGATTCTTTATTAGGAACAGTGATTATTGCGGGTGAAAGTGAGATGAAACGAGTGCACCATTTTCGGTTTTCAGATATTTTCAGGCATTTTTTGGTATTTTTGAGGGTTTCAAGGAAATGACTAACTTAAAGACCTATCCTAGGGGTCTCGAGAGTTGATCCATAGATTAGCCTTGCCTACATTATACACACAGAGACCACGTAGTTTGACTGACGAAAAACTTGACTCGATGATAAGATAGATGGGAAAATGGATTGCCAATGCGACGGACACCTAGAGGACTAACCTAAAATGTGAAAAAGAGATGGAAAAATGGATTGCCCATGCGACGGATGCTTAAGGACTGACCTAAAATGTGAAAAAGAGATGGAAAAATGGATTGCCCATGCGACAAACACCTAAGGACTGACCTAAGATGTCTCAGGGGATGATCAAAGATCAACCTTGCCTACATTCAAGCTCAGAGACAACGTAGTTCGGACAGATGACCCTATTTTTTATTTTTTCCGACTTTTTGAAATGTTTTTGATTTTTGACTGATTCGGAATTTTTTGGATTTTTGATTGATTTTCTGATGTTTTTGATTTTTTTGATTTTTTGAATGTTTTTTTAAGTTTTTGCATGATTTTGAAGAAAACCAAGCTTAATGTTGATCGATCAATTTGATGGATTGATAGTTTGACTAATTGTGTTAATTCAAACAAAAGTGATAATGCACTTGTAAACTCTAAGAAGTTGTGTTATCCTAGAGTAAACTAATACAAGAGGGTAGTTTGACTAATTGTGTCAAGTCAAATGAGGTGGTTTTGGATTTGATAATTTGGCTAAGTGTGTTAAGCCAAACAAAGATGATAATGAACTTGTAAACCCAAGGAATTTGTGTTATCCTAGAGTAAACTTATGCACAAGATGATATTTTGACTAAGTGTGTTAAGTCAAACAAGGTGATAATTGATTGGATTCAATTGATCAAGGTTGATGAAGCTTGATTTGGAACAAAATTGTTTTGATGATTTGATGTGACGCTGACATACGCATTAGATGTGACTGATATGAATTTTTCAGATTGATGTTCGATGAAAGATAAAGCTTGATAAGGAACATTTTTTTGTCAAAATATGCCATGGGATAGTGATTTGGATTCATGCTCAAAAATTATTTGATTAATTTGATTTCACGTTTGCAAATGTTTGGATCACCACATAAGTTGGAGGATATAGATCAAGATTTATTCCCAAACCAAGATGTAAATATCTGCCCCTAGTGTCTAGTAATGTATGGATTACCATGGGTGAACGCTTATATAGGTGTGTGGATGGATGGATATGGTAAGCATTCAAAGGATGCAAAGGTTTATCTTGCGACAAGATAAGGTGTTCAAATAGAGGATTCCAATTCAGATAGTGCTTCATGGCTCAGATAATGTTGGGTAGGATAGGATCAATGAAAATGACCCATGTCAAGATGTCTACCATAAGCAAGTGTAAAATCTGCACCAAATTTTCATCAAGACTAAGATAACTTGGAGTATGGATGAAGATGGATTGGGTAAATTGTTCATGGATGAACGGATTTAAGATGGACGAAATGTTGGCTTTATTATGGATGTGTTAAGATGCTTTCTCCTAAACTGGTGCACACAGATGCTTAATTATACACATGATGCCTGTTTGCGAGGTTTTCATCATGGTACCTGTCCAAAGCACCACCGAAGTGGTTTTCACTAGAGGATAATTTTTAATCTTTAATATTTTCAATCCATTTTTTTAATTTTTTGGATTTTTGGATTTTTGGATTTTTTTGTATTTTCTGAGAGATTTTAAGCTCATGTTGAACCACCTGGTAATACTGACATTAATGCCTCTGTCGTAATGTGCCATCGATATCCATCTTGAAGAAGCTGCTTTGCCAAGATACGTGCACTTAGATGCAACTTTTGATAAATCTGATTTGCTTTGCTGATACTAGAGTTAACTCTGTCTTTGTGAGCACATCGCGATAGAGTACCTTTTGAATCCTTATGATGAAGGTTTATTGCCAACACATGGTCAATGAAAGAGTTGGATATCATGCGTGTAGGCATGGATGGAGTGTGTTTAGGAATAAAATATGGATTGGTTGATAGTTTGGAACCTCTGACTCTCCAAACTTGGGAAGATGAGGAATAATGGGTGGATACGGAGTGTGCATGGAATTAGGACCAACTGCTTGATACACATTTTATATCGCTTGAGAAGCCTTCTTTTTTCCTTTGTGGACATCTTCGATGGATACCTTTCCCTTTTTTATTTTGCCCCATAGTTTCTTTGACTGATGGAGTTTGATAGGGATAATCATTCTTTGTATTCTTTGATATCCACTTGTATTTGATTTGTCCTTCATGCTTTGCTACTTTTTCATTGATAGAATTCTTCGTGCTTTGATTCAAATATCCCTTATTTTTATGTTGGTCCCAATTCGTGGATGGGGTGATGGGTGGATGAAGATTCATGACATGGATGGTTGTAGTATTGGCATTAGTTTCATCATAACGATTCTTCATGCTCCCTATATTGGCATTTTCTTGAGATGAAGTTGCCCCCAATTTTCTAGAGGTATCACTTAGATGTTTACATCCTTTAATTTTTGAATAACCAAGATCTTTATGCTTAGGATTGCCAATAATATGCACTAGTTCTAGGATACCCTGTTCATGTAGGCCTAAACCTCTACCTTGATAATTCGTCTGCTCAAAATTTTTATTTGCAATAGGATATGATTTACCTTGGAAATAAGGTGCTAATCCTTCTTTACTCTATGGCGGATCTTCAAAGGTGATAGCTTATTTATTGATGAGATAGATTGCTCTAAGAAAATTAAGTGATCCAAGTTTATAACTGATAGGATCCTCCATATGTGGGATGACTTCTCAATTGATATCTTTAGCTTGATCTTGTGATATATCAATTTTTAATGCTTCCTTAAGAGGTGTTGATGATTTATTGTCCTCATAAAAATCTTCCTCATGATTCATTTCACAAGATGTTTCTAATTCATGACTTTTGTAGGAGCCCTCTTCATGACCTATTTATGATATGTCTCTAAATTTCTCTATATCTTGATCATGTGTACAAATGTTATGAGTAGGATAATCTTGTTCCTTGGTAATGATATCAAGAGTATGAGGCTCTTGTTTTGAATGAAGATCATCTACATGTCCATCTAAAGAAATCATCTCATAGGTAGATGGAGGAATATGTGCTATATGGATATGATCATTATTTGTGGAATCTTGTATAGATAGAAGAGTGCCCATTAGGTCATTGTAGTATCTCAAAGATACAAATTCTTGATCTTGACTAATTTTGGAATTGCTTTCGCCATGCTTCGGATCAAGTTCTTGACATGGATCAATTTCAAAGGATGGATTACTTATAGCGGGTCCTTGGACATCATCATTATGCATGGGTAGTGGCTCAATATCCTCTTGATTTTTGAGTGGATTTGGATCAAATGGTGAGTTAGGGATTGCTTCAATATTTGTAACCATGAGGTCAAAGGATGTCAATATGTCTTGGGAAGGAACATTGCTAGACCTTGGTGATAGATTTTGATCATGCTCTGGAATAAATTATTGAGATATGTCCTCTAACTCATTAGATGATGTAGAGACATTTTGAACATGATCATTGGTCGAAGGGTCTTGATCATCATTTTCAATGATTGTGGTGGGAATATGTTGCAAGCTTTGTTGTGGGAGTAAGTCCTGCGTTTGCTGCTAAGCCAACAACACTTATTGTTGGTCGTGTTGTTGTTGTGCCAACAATGCTTTTTGTTGGGCTTGTTGTTGTGCTACTTGTTGATACACTTTTTGATGGATTTCTTGCGCCTGTAGAGCTTGGTGTTGGGCTTGATCTTGAGCATGTGCTTGTTGGGCTACTTGAGCCGCTTGCACAACTTGTGTAGCTTGTTGGTTTGGAGTGCCTTTTTGTGGGAAAATTATTGAGTGGCTTGCAACATGATAGAGAATGAATTTGTCATGTTGTGTTTTGGCGGTGGTGGTGGTGGATTGGGAATTGTGTTGATTGTTGGGGTTGCTTGAATTTTTTCCATTTATTGTTGTGATATCGATGGAAAAATGGGAAGATTTGATATGATTCTTTAGTTTATGAAGGGGGTGTTGTTTGGATTCGGTTGATTGACGGTTGGTAAAGGGGGAAGGATCATGCCTTGATTGTTTGGTTGATAGATATGTAAGTTTTGACTTTGATTTAAATCTACCAAAGGGAAAGGTGTTCCAAAATTTAGATTGGGCATGCTCACATTTGTACCATTGATGTTTGGAGGATATAATGATCCCATGTATGGATTGTACAAATGCAAGTTTTGAAAATCAATTGGTATTGTAAGGCTTGGATAGTTAGGTTGAATTGGATTACTCATGATATAGGAATCGAGTTTATATTCCATGTTCCTCTTGTGTTTTTACCTTGTTGACCTTTGAGGGTTTAGGACCAATGATGAGATGGAGGATGAAAGTGTGAGTGATATGGGTGTTTGAAATTTTAGGAGCTTTGGATCAATGCTAGACTTTAGGAGTTGGTTTGATTTGATTTTGATTGTGGATAGTTTTACTAGGTGTGTTAAGCCAAACAAGATGATGGTAAACTTGTAAACCCTAGGAAGTTGTGTTATCCTAGGGAAAACTCGCATAAGAGAATGAATTGGCTAAGTGTGTTAAGCCAATCAAAGTGATGAACTAGTAGACCTCAAGAAGTTGCGTTATCCTAGAGGAAAATTTGTTCAAGAGGATTGATAATTCGACTAAGTGTGTTAAGTCAAATAAGGTGATTTTGATTTTCCAAAAGTCTAGCATAAGTGATGTTTCCAAGGTTCCAAAAGTTGTTGGTGAGATGGGATTTCATTGATGTTGAGGGATGGATGAAGTGTTTGAATTGATCCTAGATGAACCTCATAAGGAATTGTTTACAAGACCAAGGTTTTGAAGAACATGCTTTTCCGTAAGAGTAACTCAAACAAAAATAGCAATGTTTGCATGGAAAATCATAAGATAGAGGTTTGCAAGAACATGTTTGGTTCAATTGTCTGTTATCTTTCTTAGATTTGGTTCCTTTTACCCCAAAACACTTTCTTGATTATGTTTCAAACTACATGTCTAATGTCCCACTTTCTTTTCATCCCACAAGGTCCATTATGTGGAAATCAGGGAAATTAGGGAAAAAATTTCCTAGATTGACCTTAGTGAGAAAAAATGATGATAAAATCCAAGCACTTAGAAACCTCTAAGGATATGATCCCTAGGGAAAACAAGAGTACTTGAATTTGTCAAGGATATTTTTTTCCTCCAAGGGGTTTGAAATTTGAAGCTCTTTGTGAATGTTTGTTTTTCAATTGTTTTGAGAACCAAGCAATGTATTTTTTATTTCCAAGCACATTTACAACCCTAGGATGAAGAGACAATATTTTGTTGGGTTCCCACTTGGAAAAATCTAGCTGTGCATATTCTATGTGGATGACTAGATGCTTGACCACACTTCTCGTGTCAGCCAAGCATCAGTACCCATGAATCTCCCATAGCATACTTTTCATCTCTACAACAAAACCGCATGTATAATGTGGGGTGGCTTCAAAGGACATGACCTTTTGCACCAACAAAATAGATAAGGATTTGGCCTTCTAAATAAGGGTTTTAATTCAGAATTTCTATTTGTGGAGGCTGAACCATGTGGCGAGAGACCATTGCTGCCCTTCTCGTCGGAGCCAACCGCATGATACTGGCCTTTGTTCGAGTACCCACTTTTATATCTCGGCTGGAAATACACTTGGCTTTAGTGTGTTACTGGTTGGGTCGTTCCCTTGGGTGAGTACTTTTTCCTACAAGGCAGGCCCGCTAAGATAAATAAAAGCGAGTAAACATATTCGTAGTTTGATCAAAAAAATTTTAGAAACAAAGGGAGAACACATGCAATGATGCTCAAGAAACACGACTGCAAATTTCTACAAATGATAATCAATGAAAATGATTCTAAATCTCTATGAATGGTATTTAATGACCATGACTCCAAATTTGCAAATCAGTATATGGTTAGCTTTCAAATCACACTGAAAAATTGTTAAAACAAAATGCACCAAACTATGCCATATATGATATTAACCGGAGCTTTTCATAAATAATTGTTTTCATTCATATCTTGTTGCCATCAAAATCATAAAATAGAATGCTATGATGTCATCAATCGTTGTTGCTGGAGTAACCTGACAGTGGGAAGCATGCCTATCTGCTCCTTTATTTCTTATCGATCTGCTGCAATTACTTATCTATACCAGACAATTCAGAGGAAAGTGCCTAAGAATAGGTAAGGTCAATCTATGGCCATTGATACCAAGGTTGATACAAGTTAGCGCATAAAGAATTTGAGCATTTAATATGTTGACTATAATCTTACATATGCCTGGCACTTTTGACTGCAATCTCAGAGACACTGGGCCTTGGGTGCATAAATCCTGTGAATTGTAGATGGGCCATCAAAGACATTGATCTGTCATGAGATGAACATTCGAACTGTTTGAATCTGGTGCCTAAATGACTTCAAAATAGAGAAACCTAGATAAGGCATATTACTTTAAACCAAGATTAATACCCTAATTCTTGGTAAGTGATTTTGGAGCAGTTTCCAATGGAATTTAGACAAAGAGATGGTAAATGAGCTCAAGTTGCCTATAGTGAGAATGCCCAAATTGTTGATGATAAATGAGAGAAAATGCCTTGAATTTATAGTTGAGTTTGAAGAGAGGAGAGGCCAAATT
The DNA here is from genome assembly GCA_007115665.2 of Sequoiadendron giganteum. Classification (NCBI taxonomy): domain Eukaryota; kingdom Viridiplantae; phylum Streptophyta; class Pinopsida; order Cupressales; family Cupressaceae; genus Sequoiadendron; species Sequoiadendron giganteum. Next base: position 23,441,581 of record CM021103.1, on the reverse strand, counting down.
GAAGAATATAGGACTAATCCCCAACAAATGGGAGAGAGCCACTTGTCACAATGTGATTGACCCATGATTGTGCAAGTTTTGGTCAAAGTGCCCATTTCAAATTTGAAAATGGCAATAAATGAATATGGTTGAGTGATTTGGGGGGAATTTAGTTTGAACAAAAAAGTCAAACAAGGGGAATTAATGAGGGCATATTCCTTGGGAATATGCCTTGTGAGGAAAATAGGGGTTTTAATAAATCAAATTAAATGATTTATTATGCAAGTGGATGGGACATGGGTTAGTCTTAGCATTAATCAGAGATTTGACTAATTAAGCTAGTGATTAGGTGATGTGACATTTGAGTTGCATTTTTGTATGTGTTTTAAATCAAATGAGAGGAAAATGAATATTAGTCTTTTAATTAAATAAAAGTGATTTAATTAAATCCAAAGACTTTAGGAAGTTATTTTATTAATTTAAGAATAAAATGATCAACTATGGTGTTAATCACTAATGTTGATTTTGCATGTCTATAATTATTGAATGTTCCTGCAACTGCACTGTGACCTAAAAATCTGAATGCTTTTCTTGGAAATCAAAAAATTCTATCTCATCAATATCTCCTGAATCAATCAAATCACTTTCCATTTCTTTCCTATCACTAGTTGGCATCGACACATACATTTGATCCATATAGTCATCCTCACACATACTTGAATCAACAAATTTTGAACACTCATCATCATGGATAGGCTGAAAAGACTTTCCTGAGTAAGTCCCTAGAAAATTCGCCAAACTGTTGGGTCTCAAAAATGCAGGTTTGAACCACGAGAGGCTTCCAAGCTCTCACAACGCTTTTGGCCAACGTACAAGGCCAATTGATGCAATTGAACCTTCTTCTCTTTAGGTTCTTCTAGACCAAGGCAGGTTAACCTATGTGAATGATGCATATTGAAATGTATTTCCTAGTTGAGCAATCTTTCCACAATGGCAAATGGAAGTAAATAGATGAAAACCACTACAACTAATCCTACTCCTACCACACAAAAGAAAGGATTTGAATAATTTGTTTGATATGAAATTCTATCTCTGGGTTGAGGCAGATCAGTGCCTTCTATCCACATGGGCAATGGAGTCAAAAATATAAAATGATATGTTTTTTCCTCTTTGGCTTAATTCTGGTTGTTAGGCACTTTGAAAAATGAAACTATATAACTGGCATAAAAGTTCACTAATCTATTACTTGCATAAATTGTGCTAAAATTTTTGCTAACCTAGTTCTTCTTTATCTCCCCAAAAGAAATCTTTAAATTACTATGACTTATTTAAAAGAGTTTAAATTTGACATTTAGACACCAATTAACTAAATCACACAAAATGGGAATACATTCTGATAAATCAGAGATATACTTGACATGCTGATTTAAAAAATTAAAGAATCTCAAGTTGGAGAGAATGAGATAAAAGAATTAGATTTAACACAACATACCAACTGAACACCAAAAGAGAATATCACCAATTAAAATTCATTATCTCTATTGATTTGTTTCAGGAAAGTCTATCATTGTTTTCATTCCCAGTTTCAGAAATCTCTCCTACTCTAACCCCTGTCCCTTTTTGCAACGAATTTTACAAAGTATTTATACAATTCATACCAAGGGTCGTGACCTTTTAATTTCTTGTTACAACTATTTGATATTCGTTAATCAGAAAAATAAAATATTTGATTAAGTTCCCTTATTCGCAAATCAAATATTTTTGACTATAGTTCTAGCTTTTATTTTTCACTTTAATACTTTATATCTTTTCCTGCTTTAATTTTTATTTCCCCATGGCTTTATTTATTTATTTTACCGCCTCACCATGGTTCACCCTTTATCTCTCTACAGTGTTGCGGTGCCTTGACTTTGACCGCTTCGTCCCTTATTTCTTTACCGCTCAACCGTCGGCTTTATTTTAGCCACCAGCGGTATAGTGGTGTTCGTCGTTGACCCTTCGCCTCGCTGGTAACCACCCTACCATGGTCTATACTTCTCCTCTGGTGGTACTATAGTGTGACCGCTAGCTACTTCCCCCTCTGTTACCTCGCTACCGCAATCCTTTCTCTAGACGGTCACGGTGTGGCGGTATCACCTTCGCTATCGGCTAACAATTTACCGTTGTCACCGCAGTCTCCCCATAAACTAATGGCGGTATTGTAGTAACTCCCTTGCGAATAGCGAACCTCCTCCAATGACTTCTCACTGTGCTACCACAGTCATTGGCTTGACTACCAGCGGTACCGAGGTAGCTGCTCTACAAACTTCCAATTGTTTCCACTCATGCCTCATTTCTTACCGCATAGCCGCAGTCTCCTCTCTAAGTCTCTGCGGTGTAGTGATAGCTACCTCAACCAATTGTGCTTTTCACTTACCGTGCCACCATGCATGCTATCTTGACTATCCGTGGCATAGCGGTAAGGGGTATGATGACCGCCAACCGTGATACCATAGGCCATCCTGCAAGGGGTTGGGGTATAGCAGTATAATGTGTTAACTTATGAAATGTGATGAATAGGATAGTGGTATAGGGTATTTTGGTATTATAAAAGGTAGTGAATTATTTTTTCATAAAACGATAGTGAAAATGATGGGTTTAAATGGATAAACCTGAGGTTTTTTCATGGATTTGTTATGGGAAATAATAGGAAAACCTTAGGGTTTTAAATGAAAATTTTGGGTTCTAACAGTGGCTCCTATTGGGGATGAGTAGTTTTAAAATCACTGCAAGAATCTAGAGTATCTTTGGGAGAGTAGACCAAGTAAATGATATGAAAAATGAAGGCAATGGTAGATGGAGGGAATGAACAAATGAAGGATATCAAAATGGAGAAAATGGAGAATGGAAAATCCTACACTACTGTACATGGAAAGAAAGCAAACGCTTTCAAAAAGGGAACTTCTAGGAATGTCCATATACTGGCAAACCCAGGCCCTTCAAAATTCCTAAACTACTGTACATGGAAAATATTTTTTTAAAGAGGTTTTGCTAAGAATTGTCCATGCACTAGCAATCCTTAATCCACTATGTCTGCTATGGTTCAAAAATTAAAATCACAAGGGATGGCCCTAGGGCACCCAAAAGAAAAAACCTGCACTTTCCTCTGTCATAGAATTTTTTCTGATTAAAGCTCATCAGGTTTCTTTTGAAACTATCCATTCCACCTACCCTGTAACATGCACTACCATTGAAAACCTTCAGGAAAAAAATGTATTCAACTTTATTCATATTCATTTCACCACTCTGCATTTCATCATTCTCATTATCATATGAAAAATATTTATCACCTTCAGCACACAAAGTGTATCCACATTCAACAAAACATTCATAGGTTTGCTCATTATCATACTTTACTAAATATTCCTACAACTACACTGGGACCTAAAAATCTGAATGCTTTTCTTGGAAATCAAAAAATTCTATCTTATCAATATCTCTTGAAACAATCAAATCACTTACCATTTCTTTCCTATCACTAGTTGGCATCAAAACATATATTTGATCCATACAGTCATCCTCACACATGCTTGAATCACCAAATGTTGAACACTCATCATTATGCAAACCAACATCTTTCTCTTGCAGGAAAAAAATATTTAAATCACATACCTCTTCTTGGACAAAAATAGATTCATGATCAGCTACAAAAATTTAATCACTATGAGAGATGGACATCGAACCATTTGAATCATTACACACAATACCTTCATTGTCAAAGCATATATAGGTTGGAACCAAAATTCTGGAATCATCTTTATGTGCATACTTCTCATATTCAAAAGTCAGTAAATCTGAAACTTGCTCACTGCTGAGTGAACATGTTTCATCCAAATCTTCTACCATGTCTCCAATTTCCTGATCTTCCTAAGAACTGCAACAATCACCCTATTGTAGATCAACATCCTCAAGTTATTCTTCACAATTTAAATCACAATTAGTTATGTAGTAAAAAATCTCCATATCTTCATTGATGGAAGGCATGATATCTTCTTCTATTTCAGCTTTTGAAGCATTATTGGTAGTATCCGCATACCTAGTCCCAAGAATGGAATCAATAAATTTATTCACCACATCAAAGGCTTGTTGTTTTAGTGACTCTGACCAATAAATTGATTCCACCTCTAACGCTGTTAAAAATTGTGCAACAAATGTGGGTCTTGTGGGCCTGAAATGAGGAGGTAATTGCATACATATTTCTATCATCCTATTGTACAGAGAGTTTACATCTTCTCCCTTATATCTCCTTATGTCAAAAAAGGAATCCACAAGACTTTTTCCTCTGTCTTGAATTTTAATATACTCATCAAAAGTTTTTTTTTGTGAATAGAGTACATTACCTTTAATATTAACAAAAGTTCTCAGTTGCATCATGTGGTATTTGTGATGTCTAAGATCTCCAGGCATTTGTGTCTTCATTCTCACTGCATGATGACCTATTTGGTGAAGTACTTCGAGCACGTTTGACTCCCAATTGCCACAATTGTTGGTTAACTTGTAGCATTTGTTGTTCAAATTGTAGTCGTTGTTGCCTAAATTCCTTCAACTCTCTTATTGACTGATGTCTTCTTTCTTCTTCTGCCATCTTGACAAAATATTACTGCTTCACAAAATCCATGCATTATTTATCAAATGAAACAGAGTCGCCACCAACTTTTCCCAAAAGTAGGAAAATGAAAAAAAAAAATCATATTGTTTTGCTTTCCCCCAGCGGAATCTCCAAAAAAATTGTTAAACTTTGCTGACTCAATAAATGGATAGGCTGAAAAGACTTTCCTGCGTAAGTCCCCAGTAGAGTCGCCAACCTGTTGCATCTCAAAAACGCAGGTTTGAACCACGAGAGGTTGCCAAGCTCTCACAACGCTTTTGGCCAACGTACAAGCCCAATTGATGCAATTCAACCTTCTTATCTTTAGGTTCTACTAGACCAAGGTGGGTGAACCTATGGGAATGATGCATATTGAAATGTATTTCTAGGTTGAGCAATCTTTCCACAATGGCAAAAGGAAGTAAATAGATGAAAATTTCCACTACAACTAATCCTACTCCTAGTGCACAAAGGAAAGGATTTGAATAAGCTGTTTGATATGAAATTTTATCTTTGGGTTGAGGCAGATCAGTGCCTTCTATCCACATGGGCAATGGAGTCAAAAATATAAAATGATATGTGTTTTCCTCTTTGGCTTAGTTCTGGTTGTTAAGCAGTTTGAAAAATGAAACTATATAACTGGCATAAATTATACTGGAATGTTTCTTAACCTCGTTCTTCTTTAACCTTCCAAAAGAAATATTTAAATTACTGTGACTTATTTAAAAGAGTTTAAATCTGACATGCAAACACTAATCAACTAAATCACACAAAATGGGAATACATTCTGATAAATCAAAGATATACTTGACATGCTGATTTAAAAAATTAAAGAATCTCAAGTTGGAGAGAACTAGATAAAAGAATTAGATTTAGCACAACATAACATAACAACTAAACACTAAAAGAGAATATCACCAATTAAAATTCATTATCTCCATTGATCTGATTTGGGAAGGTCTATCATTGTTTTCATTCCCAGTTTCAAAAATATCTCCTACTCTAACCCCTATCCCTCTTTGCAACTGATTATACAAAGTATTTATACAATTCATACCAAGGGTCGTGACCCTTCAATTTCCCATTACAACTATTTGATATTCATTAATCAGAAAAATAAAATATTTGATTAAGTTGCCTTATTGGCAAATCAAATATTTTTGACTATAGTTCTGCCTTTTATTTTTCACTTTAATACTTTATATCTTTTCCTGCTTTAATTTTTATTTCCCCGCGGATTTCTTTATTTCTTTTACCACCTCACTGCAGTTCACCCTTTATCTCTCCACGGTGCCTTGACTTTGACTGCTCCATCACTTATTTCTTTACCACTCAACTATCAGCTTTGTTTTAGCCACTAGCGGTATAGCGGTGTTCGTCGTTGACCATTTGCCTCACTGCTAACCACCCTACCATGGTCTATACTTATCCTTCGGCGGTACTACGATGTGACTGCTAGCCACTTCCCCATCTGTTACCTTGCTACCACAATCCCTTCTCTAGCCGGTCATGGTGTGGCAGTATCACCTTTGTTGTTGGCTAACAGTTTATCGCTATCACTGTGGGCTCCCCGTAAACCGGTGGCAGTACTGTTGTAACTACCTTGCGAACTACCAACCGCCTCCACTGACTGCTCACCATGCTACCATGGTCACTGGCTTGACTTCCAGTAGTAGTGCGGTAGCTGCTCTACAAACTGCCAATTGTTTCCATCGATGCCTCACTTATTACCATGTAGCCGCAATCTCCTCTCTGACTGTCCGCGGTGTAGTGGTAGTTGCCTTGACCAACTGCGCTTGTTGCTTATCATGTCACCGTGCATGCTATCTTGATTGTCTATGGCATAGCGGTAAGGGGTATGATGACCACCAACCATGATACCGTGGGCCATCCTACAAGAGGTTGCGGTATAGGGTATTTTGGTATTATAAAAGGTAGTGAAAATGATGGGTTTAAATGGAGAAACCTTAGGTTTTTTCATGGAATTTTAATGGGAAATAATAGGAAAACCTTAGGGTTTTAAATGAAATTTTTGGGTTCTAACAGGCTAGATGAGAGCAACAAGAAATATGATGAGGAAAAATCCACGTCAAAAAAATTAAGACTAAGCATTGCGAATGGAAATGCATAGTGGGAACAAAAATTGGAGAAACAGAGAAAAATAAATTAAAGATTAGAGATAGAGTTGACAAAAGCAAAAGAAGAAATTAAGTCTTCTCAAAATGAGTTATATGCATTTTGTAGAGATACAGTGAAACATATGAAACAAAAGATCTGGGATGAAATAATGCAGAGGTTTGATCATCTGTGTGACATGTTTCAATTGATTGATGCTATTAGACAACATTATAAGAAGCTCAAAAAATATTTAGTGGACAATAAAAATGTGATGGAACTTGAGAATTCTACAAATCAAGTTCTACAAGCAGTCTACAAAGCAAGTGACAATGATTTGAAATCAAAAGGGATTACTAATCTAATTGAAACCTCAATGAAGTTGTCATCTATCATTGAAAATTGTTCGAGAATGCGTGGAACAAAGGAATATTTGCATTTGGTTGTAGACAAGATGAGGGTGGTTGATGAAAACGTAAGGAACTTCACAGAGCTTGGTTTTCCAGAGGCTTTTGACACAAATGACAAATTCATTGGAAAGGATGGTTTCCAAAAGAAGATGGAAGGTGCAAGGAAGATTGATTTGGATGAGTTTCCTCAAAACCCAAATGTGAACTATTTGAATTCCATCATAACACCGATAACCTTGAATGCAAAATTCACTGAAGAATTCAAGACAAGTTCCACTTCAAATTACAATCATGAAATGTTAACGAAACTTCAAGTCAAACAACATCAGTTTGAACATATGGAAATTCCACCACCTGAAGAGTGGAATTTGCTAGAAAAGGTGATACAGTGAATTGATTTTTAATTTTCAATCTTTGATAATATGAGTTTCCTAGTTCCAACTCAGCTCTATGCAGAATTTTCTTTGGGCATTGGCAAGATTTTGCATTGCCAATGCCAATATGTACTCCATGTGAAAATCAATTAAAAAGATCAAATTCAGACTTCAGTAATGTGATGATGTTCAATTATCTATATTATTTATTATATCATTTGAACTATAAGGTGATGAACTTTAAGTTCGTTATATTTACTTCTTGGTAGAGCTTCCAAGTTATGGATGTTGAACTGTTAGCTCATTATATTTACTTCTTGGTAGATATTCTAAGTTATGGATGTTGAACTATTAGCTTCTGTTATGTTGGGACTAAAAATCCTGATCAGTATCCACAAACTTACACCTCATCCACATCCCACATACTGCAAAAATACACTACATTTAATTTTATGATTAGCACACATTGCAAATATTTGTGTGACAAGATCCATTTTTTGGCCCACATTACTACTTGATCATGTCCACAAATAAATCTAAAACCCCATGGTCATAGCCCCTATTCTTGAAGAATTCAAATTCAATGTACTGAAAAATTAAATGTACTTCCACACACTCAATTTGAATAACATAAACAACCACTTTGGAGACAGCCAAATAAGTTAATAACATATAAGCATATGAATCCACAATAGTTGAACACTCGAAAGAAAATCAGTAATTATGTGTAACCTTCTCCATTGTATTGATCTTCAAAGTTCAAATGATATGCATTATAAAAATAGTTTATGATATGAGATGGATGGGCGAATTGCTGCAATCTATTATCTATCTTCTTACTATTTTCTATTCTAAAGTGTAATTAAAAATGATGTGATGATCTCCTATTTGGGTCTTGATCTCTCTTATATATGAGAGGCAACAAGCTACAAACCCCTTACAAAAATTTATGACATTTGACAACTAAACATAACTCAAATTATAAATAAAACAATGTCGCAGGTGAATGCACCAATCCGTTAACCTCCAAGAAGAAGCTCGTGACCACCTAAGATATATTCAAAGATTCTACTCCATGATAGGGCATTCATCATGTTGTTGGCTAGCATTCTTACTCTGAATCTGATGGTTGTCTCGTTGAATTTGATTTTGACCCATCTACAATTTTTTTATTAAATACATTGACTGTAGAGAGGTGATGGATGTACTCTTGTTCAACATAAGTGTCCATGTTACAGATTTCCTATTTCATATCATATTCCATAGATATTACTTTTTCGAGTTGCTTATGAGTGTTTTGTAAAACCATATCCTCATCATTTATTTCTTGCAACATAGTAGTTAGAAGCCCAACAAGCTCTTCCTTCCAATCATGATATTCTCGTGGCTTTCCAATGCCATTATGAAGTTTCGAGACTGAATCAATGCAGTCGAAATCTTCCCTAAGCTTGTTATGATATCCATTATGTGATTCTACTAGCTTGTTATATGTCAGCAATATTTTTCCTTTCATGACATTCTTATCTACGAGCTCCTTTTTTTTCTCCATCATTCTAGGCTACAATCGTTCATTCTCCACCAATGCAATGTGTGTCTATTTGAATAATTTTCAATATTTATTAGCACACTTCATCATTTTGTTGAATCTTTCTTTTACCATTTTAGATATAGTGTTATATTTGATGGTTTTCACTTCTTTCTCCAATTCTTTGCATTTCCTTTGGTATTTCAGATGGCAATTCTTTCAATAGGCTGCATCAGCCAATGCATCAAGCACTCTCTTATATTTTCAAGCCATGGGGAGTACAACTTTGATGTAGAGGAGGAAGATGTTCTTTCTCTCTGATTTACTAGCTCCTTCTTTAGTTTATCATTTTCCTTAATCAGTTTTTCGATTTGTGCTTTGGTAAATTTTACCACATTTATGTTCAATTCTTCTATCTCCATAGGGCTGGTATCCCCTACTTGTTGAACCAAGAGATGTCCAAACACTTGGTTTGGATTACTAATTATAGAATGTCTTTTATCATAGGGATACAGTGACCAAATAAGCAAGGTGGCTTCGTCTGGGTTGTACCCAGATCCTGAATACATTTTGTCACTTGCTTCTTCTATTAAGTTCATTGTCTTATCCCCTCTTTTTCTAAAGCTATAAAATACAATTAAAGAGCTAATATCCCACCCTGGCAGGAGCAACACTCCAACTTCTTGAAGAAATTGCCTTCCTCTTTTAGGAGTGATGAAGTCCATTTCCTTATCTATCTCCCTTTACAATTCCTCTAGAGCAGTCGCCTCATGTTTAGCAGTGATATCCTGTATCTTTTGTCTCATTTTTTTTCCTTTATATTCATAAACAAATGGTTTAAATTCAAGATATTTAACAAAATCATAATTAGAAATAAATTGTTGTCTAGCCCTCACCCTCACATCTTCAGATATTTCATTTGATGCCTCAAATCTTTCAATATTTTTCTCTTGAGGGGGCTCGTACTATGCAATCACAAGAGCACTTATTTTTTTGACCTACTCACCCTCTTCATCATGCTACTCTTCTTCACTTATAGCAGTATCTATAGAAAAACATACCTCAGGAGTAGGTTGTGAAGGTATGTAATCCAAGGACTCTATGTCTTCAACTTGTACACCTAAATAGGTTGCATGAGGTGCATCAAAAACAATTGGGGGAACATCCTTTACCAGTTCATTGACATGAGCAATGATTTGCTCAATTCTTGTTAAAGGATCCTGTATCTCACCAAATGCCTTTGAATAAGATGGGAAATTTTTTCTCTTCCATTCCCCTGCAAGCATAATATTTTTATAGGTGGCCATTCTTTCCTTGGTGGAAGCCTCATCATGGTTTCTTATGACATCTTCAATTGAGAACAAATGTTCATACCCTAATAGCCCCTGTGATAATTTTGCCTTGTGAATAAACCCTTCTGCAGCAAATTGTTTCCTTACATCACCTAGAGGTAGGTTGTACTATGCTAATTTACCATAAATTTATCCATATCCTTCATTGGAAACCATTGTAAAGTCTCCAAAACATAAGGTGTTGGACATAATTGATTGTTTTCTATGTCCTTTGAGGTGTTTGGAATTAGATTTTTCTAATTGCCTCACAATTTCTAAATAAGAAATTCGGTCAGGAACTACTCGTGGCATCAAGTGTGGAGCCCTTTCAAACCCATAAACCTTATCACTATACAATCAGGGAAAGCATACCAGTCTCCCCAGTTATGATTCACTTTACTTCTCCGATCATTTTCCTTTGGTCTTCGAAATATTTGTACTTCTGGGGATAGGTTATAATTGCATGGATATCCCAGCAACTTCATCAATGGTTTTAAAAAAAAATCTTCAAAATAAAGGTAATGAGACCTACCAAATCGATGGTCCCACAATGAAGTCCACATTTGTATAGGTTTAAAATATCCATTTTCATATGTATCTTTTATGCTTAATTCTTCACTCCAAACCCATCTGACTTGTCCCTCATACAAAAGCAAATGCATAAGCAAAGAATAGTGTTCAAAATTAATATTATCACTATTATTTTTAATCTTTTTCAAGCCCTTAATGTAGGGAGTTGGCCAAGTAGCTAGCATGATCAAATGGCTTGGCATCATTGCTCTGTATGTCTGCAACTTTAAGACCATTGGGGCAATCGACATAAGAGGCGAAACCTCTACTCCCAAAACCTGACTAGTTGAATAATAGGTGTATCAAAAATACTCTTCGAACAAATCTTCATGGAAAGGAGATTTTTCACTGCTAGAGAACCTCCTGAGTTGGCCTCCTTCATCCTTGGGCCTATGCAAAGGTAACTTCCATCTCTTATAGCTAGTATCCATGTGGTAATACTCTGTCAAGAGATCTTTGACCGTGAATGATAAATTTAGTGAACACTCTAACTGAAATACATTAGAAATGAGATCCCTAGAAATAACAACCATGTCACCCCTACCATGTGACTACATAGTTCTTTTCTTGGGGTCATATCTGATAGAAAGAGCTTTAATTAGCTCTACGTTCACAAACACATTGGGTACCACAAGTCTTCCTAGGTTCAACCTCCATGGATTGTAAACAGGTTAAAACCTATATTGTTTTCTGTAATGGTACATGAAGAGGTCATACCCTCGTTGCGGTGTCCAAATATCCCCTAAGCCCTTATGTTTGTCCCATAGTCGATCCATGGAAGGATTCATTTGAGCACTCCTCTTGGGTCTCAGCCCCTACCGAGGGTATTGATCTATCAGGTCTTCATTTAGGAGTCTCTTAGGCTTTTTAATGTCCAGTTGATCCAAAGTCTTAGTCTTTTCGGTTTTCTATTTTTTAGCTTTGGGTTTGTCTATACTCTCTTTCATTATTTAAAGCTTAATATTTTGATGAAAATAGCTTCTTAGTTGGGTCTAAATTACTTACGTGAGTCTCGTTGAGTAACCTCCACAGTCCACCGGTCTTTGCTGTGTCAGAACTCCAAGTTTTTGCCTTTCTAGTTTTTCCCTAAGAGAAATCTTCCAGGATTTTGTAACAACTATGCGATCAACCTGTGATAGAAATCACTTCAATTGTGGTTCATAAATGTAGCATCCATGGACCGTCTTTTAGTCTTTTCATTGAAGAAGAACATTTATTTCAAATATCTTGAAGTCGACGATGCCCTAGGATGTCACATCAGTCTTTCACTAATAGCCACCCTCTCCACCGATGGACAGCTATCCTTTGTTCTATTGGTGGAATGCTAGATAATATTTCCCTAATGCACCATAGTTCCCCTGATATAATTTATGCATTCAATAATTCATGCCCATGGTTATAATTCATGGTTACTTTTGTAGACAATTTGTCTCTATCGGTATATCGGGAGAGCACCTTAGGAGTCAGCCTGATAGAGTATTATTACACCGATACTAGGTTGTAAGCTATTTTCATCGGGCCATCAGCGGGACTATGATGGGGGTTCCGCTGGTGAAGCATTGTTAGGCTGATGGTATTGAATTTTATTAGGAATGAGGGAAGGACTACATCACTACGGAATTTCAAATTTCTTTATAGATGCACTGTAGGATATAATATGGATCTTTTCACACAAATTTGTACAATTTGCATTGTTCATAATTTATGAATCATAAAATCAAAGTGTCGTATATTTTTGTGATTATTGATATGTGTAAGATAAGTGGGGTGGACTCAGTGGAGGCTAGTTTCTTTGTAGACAAAAATTAAATTTCCTTTTAAGAGATCAAATTTAAATTTTAATAACACAATTTCATGGATGATGGAATACAATATAAAATATCATCCACTACAGTTTGACTTTGGCATATGATTCATGAAGTGAAATACAATATAAAATATCATGAAGTGCAATATAAAATAAAATATCCTGAAGTGAAATGATTCACAATTTATTTGAATACAATATAAAAACTCATCAACTACAATTTCGAATATGATTCATCCAGTGCTAGAGTGCAATATAAAATAAGATATCATGAAGTGCAAGGATTCATAATTTCAATGCTCAGTGAATACAATATAAAATACCATCAACTATAGTTTGGACTTTGGAACAATGGAAACCAATTCATGAATGCAGTAAAAATACCTAAAACGTGCTAATTCTCTTCCATTTCCCAAACAGAGTCAGGGTCCTCAAACCGATTCTCATCTTGAGATAAAGTAAAAGAGTCATCTTGATTCTGAGTCTTCTCTTCACTTTCTTTGGCCTGTGTCTCAAATTCAATATTCATTATGTGATTTGTGTCAATTTCAATATCATTATCATCTGTCCCAAGCCCACTACCACTAGTACCGGCGCTTGGAATCAAAGAGCCTATGTTGCACAAACTGGTCCCTCTTCTTTCACATGTGGATCTCCAGATTCCGAGTGCCCTTTCAAAAGGAAATTTTTTGACATTATACACAATTCCTTTCATCCTCAAGCAATTTTCCAAATTCTTGTCTAGTTTGTTTCTTAACTTTGATTTCAAAAACCCCAATGTACTAAAAACTCTCTCATCCTCCACTGACCCCAATATCATTGTTTGACATAAATCAACAATTTAGAAATATTCTGACATCGAACCACACAATATTTCACTATGAAATAAGCTTGTCCAAACCTTTTTTATTGATCCTGGTTCAAAGGCCTTCTCCTTGCCCATAGATTTATACTAGTCCCTTATAGCTGTTGAAAAACTCCTACATTGTTGTCTAAGATTATTTTCATTTAAAATTCCTTCTATTGTCTGCTCATTGTATGTTACCTCTTTCAAAAACTGTTCGATCAAGATTTTTACTTGATCATGAAAATATTTTGGGTTATCTCGGTTTACCCAAAATTGAGGATACACAATACCTATGGCTTCAAGTATTTCATGTCAAGGGAATCTTTCACGAATCTCTAAGGAAACAGATTTTGCAATTTCATTCAAATTATCACTAACAGATTTAACAATGCCATTCAAATATTCCTCATTAACAAGTACTTCTCTACTAGAGCACGTGGTTGTCTTACAATGGTACATTGGTATCTCATATCCACGTACATAGATACATAATTTGCCGCTTGCATTAAACTATAAATAATTATCAAGATTATTCAAATCAGTAATTTTTTGCCACATCAAATATTTTGTGCCTTTTTGTGTTAGATCTATATATAGATGATTGAGGGCCAAGCATGTTAGTTTACGTAGATTGGCATATTCATAAATATAAATAGTTTTATCTTGGGATTTCTTCACAAGATTGTTCATCTCATCCAGCATGGGGAGAAGACTAGCTAAAGTCAAGAGTGTCTCTATATCGCTTAACCTATGTAAGAGGTCAGGAGCTTTGTCTACTATGTTGTGATGCTCATACATCACTCCAATCAAGGATTGATATTCTAAAAGAACTTGTTGCATTGGTCCATGCAGGGAGATCCATCTTGTATCGACTTCCTTGAGAAGCTTGTTTCCAGGTGTTATTCCCTCAGTAAAATGTTGAAATTCAAGGAAACATTTGGGACTTTGGTAAAAGTATGCGTGGATCTCGCGAAGTAGATTTTAAACTTTTGATACTATAGGAAACTTGCTTACAATTTTGAATGCTAAATTCATTATGTGGGCCATGTAGTGAATGCCAAGTATGTATGGTGTACAAGTATTTTGTAACTTTTTGCAAACACCTCTCCTTTGACCTTGTATCACTGCAATTCCATCAGTTCCTACACACACCAAATTTTTGGCAATTGTCAACTCATCCATACCTATAATTTCATTCAAATATTTCTTCACTAATTCAAATAGATTTTGCGATGTTGAACTATCATTCATTTTATGAACACAAAGAAGATAAGCTTGGTGAACATGTGTTATATAGTATACAAATGCATACAAACCCATGAAGTATCGTCTACCGTAGTAAATTCATCTAAATATAATGCAATGAAATTTGACTCTTTTACTTTCTCCTTTAAATCTTCCTTTTCCACTGCAGCAAGACAGTTCACCCAATCCCATCTAGCATTTACTAACCAATGTGAGAAGGGAAAGTGGGGAACACTCAAATAAGATAATAAATCAAAATATTATGGGTAGTCTATCATAGGATGCCCCCTGGAAAAAATATGAAAAAAAACACTCATCTGAATAGTTTTTGACAGATTTCCTACTGCCATGGCTTTTCCAAAATGAGCCTCAAGTGTACCTTCACATTTTTCAATCTTCAAAATTCTATGGTTATGCTCTCCATAATCAACGACATACTTAATATTAAGACATTCTTCCTTTGATTTCCATTGTACGACTGATTGTTCCTTTCCGTCTATTATTTGTTTTTCGTAAACTTTACCAATATGCTTTTCTATAGTGTCAAGCTTTAGCTGCATTGTCTTGTATCTTCCACATTTCCAACTACAAATCTTACATTTGAATTTTGTTTCCCTTTCAATATCGTTTTCATTTGATACCCCCACTGGTTCAAGGAATGGGTACTTCGACAACTAACCAAGCTGAAAATTCCTCGTCATTTCCCACTCGCACCCCAATTTTGATTTGGCTTTTCTTTTCTTGCTACCAATATCATCCTCATCCAAGTCAATTATCTCATTCTGGCTAACCAGGGTATCCCTTGGAACATCTTCTGCGCTATTTCCATCCTCACTTGATACATTTTGATTTAACTCAATGACAATCTCACCTTGACCTTCCTATGGTGGTGAGGTATTGTCAATGCCATCTTGAATAATATTTGGTGGAATATTTGATGATGTAGCTCCACCTTGATCTAATGTATTATAAGCTTTTCCAATTCTAAAGTAAGACTATATGGTACCTCCATGTTTTGGGCATTTTGATGGCCTCCCAATCTCTTCATTACCCTCAAGAGTCTTACCCTTGCTGCTCGAAATATTGATATCTTACTTCGAGTAAAATTGTGAAAAAAATGTCCTCTTGTTTAAGAAGGACAAACCAACAGAGAATATAGATCTCATTCCCTACTCAAAATCATGTTTAAGACTGAAGCAAGAATGAAAAATAGATAAATAAATCTTATTATTATAACTAATAACTAATAACAGTATGAAGAAATGATCACTCACCTTTGAGTCTACATTTTTGGGTTTCACTGACTTCTGAATCGAGAAGTAGAACCTTAGAACCGAATAAAATGTGTAAGAATAAATAACAGTTTCAATTGTATTTATATCAATCCATATTTGGCAAATTTCACAGGATTTTTAAATGGTATGTTAAAAAATTGGCGAATCCCATGTTCTTATACAATGATACTTTATAATTTTCAAGGCTAAATGTGTCCTCAAATGTAATTATTTTAAAATATTATTGGTGAAATAAGTCCTCATAAGAAACTATTTATAAATTTTAATTGGAAAAATGGGTCTTCACAAGCAGCTATTTGTAAATTTTAATTGGTGAAATGGGTCCTCATATAATGTTGTTTTAATAGTATTAGCGAATATGTTGGTGTTTTATGACATGCTCCCTGAGATTCCAAGCGAAAATATTAATCAGTCCATTAGAAATGCGTAGTCTGTTATGAAAAATTTATTGCCTAAACATGCCTCGTAAAAAAAATCACTGGCGAATGGACATGCATTGGACCGATAGTTCATGAAATCTGGGCGATTTGAACACCCTGTTGGATACGGTAAATTAACCAATTTTGATTTTCCCGATTTCTAGAATTTTCCAATTGGCGAAGATTCGCCACTAAAGTTTTCCCTACATTGCACCCACATGTCGATTATATTTTCAGGGGATGTTATCAATGGTGAACGATTCAAACTTTTCTAACAATGTCAGGATGAGATCCTTATATTGTGATAATTCATAATGTTTAGTTTGATAGAGATTGTTGATTTATTTTTTCACTAATTGTGAATCACCATAGATCTTAATATCTTTAACACCTATGACTAAGGCAACACACAATCCAACAAGTAACACTTCATATTCATCTTTTTTATTCATACATACAAAATTTAGATGATATGGGAACAGAATATGCTTTCCTATGGGAAAAATTAATATAATTTCAGCACTAGAGCCTATTCGATACTTGGATCCATCAAAGTATAATTCGCATGTAGGGATTTCTATGGTCAACACATTATCATCAGGAAAAGAATCATTGATAGGTAAGATTAAAGGAGAAGGAGCATCAACTAAGTGGTTGGTTAAGGCTTGGCCTTTGATTGATTTTTGAGAAAAAAACTTAAGGTTAAACTTAGTCAACAACACTAACCATTTAGCAAGACGTCCTGAAAGGTCAATTTTACTGAAAAGATATTTGAGAGGGTCAAAATTTATCATCACTTGTATTTTTTCATTTAGTAAATAATGTCACAACTTACTAGTAGCAAATATAAGAGCCAAACATTTTTTTTCGATGGTGGTGTAGCATGTTTCATAATCGATAAGAGTTTGACTGATGTAATAAACAGGATGCTCTTTACTGTTGTCATCTTGCTAAGCCAACAATGCAGCAAGATCGTGGGCATAAGTGGTGATGTAAAGGATGAAGGGTTTGTTTGGTATATCAAGTTATAAAACAGGTGGAGTTGCGAGGTACTCTTTCAAACTCTCGAAGCCCTATTTACAATCATCATTCCAATCAAAATTCACATCCTTTTTGAGGAGGTGAGTAAAAGGCAATGTTCGATCAGGTAAGGAGGTGAAAAAATGACGGATGGCTTGAATCCTTCCTCGCAATGTGCATAATTGGGAAATATTGTGAGGTGGTGGCATGTTAATGATAGCATCAATTTTTTTAATATCCACCTCAATGCCTTTGTGAGATATGATAAACTCTAAAAGCTTACCACTATCTACTCTAAAGACACTTTTTCAAATTTAAGCACATTTTATATTTACGCATGCACTCAAAGATTTATCGAAGAACATTCACATTGTTTTGTAGAGTTAAGTATTTAGCTAGAATTTCATCAAAATAATCTTCTAATATTTTATGTATGTAATAATGAAATATTACGGTCATTGCTCATTGATAAGCTGCATCGATGTTATTTAATCCAAAAGGAATCATAACCCAAAAAAATTTTTCCCAAGAGGATGTAAAGGCCATCTTGTATTGATCTGGTGGGTTGATGAAGATTTGATTATATCTAGAAAATCCATCCATAAAGGACAACAAAGCATGTCCAGTAGTTGAATCCACGATGATTTCAATATTACGAAGAGGAAAATCATCTTTTAAAGAGGCATTGTTCATGTCTCAAAAATCCATGCATATCCTAACACGATTATCAGGTTTAGCAACTACAACAATGTTTGATATCCAAGGAGAATAATCAATAGGTCGAATGAAACTTGTATCAAGAAGTTTTTAAAGTTCTCCTTTAACATGCAAGGCTATCTTAGGGTTCATTTTTCATATCTTTTGGTGAACAGGTTTAGCATTTTCAGCAATAACAATGTTATGGGTGACTATCTTCGGATCAATGCCTGGCATATCAGAATATTTCCAAGCAAAAAGTTCGGGAAAAGCATGAAGCAAATTTACAAGATCCTCTTCTTCTTCATCATTGAGGAACTTCCCAATTTTAATGACTTTGTCTTTATCCTCTATGTCCATTGGTATATCAAGTGTATCCCCTAAAGGGAGTGCAATTGACTTAGGAAATTCAGGATCATATGGGTCCATTCTTGTGGGAGTTTCATTTATGTCAATAGTATTGAGTTCATAAATTATCATAGGACAAGAGACATTTCACTTGGAGAGAGAGGTCTTATTTGAGGAACCTAACAGGTCTTTCAAATCTTCATCTTCATTAACATAGGTGAATGGTGGGGAATCTACATGAAGGAATTCAGGATGTTTGAGTGTAAGGTTGGTTCTTCATGCACATGTGATAGTGTTGATGTTGAGGGATGATCGTTGATTTTATTTTGTAGTTTTAGAAAAGGAAAACCCTAAACTAGTCTTAGTCTCATGTATATTAGGTTCAATGTGAACTTGAATGCCTTGCTCATGCTTTCCACATCATTTACCATTGTAGCCTAATTTTTTCACAAGATCATAACCCCGGCCATAAAGTATTTCCATTTCTTGTTGGTTGGGTGGTTGTTGGTAATCTATCTCATCAAAATTTGTTGCATATGTTATATTTTTTTCAAAAGGAGGTGAGATAGATGTGTGGGAATAATTTTCTTCATTTTGGGTAGACAAAACTACTGGTTGTTCTTTTTTTTAATCCTCTTTTTGTGTGATTATGTACTCACCCATAAATGAAGGGGTGAATTCTAATGATCCCCAATCATCACCAAGTTAGTTGGACTTTTATTTGTCTTCTTGTTGACTCTTCTCAAGAGATGCAATGTTGGATGTTGGAATTAATGTGTTTAGAGGATTTTTTGTTCCTTTTTCAAGTTGCAAGAAACTTTCAGGCTTAGAGTCTATGTCAATTTGATAAGCTTTGTTATTATAGACATATTTAATTTTGCAATGAAGGGTTGAGGGTATTGCATGCATCTCATGAATCCATGGTCTTCCTAAGAGGATATTATAGGAAAGGTCATAGGGCATGACATGAATAGGAGTTTGCAGCATAACCATTTTGATGGTAATAGGTAAAGTAATTACACCAAGCGGTTTCTTTGTAACATTGTCAAATCCTCTAATAGATAAGGAATCATATTTGATTTGAAATTTATCCACACACAATCTATAAAGAAGCTTCACACTGCACACATTAAGGTCAAATCCATTATCAACAAGGGTCCTTTTGATGCCTATCTAATCATATTGGCCTATTATGATAAAGGCTTCATTTTTCTTTCTTAATTCTAATTGAGGGAGCTCATGTTGGTAGAAGGTAATTTCTACATTGGTGGTATTCATTTCTTATATTAGAGTTTCCACCTCATTAGCATTCATACCAAGAGGGATTGCTATCTATTGTAATTTTGTTTGAAGGATAGAATGATAGTTGGGGGAGTTTTGGAGAACATCCCAAAGGGATATCTTGGGGGGAGTATTCTTAAGTTGTGAATTGAAATGAGGGCCCACACGTAAGAATGGGTTGGGTAATGGTAAGGGTCTTTAGGTGGCTTGTTGGGGGCATGGGTTATTTCTAGTGTAATGAGTATAAGCAACATCATCATGTTTGGGTGGGTAGAGGGTAAATTCAAGTTTGGATGGGGTTTTAGGTTTATGGGAAGGTGGGTAGAGAACAAGATGAGGTTGAATTATGAACTGACGTCTTTTGTTTGAGGTTGTTCACAACAAACCTTAGAGGATGAGTTAGGTGAGATGAAGTCCTGAAGAAATTCATCTAACATACCCATATCATCACAGCTAAAAGGTTTCAGAGAGCAGTTATCGGTGGTGGGTACTAAAAGGTTTAGATGATATGTTTTTCCTATAGTGAAGAAGTGTGTGCATTGTTTCATGTGATATTTCTATAGTTTTGTCTTCATGTTGTAATGAATTTACTTTAAACAAACTAGGAACTAATGCTAAAAAATAAACTTGCAAAGATCTAATGCTATTCATAAATTCCATCAAAGTAAAATATGTTTACGCTAATGATAACCATATAACAAAAAGTAATTGAATGTAAATAGAGAAACAACTAAAACCAACAAAAACTTCAGGAACTGGCAAGTAAATACATAAATCATTGATGCAAATTGAGCATTGAGACTAAGTCGCCCAAGGTGACAAATTAGTCCCAATATGGATATTTTTGACTTTTTCTGATTTTTCTAATGAAAAATGATGCATTGTAGACTGTAAAGTGCAGATCTAAAGTGTATGTGCAAAATTTCTCTATTGTTTAAGTAAATAAGATGCAAAAATGAACTTTTTCACTAATGCAAACTATGAAACCCTAGAATTTAACTTTAAACAATCCAACATGCAATGAAATACTAAGAGAAGAGGTTCCTAGGATGCAAATACAATCAAAATTTAAAGTAAGATGTTTCTAAATGTAGGTTCACCAAAATGAACCACAAATTTTACGATGAAGGAGAGGGTTCCCCAAGGCTTTCTATAGTTTTCGCCTAGAAGAAAGGGGATTTCATTCGAATTAGTTGGTAGTGTGATTGAATCATGACCAAGTAGAATATCCTAGATGTAGTAAACTAGAAATGTAAATGAACTATTGAAGCCAAACCAATGAAATCTACATTATTTGAAAACACATGACGATATGCAAAAGGATAGAATAAAGACTATACAAGACAAGATAACAAAATAAAAATAATAAGTGCACCTAGAAACTGATGAGCACTGAAATGGAGATTGCAAAAGCCTCTAAAAGTCTAGAAAATCTACTTTTTTTGCCAATTGGGACACTTACACCAAGCTACGCAACTTAGTCCCAATTCTAGTAACATGCTTTGGGCTTTGTTCTAACCAAATGGGTACTCAAATATTCTAAAATCCTTGAAAGAGTCATGCAGTGGGACTAAGTGGCCACTATTGGTGACAATCCATTTCAGTTTTTTGTTTAATCTGAAAGTGGAGTCAGAAGCCTATAGTCTGCACTTTGCTTTTTCACCAAAATTCGGGTTCAAATCTGCAAAATTACCTGCAAAACAAAGTATATTTGTGTTTCTAATGTGGGGTTTTCCTTCGTCAAACCCCTAGTTAGTATTTAAAATTTGAAAGAGACAAGAAATCTGCATAAACCCTAGCCCTAAGTGTGTCTAGAAATAGGAAAGTGTTAAGTAAAGCAAAACCCTATTCTAATGTGCTAAAATAAGATGTGTAAATGAGATTTGAATGATGAAAGACTTCAATCCAAGAAACCATACAAAATTACAAATGAAATTCCAATCGAAATCAAACCTTAAATCTGAATATAGAGAGAAAATGGAAGATGGAATCACTTTGACAACAATTCTTTAGGTGTGATTTGGTGGCTAGTTGCACCTCCTCAAACTAGATTTATCCATGAATGAAGCAAGGTATTTTTGTGTGAGAAATTGCGTTATATCTTGGTTGTTGCAAAAAATTGTTAGATTGCATTGTAGATTTCAAGAAATCTCTTATTTTCTTATGTGATTCATTAATGGGAGGTAACTTAGGAATCTCACTAATTAAAGAAGATCCAATTTGTGTCATTAGAACCTTAACAATATTTTCTTTATTTGCATGATCTCTTAGTGAGAAGGAATCTAATGTCACTTCATCATCTTCACCTAAGGAAGCCTCATTACTAGTGTTTGAAGGATATGTGTCAACGTTCACATTTACTTGCATTATGGTATCCTCCCTAGGAAGAGAGTTTTTAGAAGAAATACAAGCCAAATATTCTTGAAATTCAAGGGTTGGTTCTTCTAAAATGACTTCATCACAAGTAGGGAAATGATCATAAAGAGGGTTGTTATAGACCTTAAAGATTCGATCATCTAACACCAATCTATTATCCTCATCATTTACAATCTCATTCTCTTGTTCTATAATATCTTCCCAAAGTGGATGAGGAGAAGAACAAGCAAGATCTTCATGATTCTCAATGATTGTATCTTCTTTCACCAAGATACCTTCATCACTAAGAGGATGGGTATCGGGAGAAGAACAATTATGATCATCATGATTGTCTATGTTTGTAACATCTTCTATCACATCATTCCTACAAATAGGAGAGATAAGAGGAGGTGTAGGTTTAAGGAAAGCATCACCATTTTCATGCTCCTACTCTAAGAGACTCTCATAACTAGGGAATGCATTGAATGAATGAATAACATTCTTATTTACTAAATTTTTCTTTGAAATTTTGGAAAGGATAGATACTAAATGTTTTGAACAGTAACCTATGCAAACTCAAAATGCAATGTAAAGGCCCAAATGGAATGTAATTTTTAGATTTCAAGCAAGGTAATTTACTAATTTCTTTATGCAATGATTTGAAAATAAAATTTTGTAAATGTAAATTTGGAATTAAGCAATGTAGGAAATGACGCACTCTAAGATGGATCTAGTAAAATGCATGAAATAGAAAGTCAATCCACTAAAATAGGTAACCAATGCTAGCAAACAGAAGCATAAAAATGCTAATTCAGATCCTGGAAACTACAATCTGAAATTCCACAGGGACTAAGATGCCAGGAATGGCATCTTAGTCCTCTTGATGAAATTTGAAGGTTTCAAAAGCTGAAACTTATGGAAAATCACTTAAACATGGTATTGCAACAGAAATCCAGAGAGGGACTAAGATGCCACCAAGGGAATTTTTATAGAAAATCAGACAATTCTGGGTTGATAACAGTGTTCGTAGGTTGCCTACCCAGGGACCTAATTTTTGGAAATAAAAAATTATGCAAATGAAGGAAATAAAAAGTAACTAACGACAAGAAATTAGATGCAAAAGTGGATGCAACTTTTTTTCAAATTTGAATGCAATAAGAAAGTTTCTAAATGCAATTAGGATGATGAATAATGCACTTTTTCAGTTTTTCAATGAAATATATGATGCAAGAAGAGAAAACAACAACAGCTATATGCACTTTGACTAATGCAAAAATAGGAAACCCTAAATACAATTTCACTAATGCAAGATGCAAGAAATCCTAGATGCATAATGCAATAAATGTAATCTAGATCTAGGACTCTAAAGGAATCCAAATCAGAAAAGGAAGAATGCTCAAACAAAGTTGGGTTCACCAAAATAAACAATAGGTAAAATGAGATGGGATGGTTACCTCCTATTCTACCAAATTCATTCATATATGCCCTAAGAACCCTAATAGGATTGACTATAAACCTCTTAAGGTGGGTCAATACACAACTAGGAGGACTTAGGAGGGGTTGTTCTTTCAAATTAAGGGGTTCACCACCAAGCAAATACTTGGAAAAGATAATGCTTCAAAACACACTGTGATATGAAAAACACATAAAATGAGCTAAATGAAGGTTACAAATACTCAAAATGAACAACTCCAAGTTAGGGTATGTGTACTTGGGTAACCTGGAGATGCTAATAGGTTTCTAGAAATGCAAACATATTGCCAAAATATGCCTTTGCTCCTGTCTTAGTCTCATTGTTCTTTTTCAAGGAAAACACAAAAAATTTGGATAACAGAACAAAATCCTAAGGAATCTCTAGAAAATTCCACTTGGAGGACTAAGACGCATTTTCTCTCATCTTAGTTTCGATCTAAATTTCAAAAAAGTGTGAATCTAGTCCTGAGCTCCTAGATCTTCAATGGCTTCCTCTCAGATCTCAACATCTAAAACAACCAGATTTGACATGTAGGTGAGTTTTCATGAAGATGACAACTTTGCAATGCAACTTTGTAACTTTGACAACTTTTCACTCCAAGTGATCTTCAAGTCTTTAGCCTATATTTTCAAATACAAATAGACAAGATGGAAAAACTTGTTGATTGTTAGTGAATGGAGTTTGCGTTGGTCAAACCCCTTGTTGGTAACTAAACCTTGAAATGAAACACAAATTATGAAGGAAATGGTGAATGAACAACATGCAATGCTACAACTCACCAAACCCTTGAAAAGGCTACAAACTTGTGTGTAATGGCTACAATGGACATGGATCTTGAAATGCTTGATAGATCTTGAATGGCTTGGTTGCTTAAATCAAAACCCTACATCACAAATGTTAGCACAACAAAACACATGATGCAAGAAAAATATTTGAAACAATGCTTGAAACTTGATAATGGCTCCAAATTCTCGATGAATTTCTATTGAATGCTCTTGTGAACTCAATTGTGCTATAATGAATGCTCTCACAAAAGACCTAGATTGCTTAGGATGAATATTAATTAATGAACCCTGTATTTATACTTATCTAGGCTTAATATCCGGAAATCATATCACACCAAGCTCACATATGAATTCAATAAATAAAAGAGGTTAAATCCCACCAAGATTTAAAATTAGATCCCAAAAATGACTCAAGAAGGACTTACATGCCACCTATTGCGTCTTAGTCCCAAGTGATAGACACCAAAAAGGGGCCCAAAATATATGCCTCAAAATTAGGATCCTAGGACCTCATGGGGACAAAGATGCCCTTAGTAGCATTTTATTCCCAACTAGAAATCAAGAACATGGCAATCATATTCATTAGGATATCACATATGCATTCGAGAACGTCAGGATTAACCAGAAAAATATGTCATTCATAGGGCTTGTGGACATAAAATGGGACCAATTAATCCATAAAGAAGGTTAAATAATGCAAGGCAGGCCCAAACAAGTTTGAAAATGCAAGGGTATGCATTTTATTAGACTACAAAATCTCACACTCTACATAGGGTAGATACAGGGGTACAGGATCTAGCAAATGATAGAAAAATTCATACAATTTTTTAGGGGGGGCACGTGCCTTATTTTCTTCAGTTTCTAAACCACAAACATTCAAAGAGCCATTAGGCATACCAGAGTGGGATATTTCTATAGATGAGGAATATGATTCCTTGATTAGAAATCACACTTGGGATTCGACTTCACTTCCTAAGGGAAGGAAGATAGTTCGATGTAGGTGGATATATTGAATTAAATTTACAATAGATGGGTCAGTTGATAAGTACAAAGCACAACTAGTAGCCAAAGTTTTTTCAAAAGTTTGAGGCATTGACTATACAAAAATCTTTGCACAAATCGCTAAGATGACTTCCATTAGATTCACACTTGCTATAGCCGCATCACATGGACGGGATGTACATCAAATCGATGTGAAGAGTTCATTTCTTCATGGAGACCTTGAGGAGGAGATCTACATGGAACAACCACCAAGGTTTATTCAAGATTCATCCTTAGTTTCTAGACTTAGGAAATCTCTTTATGGCCTCAAACAAGCTTTTAGAGCTTGGTATGCCAAAATGGATTCCCACCTCCTATCTTCAATTTTTACTAGATGCCATTCTGATCCTAATGTGTATCTACTGCAACAGGATGATTCACTTTTGATTATAGGGAGTACTTCATCTACTATTGTAGCAGTGAAGATATCACTTCAGCATATATTTGACATGAAAGACTTGGGTTTATTTCACTACTTCCTTGGTATTGTTATTTCTCGGTCAACTTCAAGGATTACTCTTGCACAACCCAAGTATACTCTTGAACTATTTGCAGGGTTTCATATGAGTACTTGAAAACCATCTTTGACTCCCTTTCTTTCTGGATTCAAGCTTGAGACTTCCTATACTACACCATTGGTTGATGCTACATTGTATTGAAAACTTGTTAGTAGTCCTATATACTTGACTCATACTAGGCTAGAAATTGCCTATGTAGTAGGCATGTTTTTGAGATTCATGCAGAAACCTCATGAGATGCATTGCAAAGTAGCTAAGAGGGTTTTTGACTATATTCATGGTACTCTTGGGTTTGGGATTCACTACAGCCTTGGTTCATCACTTCACTTGGCTAGTTATATAGATTGATATTGGGATTGTGAAACTGAGCATCATAAGTCCACTTCAAGTTATAGCTTTTCACTTGGTTTAGGTCATATAAGTTGGTCTCACAAGAAGTAAAATGTTATTGCCATATCATCCATAGAGGTGGAGTTTTGGGGGGTTGTTAACTCAGCTATTGAGGCTATATGGCTTCAAGGAATTCTTTTTGATTTTGGTACTCCTTCTAGGCATACTATAGTAATCTATTGTGATAACCAGAGTACTATTCAGATACGTTGGAATCTAGTTCAACATCAGCAAACCAAACACATAGAGATTCATATGGATTACATTTGAGAGTTGATTCATGGTCAGATCATGGACTTAGTCTTTTGCCAATCTTCAGAGCATGTTGCTGACATCATCACCAAATGCTTCACTAAGAGAAATTTTATTCATCTATGAGCTCTTCTTGGTGTGTGGTCTATATTAGCATCATCATCATCCTTAGGGGGGACTTTCTAGTCTTCCCCACATCTCTTTTTAGAGGATAGAGTTTTCCCACTGGGTTTTCTATCTTACTCTATTTTTTAGAGAGTGTAGTGTAGGAAAATGGATCCCTTGACATTTTCACACTCGTTGGGGTCCTCCTTATGAATTTTGGCTTAATGTTGCCTTGATTTAGTGTTGTAATGTGGATAACACATTCACATTAGGTCTTGGGCCCTTATAAATTAATGGAATTGAATGGTTTCTTGCTAAAGTGTTGTGAAGTGTTGTAACTCACATTCACACTTTTCTATGGTTTTATCAATTAACTAAGCATAATAAACATAATTTTAAATCAAAATATACCTTAATCTTTCCTTATTTGGACTGTTGTAAAATGTTGTAACACACTTCACATTTCTCTAGGCTTGTAATTAATAATTGGGATTTCTTATGTTTTCATTAGGCCCATTTTACATCCACAAGCCTCGTTTATTACATCTTTTCGAGGATAATCTTGACACAAATCAGTAACCAATCATAATGTAGGTGTTTCTAGCTTCTATGGCCTAGATTTAGGGATGTGGGACTCATTCACCACCCTAGGTGAATGGGTCCCACTTGGATCTTTTGGTTTCAAAACACGTTTTACACCTTTCTAAGCACTTTTCAAAGTATTCCCAAAAATTAGGTCTGGGTGGACTCACTCGCCACCTTGGGTTAATGAGTCTTGTGTGGCCCAAATTAAAATTCAATTCAAATTTCTAGTGGGATTTAATTCTCCCATCTATCTGATGTTGGCCTATAGTGTTGTAATTTGAAGAATTCTTGCATAATTGAGTATAAATACAAGGTTCTTTCACTCATTTTCATTCTAACAAGAAATCAAGTGACCTAGCATTGAAGATAGTTCACAAGAGAATTTTAGCATTCACACGATCTTTCAAGACCATTCAAGGGAAGATTATCAATCATCATGTCAAGGATTTCATGTATCATGTTTGTTATTGGGCTAACAATTGTGATGTAGAGTTGATGATTCAAGCACGTGTTTCAAGCAAGGTGAACTCCATTCAAGAAAGAGTCAAGAACCACATCCATTGCAGCAATTTCAAGCATATTTGCAACACCTTATTTCTAGGGTTTGGTGAGTTGCAACATTGCTATTTTTTCATTCATCATTCTCCATTCATATTTTCTTTCATTTCAATGTTTATTTACCAAGAAGGGATTTGACCAAGGAAAACCCCTATTCATTAACCCCACAACATCTTTCCCTCTTTTTTTGTGTGATTTTAATAGCTAGGTTGCATATTTTTGAAGGAGAAAAGATGGAGGAAAGTTGTCAAAGTTGTCATCAAGCCTTGGAGAATCTTAGAGAAGACCTAAGGTGACAATTTATAGTTTCAGATCTGGAAACAAGTCAAAAAGAGCAGAGTAGACTAAGAGCAAAGGAATCACGTCTCGAACTTCCAAAAAAGAAGTGGATTGATTCACCATAAGTGGTGAATGGGTCCCACAGTATAGGCCTGGCAAAGATTTTCATAGATCAGGATACCCTTTTGGCTAATACCTGTATTTGCATATTTTCCCAAAAGCGAGACAAATTCACCTAGCTTGGTGAATGAGTCCCAGTAAGCATTAACAATATATTTTATAGAATTCCAAACCTCTATTCTGTAGGAGTTGAGAAAATACAACACCACAAACCCCGAAGATCACCTGCATGCAAATATGCTGTCACAAAAGAAGAGATAGAGACAAACAAGCAAGGGTTCTCTAAAAACTTAAAATGTATATATTAGAGAGAATGAGAGAATGAATTCATTTGAAATACAATGGGATCAATCCTTATAAAAAGGAGATCATGCAAACCTTAGTAAAACCCTAAGTGGAAAAACCCTAATAGAAGCCCTAATAAGATAACATTTAATAATTAATATAATTATTAAATGTCACTTTATGCAAACTAAAGTGAAATCTTAAGAAGGGAATAAAGGTAACTTAATCAACATAATTAAGTTAAAACCTTTACTCTAGCACCCCCCCTTAAGATGAGCAAAAGTGCAGCTACAAACAAATGTAAGAAAGCGAAGGTAACTACAATGCAAGAAGGCAAACATGGGTCCCAACAACTAGGCCAGATCAGGTACCCAAATACAACCAAATCTCTGTAAAATGGAGAAATAGATAAAACCTCATGGAAAAAAGCTCTACTCCAAAAAGAGATGCAGAAAGCCAAGAAGAACATCATTGAAGCAGAAGAAGCTGCAAACAACTATTGAAAGATGACTGCTATGGTGTTGAAGAACCTCCACTGAAGATAGCATGATTAGGAACAAGAAGACAACAATTCGCATAAGTGCCCATACGACACTACTCAAATCAGATGGCAAACAAAGGCAAACCCCTAGAACGAAGATAGAGATGGCACAAGAACCAATAGTCTGAAACACTGATCAACTGAGAATGGAAGATCCCTTCCAAGGCAAAACCAAGGAAGCATAAGCACAAATAGTATAATACCCCCCATAATGTTGAACTAGGAGATTCTGATAGATCCACTGAAATGATGTGAAACACCCTGTAGTGCATGAGGAAGAAGAAACAACATCTGGAAGTGCACAAGAAAGCACCTGCAACTGAAAAAGTGGTGTGCAAAACAAAGCACACATGCATGAGGATGGAATCATATGGATCTATGGTCATCATGGAGGGACACTCACCAAACAAAGGTGTGATGGAAAACAAAGGAAAACTACACAACTTCCCATGGTATGGATTCACTGTCGTCGTGGAGGGACACTCACCGGACAAAGATGTGATGGAAAAACAAAGGAAAAAAATACAACCCCTCATGGCACTTTATAATAACAGTGTGAGTACAAAATGTGGCACAACCTTATGTGCAAAATCTCCAAAAAATGCATGTACAATAGTGTGGCACTTTATCTCAATGTGTTTACATAAAAGATAGCTTACAAATGATGCTCAAAATGTCCAAAAAGGACAAAGCTGGAATTACATGAACAACCAAAAAAATTGACTTTATAATGCACCAATAGGAGAATGAAGTAATGAAGCCCACACCAATGGAAAGATGAGAAAAGCAGCTTTCCGACGATATCTCGTTTACCAAAAAATGATATTGTATGCCCAAGTTATGGCCTCCAGAATAAAACAGCTCCAAAGAGGGAAAAAAGTCAGTGCTAGATTAAATTTGACGATCATACAGCCGTCGCAGCAAAAACACAAGGTTAAATTTGACGGCCAAACGGTCGTCACTGTAAAAGTGTGATTGGACTTATTTTGAAAAAAATTGCTTTTTATATTAAAAAAAACAATAAAAAAAAATATTGATTTTTTCATTTTTAAAAAAATCATAAAAAAAAATATTGATTTTTTTATTTAAAAAAAAACCTAAAAAAAATGGGCAAGGGGCCGCATGGGGCCACCGCCTATCAAGGTGGTAGGGCGATACCCATGCGGTACCTACAATACCTATCCGCTACAAGGGGCGGCGCCCAAGGGGCCACCGCAGGTGGCGATACCCTTGGGTACCGTCCTTGCAACCTTGGCAGGCGGTGACAGGCGGTACCTGGAAAGGCCGGGGAAGACACATCGGCGGAAGAAATAAGGACGGTGCCCAGCAAGAGAAAAAAGACAGCACCCGACAGGAGAAAAAATGACAGCGCCCGGGACCAGACGTGCAGTCGGATGGGGCCGAAAAAGCAGGGTAGGACCTGTGCAAAAAAATTTCTATAATCTTGAAATATAATCCGCTAAACAATATTTTAATAGGCAAAAAACATTGCAATAAGTCCGAAATTTTTGAATAAATCCTGATGGAATAAAATTGCAGAACATAAAAAAATTAAATAATTTTTTCTTCTGCACAATCGTACCCAGCACTGGGTTGGTCGTATGGTCACCCAAGTAAAAGAAATTTTCCCTAGAATTCGACTTTGTCCAAAATGGATGAATGAACAGATGATTTAGGGGTTTTGGACTGTTGCAGACGCAATGGGGAAGTCCGTTTGAGCTGAAAATACTTCAAAATTTTAGGTGTGTCCTGGATCAAGAAAACAAACCCCAAACCCTTGAAGCTCCAAGAATCTTCAAAACAAGAACAGGAAGCAATAGGTGTGGAGCTCTGATACCATGTAGGAGTTGAGAAAATATAACACCACAAACCCCAAAGATCACCTGCATGCAAATAACCTGTCACAAAAGAAGAGATGGAGACAAACAAGCAAGGGCTCTCTAAAAACTTAAAATGTATATATCAGAGAGAATGAATTGATATGAAATACAATGGGATCAATCCTTATAAAAAGGAGATCATGCAAACCCTAATAAAACCCTAATAGAAGCCCTAATAGGATAACATTTAATAATTAATATAATTATTAAATGTCACTTTATGCAAACTAAAGTGAAATCTTAAGAAGGGAATAAAGGTAACTTAATAAACATAATTAAGTTAAAACATTTACTCTAACACATTCTACCTCCTTCAGTCTCCCAGGTGCACACTTTCTATCTCATAACCTTTAATTGCATTTTGTTCATATTCTAGATCATTTAAGCTTTGGCATTTCACATTGGATTGCATTGTCTTTTCCAAGTCCTCACTTGGTGGTGAACCCCTCATTAGATCTCATTCAGCCCCTAGGATAGTCCCTTTGCAAGATTTCAATCTCCTTTGCATTGAAATATCAAGGGTTTGTTCTTGAGTGAATAGTGTGAATATTATCTCTCTCATGTTAGGTTTTAAACCCTAAAGGTGAAAGAGAGCCCTAAAAAACAATATTTCACCTTTTCAGAGAGATTGCATTGTACATGAGTACCTTATTAGGCTTCATGTTTAGGACTCATTTTATTTTGCATTGTACATGGGTACCTCACCAGGATAGTAGCTGAGACCTATTTTATCCACTCCCAAGTAAGCTATGCTTAAGGGGGTGTTAGTGTTACATTATCTTTTTAAATAATCATGGGCTAGCTTAAGCCTACTTAGGTAGTCATCATGGATTTTTCCACCTCATTAGCATCTTTGACACTTGTTGTCCACCTCATGCTTGGTTATTTGGGAGTCTAGAGAGGTGTCGATTATATTCCACACCTCATGCTTGCCTGATCTCCTTTATATGTTTATCTCCTTATCTATCTAATACATGGGTTGAGTTTATCCATTCTATCTTCAATGTGCTTGTTCAGAATCTCCGTGATTGCTGGTTCTTTCATGTTTCACCTAGAAGATTTCAAGCAAACTAAGAGAATTCAAGTGAGCATTATCAAGATCATTTCAAGAGAATTTTCAAGGCATTCAAGAGAAATTTTGAAGAGGATTATTATAGAAATCAAGATTCCATTATCATGTCAAAGCTTTCTTGCATCATGCATATTGTTTGAGTTAATTTGTTGATTTAGTGTTTGAGATCCATTCAAGCATTCTAAGGAATTGTTTCAAGTCAAGTTTAACGATCAAGATCCACATCCATTGAAGTCATCTCATGCAAGGGTTTGGTGAGTTGTGATATAGCTTTGTTCATTCATCATTCCTTCATGCTATTTCATTTCATTACAAGGTTTAATTACCAAAACAGGGTTTGACCAAGGCAAACCCCCATTCACCGAACAAACAAAATTTTAATCCTTGAAGTGTGTTTGCAGATTTGGTGCAGGAGCACGCAGGTGGACAAGAAATTGGCACCAACCCAAAAAAAAAATTGTTTAGTTTTCTTTCAATTTTGGTTTGTTTGGTTTCTCTCTTTTGTGTAGTGTCTAAACCTCTTAAAATTTACACTTTGGCAAGATGAGGATGAAGATAGATAAACCTCAGTGAAAGTTTGAGTAGCCATCAATTGTAATTGTGATTGCCTAAAAGCATAGACCAAGCACATGCTCTAATTTATTTTAGCATTGAATGTTTCTACTAGTGGTGTTGATTTATTTGAAAGGGTGATTATTTTATTAATGTTTTGAAGATCATCAACATATTAAGGATAGCGTGCACCAAACTAATTGTTCACTTACCATGCATTATAAGACCATTTGAATGAAATGAAGGCGTTAAAATGCAACAAATAAAATTGACAAATAAAAAAAACAATTTCCAAATAATTAATTGATTTTAAAGTTTGAGAAGACTGATAGCTTTTGGGAAGGCCGATTGATTATTCCATATGCAAATAAGGCAATATTATTGATCTATAGTAGAGGCTTTCATCTTCAAATCAATGGACAGCCAACAGAGGTAGAGGAAAGGTTCGGCATTGAAAAGCCTATGCAGAAACAAAATAAAAAAGGAAGATTTAAATTAAACAAGAGAGGGAGGCGACAAAAAGAGAATCTATGCAGAACGGGCTGCACAAGAGGTTATGTGAAATAACAAACATAAGCCAGGCCGCACTCCCGTTCACATTAAATGTATAACCTCATTCACGAAATCACACAAGAAACAAACAAGATAGTCGAGGATTGGAAGTAGTTAAGCTTCCATTTCTGAACAACTTCGTACTTTTTAGTTACGGAACGTGTATGGAAGACCATGAAGAAAATCATAAGTTTCAAATTATCTCTATTTTGAAATAATATTAATAATATATAGAAGCCCTGATGATACGCATACGCCATAGCCAGAAGATGTCCCAAGTCAAACTCAACCACAATCACAAAACTCAAATAATAAAAAATTTGCATGGCTGACTATTTGCACTGAGGACGGTAAAAACTGAGACGTTGACCTCCTCTCCTCTCTATTTTACTATCGTCAATTTCACTGTAATTTCCCCGTGGAAATCAACGTGTACACCAAGGCATGCATACAGTTTGGTCTTCGCGTTATTGTATTTGGTGGGTTTCTGTCTACACTATAAACCCGCCTGTGCTTGTAACTTATAATTAGTTGGTGAAAATGAATAAGTCGTGATAAATTAAATAAATCTGGAATCAATACTAAGCAAGATGGGAAGTCAAATAAATATAGAACAAGGAGCTGCAATTTTTTCTAATTTTGAAAGGTCTTCTACGCGTAACTCTGATTTCCTGATAATTTCATGTTTACTACAAGGAAGGAGATCCTATCTTGCCAACCACTCTTCCTCGGACTCAAGGCATGTATAAATACACTGCACCATTCAAGCTAAAGATCATAATCCCCAATTTGAGGAACTCTATTCTCAGTTACATCGTCCGGAATTGCATAGGATAAGTAGACGCCATCATGAAGAGAACAACTCTGAGTGTTGAGGGAATGTATAATGATTCCCATGAAGGAAAGATAAAGAGATCGCTGGAGGCACGAAATGGAGTTGAGAATGTTACTGTTAATATTCAACAGAGAACAGTCATTGTAGAGCATAATTCACAATCTGGATCTGACTTTGGTATATCATGTCATATTGCACCAATAATCGTTTTGTTATTTAGGGTCTCAAAATATGATTTGCATTTACATGTGAATGGTATAAAGGTAGAAATTAGGTAGTTCCATGATGAATTTCTAACCATATTTGCTTGGCGTTGTTGATGATATGTGTGCAGTTCAAGCGCTGGCAAAGATTCGTTTCACTGCTCAAGTCGTACAGACAACAGATCTATAGCAAATCAAGGAAAAACCCATCATGGACGCCACAAGCACGCACATATTTACCGCCATTGACAATTTCAAATAACCCAAATTTGCATTTTTTCTTAGATGAGAGACATATCATGGATTAAGTATTGTTTTAGTTTTCTTTGTTTTCATTTTTTGCGTCTCATAAATAGTCTAAATTTGAGATCTGCTTCAATGATAATATCTCAATTGTGTTGACTATAATGTATTGGTGATTGAAACTCTTCTATGTGATTTTTTAT
This sequence comes from Sequoiadendron giganteum, assembly GCA_007115665.2. Taxonomy (NCBI): domain Eukaryota; kingdom Viridiplantae; phylum Streptophyta; class Pinopsida; order Cupressales; family Cupressaceae; genus Sequoiadendron; species Sequoiadendron giganteum. Next base: position 23,406,864 of record CM021103.1, on the reverse strand, counting down.
TTTTTAATATCAATTCAAAATAAAAAATTTAATTTCTTATTGTGTTCATTAGAGCAAGTTTTTCATGATTATCTCATAAAAGAGGTTTTCATTTACTTTTTAATATGGCAAAATACATCTGGACATATTAATAAATAGAAGAATTTTAAGATTAATTTTTTTGATATGTAATAGTTATCTCTTTTATGTAATTTGATCTCTATGTATCATTTAAGTTAGAATTAATTTGAAATCAAAATGTTAAAAATAATATCATTAAATATATTGTGTTTAAATATTTTTTATGAACTTAAAGCATACAATTTATGGTTCAATTATTCACTACAAAAATCTGTCAAACTTGAAATAAAGATTAAAATTATTCATAGAGTCTATAAATAGCCACAAATATTAAAGTGGAAAAAGGTAAAAGCTACTTGTACAATGATTTAAGAGAGTTATTCCTCCAAAAATATAAAACACAATAATATATATATGACGAAATTTACGTGTTTTTAATGGAAACCGTGTGAATATATTTTTAATTATAGCGATACTATTTTATACCGTGCATCAATATTGACAATTAGAACATGTAGAATAGTGTAATTGTTAATACATATCTATAACTAATGACTGACATTTGAGCAACCGATGACATCTTGAGATATTTACACTAAACTCTAGGAAAGACAAAAGATTATATTTCCACAAAGAATTTCGTCATTTCTCCACTAATATATTGTGTGTATGTGATTAGAAGAGAGTTTTAAGAGTTTAAAAGAGATAGAGATATTCTTGTGAATCTAAAATAAATCAAGCACACAAGAGACACTACATATCTTGAATTAATTTAAACATACATGACTATTGAAAATTTCATGTCATTATATGAAGTTCTTTTCAAATATTTCTATAGTATTTTATTATTTTTTATAGAAACAAATTGATCAATAATAAATAGGTTAGTATATATGACCCTAGAAATAAAAATGATATCCCCTAAATCATCTTAGTTTGATATGGACACACCTAGATCATGCAGAGGTCTTTGCAAGAAAACACATTCTTTAGAATTATCATAAACCTTTTCCTTAACCTTATGAAACAATGGATGCCTCATTTTATTACCTCAAAATACAATATAAATATTTTTTTACAAAAATGGTCAACCATCCTTTCATAAGAATTGCATGTCGTTATTATTGTATATCTTGTCCCAAATCTTCCCTACTAATAATAACTTATATAAATTTGTACTAGACCCAGCTATAACTCTTTTAGTTTAGCATTAACTCATTTTATCATCAGTGCTCTCAATCAAATTAAATCTCCATCCAAGAAAGGAAATTCACATTGAATTTAATTTTGTGAAGGAATAAGAAAATAATAATTTTCAATCATACATGGAAGATCTTTATAACAACAAACTCTATTGGTTCCTAAATCCTTATTAATGTGCTAATATTTTGGGTTAACACATAAATGTAATATTTTTTTTAATTTAGATAGTTATTTTATTTAAACTATTACTTATAAAAGGATGTAACCATTTCTTCAAAATACACTTTTTGACATATAATAAAATATATTTATGTTTTCCTCTCTTGGTCTAATAAATATATTATCTCATTTCAAGTATTTCAAAGGTTTCCTACAATATAATTAATTTGATGTTTGCATGGGTTCTTGCATTCTTAGTTTCTTAGACTATAAATATTGTTTGTTAATTAATTGTTAAATATATATTTTTAAGAATTTAAAAATATAATACTTGCATCAAGTGCATTATACTTCAATATTACCATGAAATTAGAAAATTGATTTTGAATATTTGTAAGAAAAATGAAAAAATATGATTTACGTACTCACTTCATTTCCTTATTTGTATATATCACTATAGTGTCATTGCTACAAAACTAATATATCTAAGTATAGTTAACTTTTCTAGCCTACTAAACATGTGTTGACTACCCTCAATAAATAATTTTAATTTCCAAATTTTTTTTAAAATGCAAAGAAAATATAATGAATAAATAAATTGGGTTTTTTTTTTAATAGAATTTCTACTATAGGAATAATCCCATTCTATATTAATATCTAGTTTAAAATTTCTATTAAAAAATTCAATTTTCTTAGAGTTGAAACAATAGGATTTGTTGAGACAAGATTTTTCTTTTCCTAATACCTATGGGCTTAAAGTTACAACGCAACCCAAATTATCTACATGTAGTGTAGGAAAAAGTATCTCTTTTTCACACTTAATTTGGGAAAAAAAATTAAATAAAAGGACTAAATTCTACCTTCATTTAGTGTTGTAATATGTATTTTACATATTCACATTAAGTTTTGGGCCTTTCAATTAATGGAATTAATTGTACCTTATTTATGGTGTTGTAAGGTGTACCTTTACACTTTCACACTACCTAGGGTTTTATTTATTAATTGAGGGTAATATGCATTAACTGACCCCTTTCATTCAAATTAAAGCCTAATTAATTGTAATTTACGAAGAGGAAAACCTGAAATTCATTAATGCCATAACACTTAACATTGGAGAATGTGTGCCCTAGGTAAGTGACCTAGGGTCCTCACTTAGACCTAGGACCAAAATTTCAAATATTTTTTTGGCGGTATTTCAATGATTTCAAATATGTATTCACATGTCAGCTTGTGTTATTTGAATTTCAAGAATTTAAATTAACATATGTATAAATAAGAGGTCATTTCACTATGTTTCACCCAAAAGATTTCAAGCAGCTAAGAGCATTCAAGTGAGCATTATCAAGAGAATTTCCAAGGAATTCAAGATAAGGTTTGAAGAAGATTATTGCAGCAATCAAGATTCCATTATTTTTTCAAAGCTTTCTTATATCATGCATGTTGTTTGAGCTAATATATTACTGCAGTGTTTAAGATCCATTCAAGCATTCAAAGGCATTATTTCAAGTCAAGTTTCATGATCAAGATACACATCCATTGAAGCCATCTCATGCAAGTTTTAGATCTATATTTCAAGGTTAAAACAAGGGTTTGTTCAGTTGTGACATAGCTTTGTTCATTCATCATTATTTCATGCTATTTCATTTTATTACAAGCTTTAATTACGAAGATGAGGTTTGAACAAGGCAAACCCCTATTCACCTAACAAATAATTTTTTTCTCTCTTGACGTGTGTTTGCATATTTTAGGTGGAAGATCTATTGGAGAGAAAAATTCAAAAGTTGGAAAAGTTGTCAAAGTTGTCACCATCCTTGCAATTTCACAAAAACTAATCTACAAAAATTATTCTTGGCTTTCTAACCATGAGCTTCAGGAATCTGGAAGTGCAGACATAGCAAAAAAAATCTTAGAAACAAATTTTCAAGAGCCCTAGCTAGGAGCCATTTTCCATAGGGTGAATGAGTCCTCAATAAGCATTGAAAAAAAACTTTTGGTAACTGGTGCACTTCACTTTCTCATTCTCAGATCTACAATTTGACTATTGGTTCCATCAAAATTGAGTTTTAAATATTTTACATGGACTTTATAGATCACAATTTGGATTTTTTTTTCTATTTTTAATCTTTCTCCCCAAAGTGTTGTTTGACTCACACCCCCATCCTTGCATAAAATAGAAATTTGCAAGATTCCTCAAAGAATTCACTCACCCAAGGGTTGAAAGTGGATTTTAACTTGAGGAATCTCATTTCCTGAATGTAATAGAAAAATAGATGGTTCATTACACTCATTCTGAATTTTCTATTTATAGTAAGTTTGGTGAAATATTCTAGAAATTTAGTATAAAACCCTATGTCTTTGAACCTTAACCCATTTTTTGGTGTCATTCACCTCCTAGGAGCACCATCTATAAAAAATACCTTCATGAATGCATGAGAGAAGAACACGGGTTATTTCAGCAAGAAAAATAGTGAATAAAATAAGATAAATTACATAGTATACAATGGTGCCTTATAAAGGCATGAAAATATGTGATGGGTATAAAAATTCCTGATACGAGAAACAAAACTACTCAAGAATAATTAAATGCATAATCATGCCTAAGTAAACTTAAGCGAGTAAATGGTAAAAACCAACTAATGCAACACCCCCCCTTAAGTGCAACTTAGGGAGAATATTATGCAAAAATGAAGATGCAATATGGGTCCTACCTACACAAGCATGTTAGGTATCCATTTACAATGCAAAATAGAAATATCTCACAACTGGAGAAAAGGATATAAACCCTGTGGGAAAAAAACCCTCTCCAAAAGAGAGAAAAGAAAACAAAAAACTGATGCATGGATGGAGGACTCAAGCACACCTCCAAGGACTACATACATATTTTATATACAATCAATGGCCCCCCCACAATTGGAAAAGAGAGACTCTATGTAGCTCCCCCAAAATGTGTAATCACCTACAAAAATGTTAAGTGCTTGAAGACAAAACATAATCCAATGTCAAAAAACAAAGTGTCTCCCTTTACGAAGAAACAAAACCAAGTACAAATGCAAGAATGTTTCGCACTCTAGATAGGAATTGAAAGAAAGAAGCATGAAAATGTATGATGATGTATCTAGAGTCTTCTCATGTGTCGCCAAGACCTTAGAAGATGATGCCACAAACCAATCAGGAACATGCCCAATCACAATAGGAGGTGACAAATAAGGTACCATTGGAAACTAATTTTGAACATTCTCTAGAGACTGAGATGGAGTGACAACAGTTGTAACACAACTATTATAATATAGGAGCGATATACCCTTAAATGTGTCTTCGAAGTCAAAAATGTGAGATTCTATGAACAATGAACCAATGTTCAGAAAATACAAATCCTAATCAGGAAGAAAATGAAATACTTATTGCATCACCAAAAAGTGTAGACATTGACATTTTTTGCTCATTTGGACCTTTTCTTGTGGATTTTGGACCACTTTTAGCCTATTTTTACATCTTTCCAAGCCTTGTTCCAAAGTGTTGTAAGGTGTTGTAAAACATTTTCACACTCTCCTAGGCTTGCCATCACCAAATAAACCCCTTCTTATGCTACAATTACTGGGCTTAATACACATACAAGTCCTACCTTAGTGTGTTTTCATGATACAATCCTGACAAGCATAAATAATCACATTCCAATTACCAACAACCAATGAAAATTTCCCAGGTGGACTAGGTCACCACTTTGGGTGACCTAGTCCCATGTGGCATAAATTTCAATTTTAACTCAAGTTTCTTTTAGGATTTTGTCTCTAAAACCCTAAGGTCAGCCTATATGGTGTTATTTTGGGAAAATTAGGGCATAACTTGTATAAACAAGCCTAAAAACCCTAATTTCTCATTAGATGCATCTCTCAACTCACTCTCCTCTCAATCTCTCCCCTCTCCTTCTTCTCAAGAAAGCTAGGGTTTTTGCATACTAAGTCATCAGGACATATCTCCAAGGCATTCAAGGGTTGAATCTTTGCTGCAACTCAAGATCTATCATCATGATAAGGTATTAAGTCCATTAATTTGAATTTCATTATTTCTTACTTTTCTTCATCATTTTATTTAATTATCTAAAAGGGGCTTGACCAAGGCAAGCCCTCAATCCCTAACAATCAACATTTCTTCTTCTTTCTTTGTGTGTTTGTAGATTTAGGTATCTTGGAAGCTTGGAGATCATTGAAGAGTGGATTGAAGACATTTTTAAAACATCTCCTTGTTGGCTAGGGAAAAGCATCCATTGGAAGTCACTTTCAAACCCAAGAATCAAAGTTTCAGATTCAGACACTTGGAGAAGAAAAAAGTGAAGACCAAGACCTCCATATCCCATGTTTCAGACTTCCCAAAAGGCTGAAAGGGACTAGGTTTCCATTAGTGGTGACCTACTCCCACCATATATGCATTTTTGGGTTTTCTATAGTTCTGAGTACTCTTTTGGTAGAAATGGGTACTAACAGATTTTCCCGATAGAAAGACTAGGCAACCCAGAATGGCGTAAGTGTCCTCAAATTTTGCATCAATTTTTCTAGGATTCTAGACCTTCATGCCATCCCTCTTCAAATTCCAGGTGCACATATTCCTTTCTGTTCATTTCGGTAGTTTTTTGTTTATGTATCCTAGGTTATTTTGCATATCTTAATGTGTTTTCCAACAAAGTTACATTTCTTAGGTTTTACCTTTTTAGTTAGTTTTTTTTTCATTCTATTTCATTTAGACATAATCACACACAACATAGTCCCTATCTTTGAATGAACTTACCTAGAAGGATATCATTAGGTGAAAGAGAGTCATTTCCTAACCAAGTGCTCCTAGGTAAAAAACCCTAGGAGCCTATATGGGGAATCCTCTTTCCCTTCTTGTATATATTTTTGGTGGTTCACTTGTTGTAATGAATCATTGGACATTCTTAGTGAATCATCAACACAAGATGAATGGTCCTACTAAACAATAATTATAGGAGCCTCAATCAATGACTTCACACTTTAAATCATTGAAGGTGAAAGTACATCAACTATCCCTGATGGAGAAGAAGGACCATCTCGAGAACCCTGATAATCCTCATCTAAAGATTCAATGTATTCCAAAACTCCAAACTCCTACATAGTAGTGTGATCATAGGGTATCATGTCTAAAAAATGAAGAGGCACAAGAAAATCTAAAACAGGATCATCTGGGAATAGCCCAGTATCAGGATCTCCATGTATTTCCCAAGTTTTAGTTCAAAGAATTTGACATGCAAAATGATCAATAGCATTCAAAGTGGCATCATCAATATGCATTGCAATAACTCCTAGTACGTGATCTATTTTTCAATTCCATGCAAATTTCTTACTATCAGTACTAGGAAGGGGAACAAGATTATTTAAATGTGGCAAAAAATGGAGCCATCTAAGATGTTTTATGATACCATCTCCCCATTTTTTATAGTTTCCCCTTTTCAACATAATCACAACAGGATGAAATCAGAACCACATAATCAACTATGACAAATCTCCAAGAGTACAAGGACATTAACCTTTAACAATAATTAGAAACTCCCAAATACTACAAATGAAGCCTTCTCAAAATACTCCAGGAAGAAATAATGTAAAAAAGGGATGAGAATAAAAAAAAATTGAGCAAAAAATTAAACACCTTACTGGATTCTTGGGCCAAATCACTCGCCAAACACAAAAGCAAGATAACCTCCTATGAGACTTGCTCACAACAACCAAATGTAAAGAAATTCTATTTAAATAGCAAAAAAAATCCCACGCTACCAATGTGGGATTATTTCTTTCAGCAATCTTCTAAATGGCCCCACCTCCACTTCAGTTGCATAAAAGCCCTAAATAAATATTTTGGGGAAATTTTTTCAAAAGGTGTATATCCTCCCTGAAGAAACGAGCCTCCAAAATTACAAATTTCAAGTACCAAATGGAAGTCCTCAAAAAAAAATTGATTCCCAAATCTCTAAAATTCAGACTTTCAAATGACAATCATAGTGAGGAATCATAGAAAATTGAAAAATGATAGCAATTTTTTTGAAAAAACTCCCACGCCTGAACAAGGAGCAACCAGAAGCGAGGGCTTGTGTTAATGTGCCTAATGTCTTCCAATGTTGCTTGCTCTTGTCTTGCTTGACCTATCACCAATGTAGGTTTGGAGCCTTGGATATTATGTGGGGTTGCTTGTGAAGGGTGAGCTGCTAAAAGTTCCAAGACCAACACACTTAGGGATGATCTGTAGGTTGATGGAAATACATAAATATGGTGCGACCTTTGAATTGAAAATCAGGCCCTCTTGGAAATCAATGCCCAACCACCAATTCATTTCACAAAAACAATCCTTTTATGCACAGGAAACAAATATGCTAGCATAGAAGAAAGCATCGCTACAGAATAGGAAAAAATGCACCGAAGGATTACAATTGCCTCCCAAGTGAAAATCATGGTTGTAATGGAGATCAGCCAAGGAAATAATTTTTCTACCACAAGGAGAGGTAAATGCCACTTTCTAAACCAAAAAGGAACACCTTCAGTTGAAAATTGGCCTCCAACTAGTCAAAATCTAGCCTTCAAGACAATTTCAAACGCAACCTTCAATGATAGTGTAAATTGTGCCTCTAGTCAGGTTTGGGCTTTCTTAGGAGAAAAAATGTGCCTCTTTCAACAAAAATGATAGTCTCAACAAGAAATGGCCCTCTTAAAATTGCGTCACCTACTCAAAAAAACACAGCCACCCAACATAGAATCGATGACTTTGCTCAAGAAATTCCAACTCCTCTTACATCTGCCTTCAATAGGTTAAAAAGGAAGGTCTAGAATTGCATTTGGAAGCCTCCAACAGATTGAATTTGAGCCTCTTGGGAAAAAAATATCCTTTAAAATTACTGGTTCTTCATCAACGGGAAAAATGCCTCCACCACAGGTTCAAATCACTGCCTCCAAATTAAGTCCACCCCCCTAAATTTTTCTTGGAACAAATGGTGGCTTCCAAATATCAAATTCAAGGGAAAAAATCATGAACAACAAGAAAAAGAAGAATAAAAGGAAACTTTGAAATTTTTAAAAAATTAAATGCCGAAAAAATAAACGATCTCAAAAATCTTTGATGAAAACTATCAAGGAGTTGCAAAATGGGTGTCTCTAAAACCATGTTCATGTCATACACCTCCCAAGAGCGCCATCTACAGAAAATACCTTCACGAATGCATGAGAGAAGCACATAGGCTATTTGACCAAGAAAGAAAGTGAATAAAATGAGATAAATTACATAGTATACAATGGTGCCTTATAAAGGCAGGAAAATATGTGACAAGTATAAAACTTCTTGATACGAGAAACAAAACTATGCGAGAATAAATAAATACATAATCATGCCTAAGTAAACTTAAGCGAGAAAATGATAAAAACCAATTACTCCAACACAATTTTTCTATGTTTTTATCGTGAACATTCATCTTTTAATTTGTCTCGTGTTTTCCTTTTAGGGATTACACAAGGCGTCAAGACATTTAGGTCTCTTCCATGTTGACCCGAAATATTTTCTTTTTTTTTTCCCTCTCTATGTGTCATTCTTCCTGTTCTACAAGTATTTGGGGAATGATAATGTTTCTAAGCTCTATAACAACATTGTAGAAAATATATATTAGCCCTCAATCCATATATCCCTTACGTGTTTTTGGGGGCAACACCTTCCGGTTTACATGATCCAGATTCATTTGGAAACATATGACTTGGAATAGGGATTTTCGAGTAAGCTCTCATGTCTTCTTCTACTCTAAAGTTATTGCTCACAATAATGGTGTTAGCAATTCTTTTAAAGTGGGGGCATATATCGGTGTCCTCACATTCTTTATGTGTTTTTCTTTATTCTTTAGTGGTGATGCGACACACTGCATTCCCCAAGTTTTGATTCTCTTATTCTTGGACTTGTCCTCTCTTGGAGATATTAAGCATGTTGATCCCTAAGAAGAAGACCTTATACAAACTAAGCAAGATCCCTTTGAACAAACTGTATATAATGTTCATAAGTGTTTAGCATAATACAACTTTTTAACCTTGTGAAGCTCAAAATCCAAATGTGTGTGGTGCCCTATCAGAGTCGTGGGAAGGATAGCTTTGGTATGGTAAGTATAGGTAGAGCTGACATAGAGGCATGAATTTCTCACTAAGCTACTTCCCTAGGGGATCACCTAATGGATGACCTGAGGTTCCAATAGCCTGGAGTGAGCGTACATGTCATTTGCATAGTAGACATCGAGTTTTTCTTGTGAACATGAAGGAAAAATAGTCATGTTCCACATCATTTTGGGACAGTCGTAGCTTGATCCTACCCCTTACTTGGAAAAACAATCGTGTTCCACATTGTGTTGGGTGGTCGTAGCTTGATCCGTCATCTTTTTCTTCTCTTAGGCTTTGATAGTGTATGATTGAGTATCTTTGTCATTGTTGCATACATAAGTGTCTTGAATGTCTACTTTAATGTGAGTTTGACATGGGGTCATACACTCACTAAAGTGGGGGCTAAATATAATGTAGAGAGAAGTATCCCTTTTTCACATCTAATTTGAGAAAGAATATTAAATAAAAGGACTAAACTTTGCCTTGGTTTAGTGTTGGAATATCTATTTTACATATTCACACGAAGTTTAGGGACTTTTAATTAATGGACTTAATTGTGCTGTATTTATTGTGTTGTAAGGTATACCTTTACACTTTTACACTAATCTAGGGCTTTATTAATTAATTGAGGTTAATTATGCCTTAATTGACCCCTTTAATTCAAATTTGTCTAATTAATTACAATTTCAGAAGAGGAAAACCTGGCATTCATTAATGTCATAACATAACATTTAACATTGGAGAATGTGTCTTCTAGGTAAGTATCCTAGGATCCATTCACCCGAGGGCGACTAGATCCTCACTTAGACCTAGGACCTAAATGTAAAATATGTTTTCGGTGATATTTCAATGATTTCAAATATGTATTCACATGTCTTCTTGTGTGATTTGAATTTTGAGAAAATATGTTAACATATGTATAAATAAGAGGTCATTTCACTATGTTTTGTTAGTGTTACATTATATTTTTGCATAATCATAGGCTAACTTAAGCCTACTTAGGTAGTCATTATGGAGTTGTCCACCTCAAAATTAGCATCTTTGACACTTCTTTTCCGCCTCATACTTGGTTATTTGGGAGTTTGGAGAGTCATGCTTAGTTATTTGGGAGTCTCGAGAGGTGTTGATTTTCTTCAACACCTCATGCTTGCCCGATCTCCTTTATATGTACATCTCCTTATCTGTCTAATACATGGGTTGAATTTATGCATTCTATATTCACCGTGCTTATTCAAAATCTTTATGATTGTTGGTTCTTTCATGGTATCAAAGCCACTTAGGATTTTAGCAGGTCCTAAAAGTAAAGTAAATATTTTTTTTTTCTTCTTCCATCTCCCCTGTTGCTTTGCTCATGAGCCTTGTGTAGTTCTCAAGATTCGTATTTTTTGTTTGAGCCCGTCGTTTGGCTCCTTATAGCCATTTTTCCTCTCCTTATTCTTCTTTTCTTGTAGCGGCAATTTGTTTGTTTGGGGCAGATAAATAGCTTGTGAGGGTGTTTTGTCTATACACCAGTGAAGTATTTTGTTTATATTCTTCTCGATTCATTGTTCAACAAGAAGGAAAATGCTTTTATTTGTCTATACTCTACTCGATCAATCACTCTTTGTTGTGCACTTATCTGCATAGGGAGGGAGAATCATTATTTTTGAGGCACATTCGCTCGTGGAGGCCTGCGGCAAGGAGAACGTCTTTTTTTACTGCACGCATCTCTTAATTTGTAGATCTTTTGAAAACATTTACTCACTCTTTGCAGGCCACGATTTAGTTGTGCGGGCGTTTTGTGAGGTGGGAGGCCATGTATAGGGTGAGAAGGTGCTATTTAGGCGTGTTTCATCAGCAAAGACCAAAATGCATCTTTCCAAGTTTTTTTCTATTGTCTAGCAACAATCTAGACCCTTGTTGCCATTCAACGAAGTGATTTCTTGTTTTGCAAGGCCAAGTGTTGTCCCCTGTGTGTGTTAATAAAAATTAACTCATGTTGATCACTCTTTGCAGATTGAAGGTGCTGGCCAGTCATGAAATCTCTCAACTAAACTTTAGACTCTTTCTCTAAGCCGCATCTTAGTTCAGGGGCGTGCTTTTTCACAGTAGGGCATGAGTTTTTGTCGTGCAGATTACTTACGTGCAGGTGTCATTTTTTTACGTGGAAATAGGTCCCCTTTTTTCCCTTCTATTTTTATCTTTTGGTGTTTGCAATATTTTCTACTAATCATAAATTGTATTTTGCAAGAAGGACCAGTCCATTTGTAAATGGTGAAACACTCAAAATATGTCACACTTTTTGCAACATAGCTCCCATTCGAGTTTTATTTTTTTGTAAAAGTATATATCTATATATATATTTCACCACAAATCCAAAGAGCACAAAATCACACTCCTCCTATAAAGTGCCTGTTTGTGTCCTTTTTAGGTGATTTACAGGCACTCCTATAAAGTGTCAAACTGGGGGAAAACAAATAATCATGGGGGGTATTGTGTGTGGTTCATTTTCACACTTCCTCGAGAAGTTCTTGTGTTTGTTGTGCTTTTTCACTTTTGCACACATTTCTAATTTCTTCTTTTCCGCATTTCTACAAGCAGCTATCTAAGTCAAAGTAGTATGGAATCTAATTTTACTATAGTTCCCTTAACACATTTCAATTATCATGATTGGAAGATGAAAATTAATTCTTGTACTTAAGAACAAAGGCTTATATGGGGTAACTATGGGAATAGAGAAAAAACCTACAATAGCTGAAGACAAAGAAAAGTTTTTCAATAAGTGTGATCAAGCATTTGGCTTCCTATATCTAAATTTATCTCTTGATTTGTTGTTTCATGTTGACAACTTGAAAAAACCCAACCAATTTTGGGAAGGTCTTGGAAAACTATTTGGGAAAATAGATGAACTTAGAAGCCATGAGTTGGAAAATCAACTCTTAAGTCTTAGTCCTAGGAGATTCTCAGCTTTACAAGAATTTTTCACTAAGTTTAAATCTTTGAAGATGCATTTAAAAGATTGTGGAATTGACAAGAAAGTGGATAAAGTATGGACAAAAATGAAAGACATTTATGAAGGGAATGAGAGAGTAAATTTTTCAAGGAAACTAACTGCTAAGCAAAAAATTGAGAACTTGAGAATGGAAGATGGAGAAGACATTGCAAGCTATTATCAGAGAGTTGAACTTATAACAATAGAAATCAAGAATCAAGGTGGTACCGTGACAAATGAAGATATAATTGAGAAGATCTTGATGACCTTACCAGACATTTATAGTGATAAAGTTTATGCTCTTGAAGAACAATATGATCCAAAGAAATTTATTAAGGAGCATCTATTCAGTGTCTTGACTGCATTTGAAATGAGAAAGTTTGCAAGAGATAAGGAGAATACTAAAACAACCTTTAAAGAAATGAAGATAGAAGATGATCTGGATGATGATGATACAGAAGATCTGGAAGCAAATTTCACAATGAGATTGAAGAAAGGTACTAGTAAATACAAAGGTAAGTTTTCTTTTAAGTGTTTCAGTTGTGGAAATATTGGTCATTGTGCATCAAGATGTCCTAATAGTCTTACACAAAAGAAGAACAAGGACAATAGTAATAATTACAAAGATAAGAAGGATAAGACGTTCAAGAAGTTCTATTATGTCAAGGAAGATGTAGGAATTTCTGATGATGAATCTGACTTCGAGGAAGATAAAGATGAATGTTTGTTTCTAGCCCTTGAAAAGAAATGTGCAAAGGAATTCAGTCTGGAGAGCAAGAAGGATAAAATAGAAGGTACTCCGGTAACTAATTTCCATGCCAAACAAGATGAAGAATTTTGGATAATTAACATCAGATGTTCAAATCATATGACTAGAGATAAGAGTAATTTAACTAAACTTGAGAAGTATGATGGAGAAAATTCATGTTTGGAGATGACTCTAGTGCTAAGATTTTTTGTAAAGGAACAATTAGATTTGATGGAAAACACAATACTGACGATGTTTATTATGTAAAGGGTTTAAGGCATAATATATTAAGTGTTGGACAAATGTGTAGCAAAGGTTTTAAGCTTGTTTTTCAGGATAACACTTGTGAGATCAGAAAAGGATCTGAAACTGTGGTAGCAGCTAGAAGAAAAATTCATAGAAACATCTATCAACTTAAAGGTGGTGATGGTCAGTGTTTTGTTTCTTAGATCAGTGAGAGTCGGCTCTGGTAGCAGAGGATGGGACATGTGAATTTTGATAATCGGGTTAGGATCAGTTCTAGGAAAGTTGTTAGAGATCTGCCTAGAATCATAAAGCCTTCAAAATTAGTCTGCATAAGTTTCTAGATGGGAAAATAGAAAAGAAACGATTTTAAAGGAAAGGATCAATCATCTACCAAAATGCTAGAATTAATCCATATAGACCTTTGTGTTCCTACAAGAATAGGAAGCCTAAGTGGTGATAGTTACTTTATTCTCTTGATTGATGATTACTCTAGGATCAAATGGGTTACATTTCTTATAGAAAACGCTTGGGATTTTGATAGATTCAAAGTGTTTAAGGAAAAAGTAGAAAATGAGTCAAATCTAAAAAATAAATGCTTAAGGTCTGATTTAGGTGGATAATTTACTTTTGGTGAGTTCAATGCATTTTGTGAGGAACACGGTATAAAAAGACACTATTCTGCTCCTAGAACCCCTCAATAGAATGTAGTTGTCCAGAGAAAGAACTAGACTGTTCAAGAGGCTGCAATAACTATGATGAAAGAAGAAAATTTTCCTGATGTGTATTGGAGAGAAGCAATCCATATTGTTGTTTACATTCTTAACAGAGTTTAGATCAGAGGTAACAACACTAAGACTCCTTATGAGTTATGGACTGGTAAGACTCCTACTGTTAAATACTTTAAGGTATTTGGAATTAGATGTTATATTAGAAGAGATGATTAAAATATTGGAAAGTTTGATGCTAGATGTGATGAAGGAATTTTCCTTGGATATTCCAATAATAGATCAAGGAAAATAATTGAAAGTGCTAATGTGAAGGTTGATGAATCTCTGTATAGCCCAGTGGAAATAAATTAAGTTGAACCTAATGATCCTATCTGAATGCAAATACAAGAAGAAGAAAAGGAAGAGACTCTGGAACCTACACCCAAGACTCCTAAATATGTTTGGAGAAATCATCCAGGGGAACAGATAATTTGAGACAAAAGTGAAGGAGTGAAGACAAGAAGCAAAGTGGTTGAGGTAAACTTATGTTTACATTCTAAGATAGAACCTAAGACTGTGAATGAAGCATGTAATGATGAAAGTTCGGTTAGAGCAATGAAAGAAGAACTACAATAGATAGAGAAGAATCAGACATGGGAACTAGTCCCTAGACCTACAAACAAGAATGTAATTGGTTCAAACTGGGTATTCAAAAACAAGTTGAATGAAGATGGTGAAGTGGTAAGAAATAAAGAAAGACTTGTATGTAAAGGATATTCATAGGTTGAAGGAATAGATTTTGAAGAAACTTTTGCACTTGTACCAAGAATGGAGACCATCCAAATGTTCTTGGCATTTTCAGCTCATAAAGACTTCAAAGTATATTAGCTAGATGTCAAGTCTACATTTCTGAATGGAGAACTAGAAGAAAAAGTATATATGGAGTTACTAGAAGGTTTTCAACTGTCAGACAAACCTGACATAATTTGTAAATTAAAGAAGGCATTATATGGAATAAAGAAAGATCCTAGAGCTTGGTATTCTAGACTAGATAGATATTTGACAAAGTAGGGATATAATAAAGGGTCCACAAACAACAATCTTTACTTCAAGGTTGAGATAAAAAAATGTTGATAATTGTGGTATATCTTGATGATGTCATCTTTGATGGAAATGAAGGTATATGTAAGAAATTTCTTGAAAAGATGCAAAAAGAATTTGAAATGTCTATGATTGGTGAACTAAATTTATTTCTTGGACTTCATTTAAACCAAACTGACAAAGGGATATTCATTTCACAATCTAATTATGTTAAGGAATTGTTAAAGAAGTTTGGAATGGATAACTCCAAACCGGTTTGTACCCCTATGGTAACTGGATGTAAGCTGAGTAAGAAAGATGGATCTACTAAATTTGATCAAAGCATGTGCAAATCCATGATTGGTGGACTATGTTATCTTACTACCACTAGACCAGACATTATTCCTGCAATATGTTTAGATGCAATATTTCAAGAAGAACCGAATGAATCACATGTTACAGCTGCGAAAAGGATATTCAAATATCTTAAAGGAACTCCAAATTATGGGCTATGGTATCCAAAGGATAATGATTTCACTTTGGATGCCTACACTGATGTAGATTGGGCTGGTTGTTTTGATGACTAGAAGAGTACAAGTGGTGGTGCATTCTTTCTTGGAGGAAGATTAGTTTCATGGTTGAGCAAGAAATAAGATTTAGTTTCTTTATACACTACAAAAGTAGAGTATATTGCAGTAGTATCCTGCTATACGCAAGTATTGTGGATGAAGAAAACCTTAATGGGCATAGGTGTGGTGAGTGATGAACCTATCTCTATATTTTGTGACAATACAAGTACTATAAACATTTAGAATAATCTAGTGATTCATTCTAGAACAAAGCACATATCCATCAAGTATCACTTCTTGAGGGAGAAGGTATTGCAAAATGAAGTTAGACTTGAATATGTACCTACCAAGGAACAAGTTGCAGACATATTCACTAAGGCCCTTCTGAAGGATACTTTTGAGTATCTTAGAGGGAAGTTAGGGATTTCTGCCCCTCTTTCTTTGAACTAAGTGTGCATGGAGGTGCATCAATCTAGTGGATTCACATAATATTTTTTTTTGGATTGATGATTGAGGTCTACTCCTCAGGGGGAGTAGAGAAGTGCATTGTTGCAGAATTTCATGTGGGTGTACTCCTAAGAGGGAGTGAAAATAGATTTATATGGAAATAATTTCCTTTTCCATTGATGTCAAAGGGGGAGAGAGAATCATGTGAAATTTTTATGCTTGGTAGGTTGTCACTTCTAAAAAACATGTATGTTGTTTTTGATGGCTTTTCACAAAATGTGTTTCCATCAAAGACAAAGGGGGAGATTGTTGCAAGTATGGATGTGTTTGGTGGTGTTTTCGTTAATATTGTCATTGATGTCAACACAGTTCAAGTTTTTGTAGATGGTATAGAAGTTCTTAGAGTACATGGAGCTATATTTATGAAGTGGTAGTTATGTTTTTGCCAAGTTCTTTTGAGAGAATTGGAGAAGCAATGAAAGCAATGTTGAAGTGTGCTCTGGTATTGTGCTCTGCATTTCTCCTGTGTTGATCTTATGCCCGTGCGGATCTATAAGTGTGTTCATAAGATGCAATGGGTCGTATATCCTACATTTTATCTTTTGGGTTGATGGAGAATATTAGATATGTTCACCGATGTGTGAACTGGTTTGCCAGAACTATTTTTTGTGGACTAAGAGAAATGTTTTGGCTCTGCAATCTTCTGATATTTATTTTCAAATCTCGTGGATTTGGGAGATGACTCTTTCTGATGGTTTATGGGTTCTGACAATTTTCTTGTTATTTGGTGCTCGGAAAGACCTTCTCTAGAGCTCTTGTGCTTTTGTTGATTGGTCTGCTTGGACTGGTGAAGAGTTCTCTGCAAATCAAGTTTATTGTAATTGTTGCATATGTACCTAAGGTGTTCTCAAAGATGGTTAATTGTATGATTCAGCGTGTTGAGTAATCCACATGTTATTATCTTATTAGAGATGCATGTACTTCAAATATTATTAGTGTTTTTCTTAGCTTTGGCTGACCTGGTGTTTACACATTACATTAAGCCATTCCATCAATTTAAGAAAGTGTGTGCATGATCCAAGATGTTGTTTGGGTCCTCAATTAAATACATTATTAGTCCTCTTACATTCTTATCCACTGCACGAATGTTGAGTAGCCAACCTAGGTGAATATTTCTAAGGCTAAAGATGGTATAAAATAAAATCAAGTTGTGGAAAATTTCATATACATCCATCATTCGATTCGAGCAAGAGAAGTGTGCTAAGAAGTGCAAAAAGCAGAGTGTGGAAGAGAAAGTTGAGGCAGCTGTACTTTAAGGTGTTTGATTCTTGCAAGAAGTTAGTTGATCGCATCTACAAAATTCTGATTAGGTTGCGAATGTGTGGACCCCTAGTGGTGGATCTTCATTTATTTCTTTTCTATTTTTATGTATGTAGTGAGCCTCCTTTCTAGATAGTGAGTCCTTATCAAGGTAGTGATCCCTTAATCCAGCTAGTGAGCCTTTGTATCATGGTAGTGATCCCTCTAGCAATGAGCCTTTGTATATGGTATTTCATTATTACTATATTGTGAGTTAATCCTCATCGTGGATTTTCCCTCATTGGGTTTTCCACGTAAATCTGGTGTTTCAGGTGTTTGTTTTCTGTTATTTCCATTTCATGTTTACACTTAATAATAGATTGGAGTTAAGGTAAAAATATTAATTTTATAAGTAGAGTAATTTGATACAACTGATTCACCCCCCCTCTTAGTTGTCTTGTGCATTTCAATAGATGGTTACCTCTTATTCTACCAAAGTCATTCAAATATGTCTTAAGAACCCCAATAGGATTGACTATCAACCTCTTAAGGTGAGCCAATACATAACTAGGAGGACTTAGGAGGGGTTTCCTTTCGAATTAAGGGGTTCACCACCAAGCAAATTCTTGGAAAAGACAATGTTTGAAAACACACTATGATATGCAAAACACTTAAAATGAGCTAAATGAAGCTTACAAATACTCAAAATGAACAAATCCAAGTTAGAATATGTGTACTTGGAAAACTTGGAGATACCAATGGGATTATTGAAATGCAAACAAACTACCAAAATATGTCTGGGAGGACTAAGACACCTTTTCTCTCATCTTAGTCCCTTTGGTGTTTTTTGGGGCAAACAAAAAATCTTCGGATAACGAAACAGAACCCTAAATAATCTCTAGAAGATTCCACTTGGAGGACTAAGACACCTTTTCTCCCACCTTAGTCCTGATCTGAATTTGTAAAAAATTGTGAATGTAGTCTTGAGTTCCCAGATCTGCAATGGCTTCCTCTCGAATCTTAGGTTGTAAAATAGTCGGATCTGACAAGTAGGTGAGTTTTTGTGAAGATGACAAATTTGCAATGCAAATTATCAACTTTGAAAACTTTTCACTCCAAGTGATCTTCAAGTCTTCAACCTAGATCTGCAAATATAAATGGACAAGATGGAAAAACTTGTTGATTGTTAATGAATGGGGGTTTGCCTTGGTCAAACCCCTTGTTGGTAATTAAACCTTGAGTTGAAACAAAAATTATGAAAGAGATGGTGAATGAATAATATGCAATGCTACAACTCACCAAATCCATGCATAGGCTGCAAACTTGTGTGTAATAGATGCAATGGACATGGATCTTGAAATGTTTGATAGATCTTGAATGGCTTGCTTTCTTAGATTTAAACCCTACATCACAAATTTTATCGCAATGACACACATGATGCAAGATGAATCTTTGACATGATGCTTGAAACTTTATAATTTCTTCAAATTCTTGATGAATTGCTCTTGAATTCTCTTATGAAATAAATTATGCTATGATGAATGCTCTCACAAAAGATTTAGATTGCTTAGGATGAAAATGAATTAATATACCTTGTATTTATACTTAATCTATACTTATTCCGAAATCATATCACACAAAGCCGACATATGAATTCAATGAATAAAGGAGGTTAAATCCCACCAAGATTTGAAATTAAATCTTGAAAAAGACTCAATGAGGACTAAGACACGTAGGTGGCATCTTAACCCCAAGTGATGAAACTTGGGGCATAGCCACCAAAAAGGGGCCCAAAATAGATGCCTCAAAACTAGGGTCCCAAAACCTCGGGGGAATAAAGACGCCCTTAGTGGTGTTTTCGCCCAAACCAAACATTAGGGACATGCCAATCAGAGTCACTAGGAGATCACATATGCATTGGAGAATGTGAGGATTAACCAAAAACATATGTCATTCATAGGGCTTGTGGACATAAAATAGGACCAATTATGCCATAAAGAAGGATAAACAAAGTAAGGCAAGCCCAAACGAGTGTGAAAATGCAAGGGTATGCATTTTTTGACACTAGATTTAGCCCCCACTTTAGTGAGAGGATGAACATGCTTCAAACTGACACTAAAGTAGCCAGCCACAATCAAGAGGGGTTCAAATGTACAAATGTTAGTAAGATAGGATGACAACAATTAAGAGGGTAGCCAAGCCCCCAAGATTATGATCCTATGGCGAATGAACATGGGCACAAAGGAAAACGGTTGAAGATGTTATATGAAGCCAAAATTATATCACAAACATACACCACCAAAGACAAAAGAAAGGAAAAAAGGGAAAGAACTACAACAAATCAAGCTTCGACTGGCCATCCAACACAGTGGATTGAGTCTACGCTTGAAGAGGGTTTACAAGAAGAATGTGTTGTCCACTATGCAAACAAAACACACACTCATAGGGGCTAGTGGGAACTAGTTGTCCACTAGGTGAGCCCCAAGAATGACCATATCAAAGCCATACCTTCATGACTTTAATAAGGTAAAAAAATAAAATTCACACTCACATGGGCTAGTGAAGCTAGTTGTTCACTAGGTGAGCCCCAAGAGGTCCATATCAATGTCATACCCCCATGAATATGATAAGGAAAAAGAGAAAAATCCATTCTCACACAGGCTAGTGAAGCTAGTTGTTCACTAGGTGAGACCCAAGGAACCGTGTATAAAATACACACCTCCATGACTTTAATAAGGTACAAAAAGAAAATGCAACACAACAAAAAAGAGAGATGTTCAAAGGGATTTTGCTTAGTTTGTACGAGGTCTCATCTTAGGGAACATTATGTTCTTAACGTATCCAAGAGAGGAAAACTCAAAGAAATATCACACTCTTGGAGGAAATCAAACCTAATCACACCACCAAGAAAGAAACACATCGTAGGAACAAAGAAAATCGCGTAATGAAACATGAGTGTCAATGTATGCCCCCTCTTTAAAGCGGTTTCTAATACCATTGTTGTGAGGAATTGCTTTAAAGTAGAAGATATGAGAGATTTTTTGAAAATCCATATGCCAAGTCATATGTTTCCAATAAGCTATGTCATGAAAAAGGGAAAAAGGGTTGCCCCCAAAATGTCACATGTGAGCCAAATTAAGGCACATCACCCACATTCCAATCTTGTTCTTATATGTTCATGAAAGGTGGTCAACTAGCCAAAATAGACAATGAAAAGTGACATATGAGGACAAGGCTATCTAACCCACTACCCCCCACTTAGTACAGAACAAGGGTGAGCCAGAATGAGAAGAGGAACTAGGTGCTTCAACCCAAGAGAGAGCACCATAGTCCTTAAGATGTTTAATTTTTTTCTCAATTCCTTACATTCATTAGTAGTTGTAATTATTTTTTTTTCATATTTTTGGAGGGGGAGAGATCATACGATCTCGAAAGAGTCTCATCAAGATACTCTCTTGGTCAAAAGTAGAGGGTGATTTTTTATTTGCGCAAGATTTCATGTACACACTAAATGATAAGGCTTTAGATGATGATGGAGATAAGGGAGGTAAACCTAGATCTTTCTTGAAAGAGTATGGTACGTTTGTTTTGTTCAGGTGTTCATTGTATCCTTGTGAAGGAGGGAGATTGTATTTCATACCATAACAATCTTCCAAGTCAGATGAAGGGGGTTTATTCTTCTAAGAAGGATTGGCTTCTTCACAAGAACACAAATCCTTTTCAAGTTTATGTGTCATACCTCCATGAGGGATAGGAGTTATATAGCCCTCATCACCATCATGGGATAATATTGTTGAAATAAGTTAAGAGAATGAAAAACAAGGTTATTTTGGTTTAGGTTGTCATATTTTACACTCTCCTATAAAGGAAGATGTAAAACCCCAATCATCATTAAAACTTGTATCTAAAAATGACTCTTTGGACCTTGAGGGTGATATTTTGGATTCTTTATTCAAAGGAGGTGTAAAATATAATGAGCCCCAATTGTCACTAAAGAGTTTGGTATTGATATTAACTTGTACTAGCTCAACTTTTTATTTTGGAATGAAAGTATTAGGGGTGAACCACAAATTTTATGGTGAAAGAGAGGGTTCCTCAAGGCTTTCTAGGGTTTTCAGTTAGCAAAAAGGGGATTTCCTTCACACACTAAAACTTGGAGTTCATTCGAAGTAGTTGCTAGTGTGATTGAATCAGGACTAAGTAGAATGTCCTAGATGCAGTAAACTGAAAATGTAAATGAAGTACTAAAGCCAAACCAATGAAATCTGCATTGTTTGAAACCACATGGCGATATGCAAAAGGATAGAATAAAGATTATACAAGACAAGATAATAGAATAGAAAGAACAAGTGCACCTTGAAACTGATGAGGACTGAAATGGAGATTGTAGAAGCCTCTAAAAGTTTGGAAAATCTGATTTTTATGCCAACTAGGTGACTTAGTCCCAGTTATGGTAGACTACTCTAGGCTCCATTCTAACCAACTAGGTACTCAAATCTTCCAAAATCCTTGAAAGAATCATATAGTGGGACTCAGTCACCACTATCAGTGACTTAGTCCATTTCATCTTTTCAGGAAATCTTAAAGTGGAGTTGGAAGCCTATAGTCTACACTCTACTTTTTCACCAAAATCTGGGTTCAAATAAGAAAAATCATCTACACAGTAGAGTATATTTTGGTTTCTAATGTGGGGTTTTCCTTGGTAAAACCCCTAGTTGGTATTTAAACTTTGAAAGAGACTAGAAATCTGCATAAACCCTATCCCTAAGTGTGTCTAGAACTAGGAAAGTATGAAGTAAAGAAAAACCCTATTCTAATGCGCTAGAATAAGATGTGTAAATGAGATTTGAATGATGCAAGACTTCAATGATCGAAGAAACCCTACAACAATAAACATGAAATGCCAATGGAATGCAAACCTTGAATTAAAATATAGAGAGAAAATGGAAGATGGAACACTTTAAAAACAAGTGTTTAGGTGTGATTTGGTGGCTAGTTGCACCTCCTCAATCTAGATTTCTCCCTGATTCTCCATAGAAATACATGTTCAACTCTTTGAAATCTGAGATCTTCAGTGAGACGTGAGCTTGAAGACCTATAAAAACCCTATTTTTCTGCCCTAAGCTTCAAATTTTCTATAGAAAGAGGAATGAATCTTCTTGTGGAAGATGTTTAACGCTTGATTCTTGATTCTTACTTGTGAAAAATGGTTAAAAGTCCTAAAAAATGAACTAAAAGAAAGTATTTTTAAGCAACAATACCTAATTATCAGTTATTTTGACCTAAGAGGCCGAAACCCATCGGGAATTTTAAACAAGCTGAAGATTTTCCTGCTAAAAAATGCAAATAACCCTAAAAAGGATTGTCACCACCTTGGGCGACTTAGTCCCACCAAGGTTTTTTGAGGTAGGATCTATGAATTTTGAGTGATTTTGGTGTTGTTTTTTGGGGCTTGTATGGTTCCTTAGGTAAAACCGGCTGCAAACTAAAAAATAACAAGTCGTAAGGGCCTATGAATGTTGTTTTAGAAGGGTGATTGATGCAAGGGTACCTAAAGTAGGACCAAATTAGGCATAAAATTGTCCTTTTCTTCAAAGGTATAAAATTTTTGGTGACACATTTAGCCCCCAATTTAGTGCCCATATGACTCTATGTGCATATGCAAGCTGAAGGACTCTAAACAATGCACTTTGTTTCATAAAAGGATATTGATTCAAAGATGGGAGAATGAAGCACCCGACATAGTTATTTGCAAAAACACAACATTAGGACCTGCATCCTACAATACAAACTCATTAGTAGTCCAAAAATCCTCTTATCTAATTCCTAGAGATCAAATTTGAGGGTATATGTATGGCCCCCCTTGATTCTGCTTGCTTTACAGAGGTGGAATCAAGGTACCAATCTAGCCACATCGAATCAGGAAATGCATATCAAAGGGAATTTCCAAGTACCATGCCACATAATGATAGGTGTCTAATGATGTAGGGTGTGGAAACATGATTCTGATGCAACAAACGACATCAAAAATGGAGTTCACTAGCACCCATTAGGTTGTTTTGAATGAAAAGAACTCTAATATGTCTAAGATAGTAAAAGTAGAAATGTGCTTACATGAGAATGAGAAAGATTAAAAAGAATGAAAATGATGTAATGTGTCACTTGCTTCTACATTTTACCTTTGTGTAGCTTGAGAGTGACAAGAGGTGAGTGAAAGATGTCAAGTAGATGTGATTCCACACTGGTGAGACTGGATGTGTTGTGGGACCTGGTGGCATGCGGCGAGCGACATCATGAGGTGAGTGGATTTTGCCATCTTTTCTTTGTGATTTTTCAATTATGGAATGATTGATATACATATCTAGGTTAATTTAGGATCTTGGAAAAAAGTTTTGCGAAGTGTCCCATTTTTTTGCAAAGGGTCCCTTTTGTTCGCAAAGTGTCCCACTTTTTTACAAAGTGTCCCGTTTCTTTGCAAAGTGTCCCAAAATGGTTATAAAGTGTTTAGGCCCTTACAGAAAGCAAACTAGAACAACATTAGCACACTTGTATGATAAATTAGACTAAAATTAAAGATATTAGATGATTAGAGAGCATATTTCAATGTGTTTTGTAGGTACCCACCTATTTGTGGTAGCATCTAGGTGGGAGACAACTGAGCTTCTTGAGAGATCTATCCCCTACTTTATCAATGGTAGACATAGAGAATTTGCAAGAGGTGGGGACCTACTGGGTGTACCTCATGCCCCCCATGAGGTACCATGATCCAATATTGATGGAATTGTGCGAGCAATGGAACACGGATACATGCACCTTCTACCTACCTACTGGAGAGATGAGAGTCAAGCTAGAGGATTTTCACTGTATACTCAGAGTTTCTATTCTTGGGAAGCGAGTGCACCTTTAGAGACACTGTACCTTTCAAGAGCAGCGGGCGGATTTGCAGTACTGCATTGAAGGACCAATTCATTATGATCAGGTGTCACAACAGATTGACCTGGCATTGTTACTTTATTCACAAGCACCAGTGGTTAGAAGGATTATGATACATACCATTACATTAGTACTCCTCCCAGATGGATGAACAACACACCTTGAGGGTGGGCTAGTGCATTTGATATGGGAGATGGCAAGGCATAGGATATTATACGCTTGGGGATGTTACATTCTTGCACACTTGTAATATGATTTGGGACGTTTTGTAATCTGGGAGGTAGATAGTATGGTTCCTAGAGAATATCACTTGCAATAGGCCTACTGGCTTCCCATGTCATACAACAGCTGGGTATCCTCAAGCTTTCAGCTATCCTCTATGGTGATTATGGCAGTATGGAGATTTACATTTTTAGAGAGTGAGGTTCGATCGATTGGAGGAGGATGAGATCCTATGGAGACCTTATCAAATTATGCTACAATGGTCAGATTACACCAGATGGATGAGGAGACTTTAGTTGGATAGATTTTTTTTGGTCAGCATGATCACATAGTACACCATTTCTACTATGATCGATTCATGCGTCCATTCAGACACATTTAGAGACCAACGAGGCCATGATCATCATTCAAGAGATCAGTGTGGAGTGCCTAGAGGCTAGGTGACATAACATTTTTCACTTTAGAGGATTTCATCCAGTGTGACTCTGATTATTTTGATCATGATCAGTCACCGGTCTCTGATGTAGATGATGTTGGTGCCACATGGGATCATGAGGAGTGGTCGGCAGCATCAAGACCAAATCCAGTGTTTATGATTGATTAGATAGTATGATATGTAGGACCAGTGCCAAATGAGGGAGATGAGAGAGAAGATAGAGCCAAGGAGACACACAATAGAGCTACAGACATATTTACTACCATTATTGATGAGAAGAATGATGAGGATACAAATCCAGACTATGATGGAAAAGAGGGAGAGGAGGATGAGGATGAGGAGTCACACTTGAGTGAGAGTGATGAGGCAGCAAATAAGGATTGACATGAGTTGGGAGAGATCTCACCAATCCATATGACCACATCCAAAGCAGCGAGAACAAGCACCAGTACTCATAGTTGAGGAGAGGCTAGCACAACATCCATGCCCCCTGTACAGGATGAGGTTGATATTGTTTATCCTACTGGAGGTATAGGTAATGATATTTAATTTGATGCATGTAATTTCTAATTTAATGTACTTTATATATATATATATATCATGATGTGTACTGATTATTCTTTTTTTTCTATCTTGTAGGGCCCATGGAGGATTGGAGGGATCTCTATTTTCAAGCATCTGAAGAGATAATGGCAATGACTATCAATGAGGAGGAGATGGACTCAGATTATGTGCCTCCACCTATTCTGGAGTGAGATCCAAAGTCACCTAGACCATTTGTGAGACTATGGGCAACATATGAGATCTTGAGGAGACAAGTCCATCGAGTTGATACTGCATCATAGGCATAGACATCGAGGACTCTAGAAGAGTTTGAGATACTAGAGAGAGATGTGGCATGGCTATAGGCATAGAGGGATCAAATAGCAGGAGAGCATCAAGTGGCCCTTGCATTGATGAAGCGGATTGAGTTTGTGATCAGATTTAGTGGATCACTATCTCGATCATGCACGACTATCTCTCGATATCCGACTACTGATGCAACATGAGTACCAGATCCTAATGGATCTGGTAATCATAACCCTCAGTGACATTTTATATTTTGATGACATGTACATGATTTTTTTGATATATATATATGAGTATTTTGATGTTATATGTTCTGGTTTAATGTGTGTGAATGTTAAATGACAATATGACTAATTAAGTAACTATTATAAGATTACTTGATTAATGGCTTCATGATTTAACAAAGCTTATGTGATCTAATAAAAACTTGTTAGAGCTTCTTTTAGATACAATCATAAAGATTAATTATGTTTTCCACTTATGATTTTAAAGCAACATAACACAGAAGAGGAATTTTGAATAGTATGAAACCTAGAGCAATTATAAAAATGAATTAAATAATCACTTCAGTGTTCAAGACACACACATAATTATTTTTCAAGAATGAAGGAATGTGAAATCATATAGGACATAATCCAATAGCTCAAACAACACTTCTCTATGAGTCATACCATTCAAAGGGATTAGACATAATACCGACATAGATGTGTGACATTAATAGGGTCTATAAGAGGAGTCCCATCTCACTTTGTTAATGTATAAGTGCCAAATCCATAATTTTTATTGACCACATAGGGGCCTAACCAATTAGTACTAAACTTGCCTCTTTCTACGTATTTCAAATTTATGTTCCATTGATTTTCATATAAAACTAAATTATCCTTGTTAAATGTCTGAGGAATGAAATGAGTATCATGTTTCCACTGTAATTGTTTAGTGTAAGCTTGAAGATGCTCAAGAGCGTTAATCCGTTGTTCATCAACCATTTCAAGTTGATGTACAATCATTGTTGACAAGACCTTGAAGAGTAATCCGTAATGTGGGGATATCTAACTCTAAAGGTATGATGGCCTCGGCACCATAAACAAGGTTGAAAGGTGTGTTTCTTGTAGAGGAGTGAACACTTGTGCGATAGGCCCATAATGCATATTACAATTGCTTGTGCCAATCGTTTTGGCTTAGATTAATAGTTTTCTTAAGGATTTGTTTGAGGATTTTTTTAGTGCTTTTCGCTTGACCATTAGATTGTGGATAGTAAGGTGTTGAAAAGCGATGTTGAATATGAAAGGTTTCAAGGAACTTCTTCACATCATTATTTTTAAATGGTGTTCCATTGTTTGAAACTAATGCGAAAGGGAGTTCAAAGCGAGCGATGATGTGTTCCAATAAGAAACGACATATCACATCAGTGGTTATGGAATGGAGAGGAATAGCTTCTACCCATTTAGTAAAATAATCAATGGCAATAATGATAAATGAATGTCTAGCGGAAGAGGGTGGTGAGATTTTTCCAATGAGATCCAATGCCCACATAGAGAATGACGAAATAGGGATTTGGGCATAGAGCTCAAAAGTAGGAGCATGAATCAAATTTCTATGTTCTTGGCATTTATGACATTGCTTAACATACACATAAAAATATTTTTCCATATTTTTCCAGTAATAGCCCATGCGAAGGAGTTTTTGTACTAAGGTTTTTCCTCCAAAATTACCTCCACAAGTGCTAGAATGGGCTTGTTCAAGGGCTACATGAGTTTCATAATCCTTGAGACATCATAGGAGAATTGCATTAAAGGATCTTGTATACAACGTATCAGCATTGATCATGTACTTAGAGGCTAAATTTTTGAGGCAAATGCGGGTGTTTCTGGTCGTAGGCTTGATAATGGTACCATATTTTAAATAGTTTTATATAGCGTCATATCATTCACACAAATTATCTGGGAATGTTGGGAGTACATCATCAAATTTATTTCTGATGTAGGGTTTCACGATTGTGTGGATGGTAAACATTACTTTTTCGAAAGGATCTGAAGGAGAGATGTGAGAAGCCACATTAGCCATTGCATCAAGGAAAACTTTAAGACACCCCCCCCCCCCTCAATGAAGGTGTAAAACCCTGGCGAATCCTGTATACTTCTCGATAAAAAATATTAATTTTATTGGCAATTTTTTTTGTTTTTTGGGAAAAAAATAATCCCAATTGGCAAATATTTTATATCCCTGGAAGTCTATGGAAAATCTTGGCAAATTGCAAATTTTTTTAATTGAATAAAATATTTTTCATTGGCAATTAAAATAGCTTTTCAAACCAGAATTTTTTTTCCATTGGCGAATTAATCTTGTTCTCAAAACAGGAAAAAAAAATTGTCGGTGATTAAAACCTTTTCTCAAAGCAAAAAATATATTTTCATTGGTGAATTAAAAATAATCTCAAAATAATAATAAAATCCAGTGGCGAAATAAACGAATATTCCATCAAAAAATCATAGGGACCACTCAATGAATGCTTGATGGATGACTGTAGTTTCATTCTAGAAGTAGATCTCTAAAGCACTAGACTTGCAATTTGAAACCTCCAAAATAACACTAGAACCATTAGATTTGTAGAAATCAGTGGTTGAAATTTTATTACTGTACAAATGGTTCTAAAGTTATGTTTCTTAGCGATTGGGCGACCTCGGTGGGATGCACAACTTTCAAAGTGAAAACTCATTTAATTAATTGTAAGGTGCCATTAAGGGATGTCTTCTCAAATGCTTTCAAATGCCAACTTTAGGTTTAAATTAATCTTTCAAATCCTATGAAAGGATAGCTCTTAAATAAGGACATTGGAGAAACAAATTTAGTAGCAGATTGGCACTTTTTTCTTGGAAAATAAATCATCACTTCTTGTCGGTAAAGTTAAGTGAGTCTGCATATGAAGAAAGGTGGCAGCATTTTGAACTCTGAACTCAGAGTTTCCTCAAAATGGTACTTCCTCCCAATATCAGGGAATTGAAAGATGAACATGTGGCCGTCATGCAACCAAATTTGAACTGGCCTGAAGAAGAGAACTTGGCATCATTTCCCAGCTGTGTTTAGTGGCGTGGAAAGAGAAAACAAGCTATGTCGAGTACAACAGGGTGTTTTTTGTCTTAGAAGAAGAAGAACTCGTTGAATTTCACAATTTAGTTATCGAAATGTAGTCGGAACTGTATAGAGTCTCGATACCTCTAGTGGTTTAACAAAATACATGAATCCTTTTGTGAATTATGAATTTGTGACACATAATGATAAGGGGGCGTAGTTTCAGCTTTTGAATGCTTTTTGAATTTTGATTGTACAAGGTGTGGGGTGACAGGTCTGTGAATCCACATTTTTGGCATCATAGAGATAAAGAATATATTTCTAAATCTATGCATTTATTAATGCTTCCTTTTAATTATGAATGAAATTTGTTTCTTCATGATAATTGTTCAATGTTTATCTATTAGGTCAAAATGTGTATTTTTCCATCTTTGAGACTTTGTATTTGGATTAATTCATTTGTTAAAAGAGAAACTATTGCTTTTATTAATGCTTCCTTTTAATTATGAATGAATTTTGTTTCTTCATGATAATTGTTCAATGTTTATCTATTAGGTTAGAATGCATATTTTTTTATCTCTGAGACTTTGTGTTCGGATTAATTCATTTGTTAAAAGAGAAACCATCACTTTTTTTTACTGATTATGAGAAAAACAAACTTATTGATTAATTCGCTAGCTTCATCGTATTTAATTAAATAAATCAAATTATTTAATTAAGTCCTTACTTGTTCTTCTTATTTGATTCAATAAATCAAAATGATTTAAATCAAATATCAAACCCCTAAAATACTCCAAGTTAATTAATTTGGATTAATTAACCTCTAAACATAATCACCCATTCTCCATCTTTTGACTTAACTTGAGTCAAATCTAAACTCTCAACTAACCCACCCACTTGCACCAATAAATCATTTCTTTGATTTATTAATTCTTCTAATTACTTTCAAAAGGGCGTCAAGATGGAATATTCCTCCAATTTTTAATCTCCCTCCCACATGACTTGTCCATCCAACAAAGCATTAAATTCTCTTACATGTCTCTTACATGTCTCTTACACAAGTCAACTTAGCATTTAATTCACCTTTCATCCCCCCTAAACATGTCATTTCATGCAAATTCAAATTTCAAATTGGCACATTGGCCAAAATGTGCACAAACATCATCCTCTCACATCTTGACAAGTGGCATCTTGTCATTGGCTCATGAATGATCCCACATTCATCAAAATCACTCAATCTTTCAACCTTGAATCTATAAATGCAAAGCATTTCAACAACACAATTTGAGCACTCTCACTATAGGCAACTTGAGTTCACTTTGCATCTCATTGTCTATCATCTCATTTGGCTTATCAAGGATTGGGAAAGGGTTGCTTCCTACACAACAAAGTGGCACCAATCCACTATGAGATAAGGGTTTAATCATGTTTTTGCATATGCTTTTGTTTAGTTTGTTTTGTTCTCATTAGTTGCATGTTTGAACATGATTAGGTATTTCATAGGGATGTTGAGTTTGTTGATTTAAACTAACTTGTGTTAACAACATGAAATGGTTTAAGTCTCTCATGAAAATTTTGACATCCACAAATACCCATCGAGAATTTTTAGCAAGCCAGAGATTTTCCCGCTAAAAAATGCAAATAACCCTAAAAAGGACTAAGTCGCCACCTTGGGCAACTTAGTCCCACTAGGGGTTTTTGACGTGGGATCTATGAATTTTGAGTAATTTTGGTGTTGTTTGTCGAGGCTTGTATGATTCCTTTGGTAAAATAGGCCTCAAAGTCAAAAATAACAAGTCTCAGGGGCCTATAAATGTTGTTTTAGGAGGGTGATGAATGCAAGGGTACCTAAAGAAGGACTAAATTAGGCTAAAAATTGTCCTTTTCTTCAAAGGTATACAATTTCTGGTGACACAAGGGGATTTGCAAGTGTTGTGATCATATATTCATAGCTTCATTCATCTGCGTCAACTGTGTATATCTTCTTGTTGTATTCAAATTTCATTACACAGTGAAGAGTAGAGGGGACTCCTTTCATAGCATGAATTCATGGTCTCCCTAGGAGAAGATTGTATGAAAGGGGTCCTTGCATGAAATGGATAGGGGTGGGCAACAATATAGGTCTGACCTTAATAGGTAATGTGATCATCCCTAGTGTTTGTCTAAATTAACATTGTCAAAGTCGCGAATATGACCATTATTTAGTTGAATGAGCCTTTTGTCCATGCCAATTTTGTCTAGGAGGTCAATGCTACAAATGTTGATTTTAGATCCGTTGTCTATGAGAGTGCGTGTTGTAACACAGAATAAAATATGGATATGATCTGCAACTAGAATAAATGATGTTAATTCTAATATAAATCAATATTAATCTAAATCAAACAACAAAGAACAAATAAGTAAACATAACGAATAACTAAATAAATTAATTGAAAAGATCTCATCGAACATGCGTTCACTCCTTCAAATTATTTTGATTGCTCTTCTCCATTTTGTTGTTTCAGTATTCTTGCCCTCAGATTTTCAGTATTGATGCAAGCATAACTGTGTTGAATGTCTAAGAAAAATATTGAAGATAAGTTTCTTCTCAAAGGTGTATGATTTTGGGAGGAGGAATAATGATAATGACACGCCATTTAATAGATTTTGGATTTTCGAACGATCAACTTAGATTGAAAGAGAGATCGATGGATGAGATTGATGAATTTCATGCGATGTGAGTTCTATGTCAGATAGAACGTGAATTAGAACACGAGTCAGAAAAGACTACAGGATAAAGGTTAAGTTAGAATGATAACTTAATCTTTAGTTAAGAATCTTCGAAAATAGAAGAAATAGACTTTGATTGTCAAAGGCAAAGGTAGAACTTGAAGATGAAGAATTCATTTGAATGCATACATGCATATGAGTTAGAACTAGTTAACTGACTAGTTGTGACAGAGAGTCCTCTCGCAGAGATGATTAGCTGTTGAATTAAGAGATAACTCGAGAACTAAAAATAGATCTCGAGTCAGAAGGTGAGTGAATGATTAAATAACTGATTGATAGAAGAATGTGACATAAATAATTAATAAATGAATTAAATGTTAATTTAATTCAACATTCGAAAATAAGAGATTCAATTAAATAAATAAAGATAATTTATTTAATTTGACTGTTGAAAAGGATAAATTGAATAATTAAATAATGAATATTTAATTATAGTTGAAATATGATAAAGGGGTAATTAAATAATAAATTATTTAATTAAGAAGGAAGAATTAATTAGTTAGCGACATAATTAAACAAATATGATTTATTTAATTAATCAAGTTCAATGAAGGTTATTTATGAATTAATGAATTAATTAAAAAGGGTATTTAACTAATAGAGGAAATATGTGTTAGAAAGGGTAATTAAATAATAAACATTATTTAATCATAACCATGGATAATAGAAAATTATGTTGAAAGTGGTGTTTGCAGGCCTAGATCAATTTTTCGATGTCTACAGTTTTCCTCTCTTTGATACAATGTTGTTTCAGAGTTGTGTCAAAGAAAATATGCCCCGATCGTGCCCCAGCATGAAATAGGTTAGGGTATGACCCCTCGGGAAATTTGACAAATTTTTGAAAATTTTCAAAAAAATCAGGAAATGTTCCCGATAAAGTCAATTTGATAGTCAAAAAGGCTATGGAGTTGAAAGAATTGAAATTGGATGTGATACGAACGTGTACAACTCATTTTAAGTTGAAAGGTTAAGTGGCCAATAGACGAGGTCTAAAGAAATGCCATTCAAACCCTAGCTATAAATAAGAATTAGGTTGAAAACCAATTTATTTGCACCTAGAAGAGTTTGAAAAACTGAGAATTTGCTCTGACTAGCAGACAAAGATGGCAACCATTCCCTATACTGCGCATTGAGGATATTGAATCTGGACATTCAGGTGGCTAGCTGATGTAGGACCACCGGTATGTACCTGAAAATGAACTCTTGAAATTTATTTTTGCACGTATTTTTAGGCCTTTAAAAATTAATTAGCATATGCAGTCTTTTGGGATTGACGCATATGTTGTCGTATTCGCCACATTTGATTGTGAAACAACACATGTGCTATAACACACCTAGGCTAGGTTAGCAATATTAGGGAATAAATGTATTTGCATTATTATGCACCACATATGTAGTTATGGAACACATCTGTATTAGGGATAAATGCATGTAGGGTAGTGAACCGCATGTGCAGTAGTGGAACACATTTGCATGAAGCAGACAGGCTTCGAAAATGCACCGCATTTGCATAGGTAGAAATAGGTGTGGGAAATGTGCAACACATATGTAATATACAACACAAATGAGTCATCATGCATTGCATTTGTAAGAATGCACTGCATCTGTTAAAGTGAGCCGCATTTGGCTAGTCAAATTTTCCAAAAATTTTTCTAAGGAAAATGTTTGAAAATCTTGACATCATGGTTGAAATGTAGGTTGTATTAGATTCTATATATATGTGGGACACACGTCCTGAAACATTCAATCTAAGAGATCATCTGAGTAGTGCAGAGACAACTCTTGTGGAGAGTTGGTCTACATCACTGTCTTTCGATGCCCACTATTCGGGCAAACAAGGAGATGCTTACCGCGTTGTGTGAGTGATAGCACTCCGAGACATCTTCATTTCATTTTCTGACTAGGGAGGCGACTGTCACATTGGAGGATGTGTACAGGATACTTAGACTGCCAATTAGAGGAGAGCGGGTGATGTATGATACCTAGTGTGGATTGACCGAGCTAGCCAGATTTTATTAGGTGGACGATCTTAGTAGGCTCGGCATTGAGCATTACGAGATTAGATGGCCAATGTTGGTGGATAGATATGAGAGGATTGACTGCATATTATGTACACTGATAGGTGGGATAGTATTACCAGATCGATGAGGTCATGGTTTTCCTATTGGATGGGGAGAGATGTTGGTTGGGATGTTAGAGAGAAACCATGTATGCTTGGGGTCCATGTCTATTGGGGATGCTATATTTCCATTTACATGATATTGCATATAGAGACGCACAGTCACTGAGTTGTGGGACCACTTTGTTGATGGTTTGGGCATGGGAGAGGATAGTTGTTTTTCATCCTCTGGTTACTGTAGAGCGACGGGAGAGATCTCCATATGTTTTCTGGTACACGGGACACATCACTCAGAGCTAGGTGGGAGACACTGGATATTGGAGACATGCGCTCAAAATTCTAGATTAGTTCACTTGGAGACCATACATGGACTGTGAGGAGTGGTCTCATTAGGATAGACATTTTTCGTACTGCAGAAAGATACAATACCTAATTGGGAGGACTATTTCGAGTGTGCACATCATAGAGAGACGCTTTCTAGATAGAGTTTTGAGATAGTTTGGAGAGGCTCAGGATGAGTCTCAGAGTAGAGAAGAGTTTGATCATTCATCTAGAGAGGTTCCATATTGGGAGCCCATGATTCTTGTTGCTACCGTAGAGGCAGAGATATAGGATTTATAGCCAGTACAGTGGGGATGGAGAGATGGAGCAGAAAATCTAGGGATGACAGTTGCATATGACTCATGGTGGGCAGAGCATCATCCTATTCCATACGCCGATCTGGATTAGCTGACACCAGTTGAGAGACGAGGCACAGGACCAAGAGGACAGCAAAGAGGTAGAGGTGCCAGAGTTGGTAGAGTTGGAGGGAGGGGTGATGATGGTAGAGGTGGTAGGCGAGGATGGAGAGGGCGAAGAGGAGGTCGGGTAGGTGGACATTCAGCTATTCGAGAGGTAGTGGTAGAGGATGTACCGATGTTGGACATCGGAGGTGGAGCTGATGCACAGGTCGGAGAGGAGGATGCTACATAGGAGGCAGTTGTAGAGGAGTTAGCCGAGGTGGATATTAGGGGAGAGGATGTCATAGAGGATGTGGATATGGATATGGATATAGACCCTCTAGGTATTCTGGTAGGGTATGGGGAGGATGATGTTGAGGAGGAGGCACCGATGGAGGAGTAGGAGAGAGAGATCAGAGATTGGATTGTGGAGGGGAGATGGGAGGATGATGCCCCTAGGGATGGTGATAGGGAGGCCATGGAGGAGAGACTAAGACTGATGATAGCAGATCTTGATGCTATGTGGATAGATAGACAATGCTCATGCAGAGAGAGACAATGCACTCATGGAGAAGGATCAGGCCATAGCTCACACATAGGAGACCGAGCAGTAGTTTATAGAGGTCAGACGCCTTTGTAGTGGGTCTTCATCTGATGGCATGGTACAGGAGTTAGTCAAAGCCATAGAGAGGGCTACATATTATAGGGACTTATATGAGTCTGTGGTACCAACAGAGAGATGAGCTCTAGCTTCTCAGAGGTTCGTAGTTAGAGATCACAGAGCAAGAGTCATACTAGGACACAAAGTACAGAGGGTGTGGTAGGACCATCGAGGACAAGTCCGTATGATAGGCCTTCCACCTCAAGGAGAGCATCTCTGAGGAAGTTTCCTCCACCTTCACCATGAGATAGTAGTGGCATTGGGATATGATGATATGTTGTTATATATGTAGACATTTTATTTTGATTAGAGAGCCTACGAGCTCATTTTATTTATGGATACATTCTGACATTGTACTATGATAGATTATTTTGAGCGATATATATATATATGATTTTGGCAGCTTCTATATGATATGCAGTTCTATTTTATGATGATGCATTGCTTCTATATGATTATGTTTCCTAGATGATGTATGTATATGTGTTATGAATTAATGTTTCTACATGATGCATGTATGTAGTTTATGATTTTATGGATGTCTTTATTTGCTTATGATAATGGATGCAATGTTCTATATGATGTTATTTATATGTGATGGTTAAATGCATGTAATTTTTCTATTATGTATGATGAAGGGATGCCTATTATGCAATGATTTCGTAAATATGTTCCTATATGTTTGAAATGAAATGTAACTATATGAAATGTTTATAGAATGTATGCATATGCAGATTATCTATTTTTTTATTGTGTCACTGGACTTTATCATTATGTCAGAGAAGAAATGTTAGCATGAATGAATTTAGAATGTTAGTAAGAAATAATGAAGGTTGATTGATTGAAAAACAAATGATCTTCGATATTTTTCCAAATATGCTATGCTTTCCTTTTTTTATCATCATTGGGTGGGACATGACACAAATGGATAATACACACTATGATATGTGATAGACCATAGTGTACAAAGTCATCCATCTGTGAAAAATAGATAGTCGTAGACAAGGAGTGCCTTAACTCATACTAAGGACAAAATTGCCCTAGTCATTTTTGTCAAGACAAACCACAGACAACAAACAAATAAAAGACGGGTCATGAGATGTCATTGCTCCTCTAAATCCTCGATAGGAAATCATTGAGGAAACTAGTGACATGACTCAAAAACCAATGTTAAAAAGACAGTTGACAGATAGCAGCCAGAGAAAAACATACCTGAGACATCCTTGCTTCTTTAAATCCTTCAAGGGACATCCTTGAGAAAGCTAGTAACCGGACTTAATTCACAAATCGATAAAAAGATAAGACAAAATAAGATATAAATTCATAAAGCCAAATAAAAATATTCGCCAAAACTTGATCTTGTAGGATTATTTGATTTTTTGATGTTGACATAGCATAATGCGAGAGATGACACATACCGCAATAAGATGTTGAGTCTAGTTTCAACATGGTGACTATCTGTATAAGGAATGACAAAGCCTGAATTCAGAAAAACACATGCCATATAAGACGTTGGAGCCTGATGATGTTGATGCGACTAGCTACATGAGGCTATGACAATTTGACGATGTCTGTTGACAAAAAAGACATATCTTGCTAGGAAATAAGTTGATCACTTTGACAATGGGTTTGATATTGACTTGATGACTATTTGAGATATTGTCTTCTTAGTGCATGACTTGTTTTAATTCGTTGACTGATTAAATGTGTGTGTGTGTGTATTGACAATGTATGACATGATATGATACCCTAAAGTACTAACCTAATGTGGCTAAAGACATGCATCTAAGTTAATGACATGCAATGTGTGTGATAGTGAATTGTGATAGACCCTATTGCACTAACCTGGTGTGGTCTTGGGAGCTCATCAATTGATTAGCCTTGCCTACATTGTACACATAGAGACCTCGTAGTTTAACACAACCAATGACTTTGAATGTACAAAGAGTCATGATTTTAATG
Organism: Sequoiadendron giganteum; assembly: GCA_007115665.2. Taxonomy (NCBI): domain Eukaryota; kingdom Viridiplantae; phylum Streptophyta; class Pinopsida; order Cupressales; family Cupressaceae; genus Sequoiadendron; species Sequoiadendron giganteum. The sequence goes on along the minus strand of CM021103.1, from coordinate 23,369,507 downwards.
TGTGTGATACATGAAAAACCTAGACAGACAGACCTAATGCCTTGGGGGCACATCAATTGATGGCGTTTCCTATGTCCCAATCGCAGAGGCAACGTAGTTCGACTATGTCTATGACTAACTTAACATGACTGACCTGGCTCTATTTTTTTTTGGGGATTTTCTGACATGTTTTGATTTTTTTGTCTTTTTGAAGTTTTCTAATGTTTTTGGATTTTCTTAGGACATTTTCCAATGGTGCAATGTTATGTATAAGGTTTCATAGTATAGAAAAAGGATTTCCCCCAATCAGGAATAATACATGTGAGATGGAGTGGGGAATGTGACAAAATGGACGTTAGATGTCAATTGTTCCAAGCAATGGATAGGACAACCATTTATTATGAGGGATGGTGAAAAATTCTGATTGGAATGATGGTAGACAAAAGAGCGAGTTTGACTACACATGGCACCTATTTTCCAAGTTTTCACCATGGTACTTATCCATAGCACCACCGAAGCAGTTTTCACTATTGGATGAATTATTTCTCTTTACTTTTTTTTGTTATTTTTGGTATTACAAAGACGCCTGTTTGCCAATTTTTCATCAAGGAAACCATTTTTTTGTATTTTGTACATTAAGACACAGATTCTCAGAAGCTACACATAGAACCTTTTCAGGTGGAGGCTGTTGATTGGTGACAAAAGTGGCTCTCCTTCAAGAGTAGAGAGTTGGTACGCTCCTGACCCAAAAAATTCTATGAGAATATAAGGCCCTAACTAGTTAGGTTCAAACTTTCCTGGCTTTTCCCATTCAGCTTGATTCTTGGGATTCTCCATTAAAACTAGGTCACCAATGTCAAAATGTCTAATTAGAACTTTCCTATTATAGCTTCAACGAAGATGATTTTGATATACTTGCAAATGGTCTAGTGCTTTTTGTCTTCGTTCATCTAGTAATTCTAGCTCTTGTAACCTAGATACATGGTATTCTTCATCATCAATGTGACCCTTCAAGGATACCCTCAGGAAAGGAATTTCAACCTCAATAGGTAAGATAGCTTCGGATATGAATACTAGGGAGTATGGAGTGGCACCAGTGGGAGTACAGATGCTTGTTCGGTAAGCCCATAAGGTAGGATTCAGCTGTAGGTGCCAATCATGACCAACGTCATTGATAGTCTTCTTTAGGATTCTAACAATGGTTTATTTAGATGCCTCGGCTTGGACATTACCTTGTGGGTAATATGGGGTGAAGAAATGATGTTTGATATGGAGCTCTTCACATAAATGGTGTAATTCTTTGTTTTTGAATGGGCAGCCATTGTTTGTGATAATGGATTGGGGTACACCATACTAAAAAATGATATAGTTTAAGATAAACTTGGATATTTGCGTGTTGGTGATGTAGGTCATGGGAATAGCTTCAATCCATTTGGTGAAGTATTCGGTGGCGGTTATGATGAATTTATGGTCATTGGATGATGGAGGGTCTATCTTACCTATGAGGTCAAGTCCCCATTGGGAAAAAGACCATGGTGATGTAATTGGATGATGCTCCTGTGCTGGTGCTCTTATCAAATCTCCATGTATCTGACACTGTCTACATTTATTTACAAAGATATATGAGTCTTTCTCCATTGTAGGCCAATAATAACCTAATCTCATATTCTTATGGGCTAAAGTAGGACCACTCAAATGGGATCCACATATACCCTCATGTATCGCTCGCAAGTTTGTTTGTGCTTCTTCAACATCGAGACATCTCATTTGGGCGTTATCTAAGGTACGTCTATATAGGGTATCTCTGATGATGGTGTACTTAGCCGACTTACGAATAAAAGTTCAGCATTGGTTATTTGACAGGTCTAGAGGTAAGGTTTGGTTAGTTAGATAGTAGAATATGTCCTTATACCAAGGGGAAGTAGGACCAACAATTCTACACACCATCACACAATCGGGGACATCATAGGCAGGGACCAACAATTGTTCAACCAAAAACTCAAACTTAGGCACGTTACTTGGAATATCCAATAAGGAACCCACGGTTTCCATAGCATTTGTAGCCCTGTTTTGAATACGTGGTATTTGTTGAAAGGAAATATCGTCAAAGTATTGCTTGAAACTATCGGCCATGTGATTGTAGGGGGCAAGTTTCTCATCCTTAGTCTCATAATCATCATTTACTTGCCGGACTACTAGCTAAGAATCGCCAAAAACATGTAGACTCTTAATCTTCCATTGTGATGCCATTTTTAATCCTATCACCAAGGCTTCATACTCTACTATGTTGTTGGTGCAAGGGAAAGCAATCCTGAATGATTTAGGAATGGTGTCACCTTGAGGTGTAACAAATAGAATACCTGCGCCTGACCCATGTTGTGTATGTGACCCGTCAAAGTATAATTTCCAGTCTCTTCTAATGCCAATGTTAAAGATAAATTGGTCACAAAAATCCGCCACCAAAGGATGGTCTTCCTTCATGGGTGCATATGCTAATTGGTTTGCAATCACCTATCCTTTTATAGCCTTCCTCTCTACATATTGGATGTCATACTCGCTAAGTATCATAACCCATTTAGCCAATCGACATGTTAATGCTGCCTTAGGAGATATTTGAGGGGATCAATCTTTGCAACCAACTTTGTTTGGCGATTGAGCATATAGTGCCAGAATTTTTGGGTAGCAAAGACTACCACAAGATAGGCACATTCTATGTTGCTGTAATTCAATTCATATCCCACCAAGGTATGACTAATGTAGTAGACTACTCTCTCATGACCTTAATCATCGTTTTGTGCAAGAAGAGCTCCTAATGCTAACTGAGTTGCTGAAATGTAAAGTATCAATGGTTTTCCATCTGTAGGTGGCATTAAGACTAGTGGAGTGATCAAGTAATCCTTGATTTGTTGGAAAGCATCCTGAAATTTAGGTGTCCACACAAATGGTACTCCTTTCTTGACTAAATGTTGAAATGGGTGTATTTTGACTGCTAGTTGTACAATGAAATGCCTGATGGACTGTAATCTTCCCTGTAGGGTTCTTAGTTGACCAATGCTAACTGGAGGAGGCATTTCTATGATAGCTCTTACCTTCTCTGGATCTACTTCAATGCATCTTCTGGAGATGATATACCCTAGAAGTTTCCCTGATTTCATTCCAAAGACACATTTCTTTGGATTTAGCCTGACGTTGTAATTCTCTAGCCTTTGGAATATCTTGTCTAGAAACTTCAAATGATCTACCCTTGTTTCCGGTTTAGCTATAATGTCATCTACATAATCTTCCATGAGAGTGTGTACAAAGTCATCGAAAATTGTAGTCATTTTCCATTGATAGGTAGCTCGTGCATTCTTCAGCCCAAAAGGCTTAACATTCTAGCAGTTGTGCCCCATGGACATGTGAAAGTTGTGTTGTGTTGGTCTTCAGCTGTGATTTTGACTTGGTTATATCTAGAGAAACCATCCATGAGGGATAGCATCTCGTACCCTACTTTAAGATCTACTATCATGTCTATGTTCGGCAAAGGGAAGTCATCCTTAGGACATGCCTTGTTGATGTCTCTAAAGTTTGTGCAAATGCGGATGGCCCCAGTTGGTTTAGTTACTGGTACAAGATTTAAAATCAAGTCTGCATAGTCTATAGTTCTTATAAATCTAGCATCCAAGAGTTTCTTAAGTTCTGCCTTGACCAGTAGAGCAATCTATGGATGCATCTTCCTTAGCTTCTATTTGACTGGCTTAATACCTGGCTGTAATAGTAGATGGTGAAATATTAGGTCTGGATCCAGCCTAGGCATGTCAGTGTACGACCATGCAAAGTTTATCTATCTCTTTTTGAAGAATTCCTTAAACTCAGGTTTTTTTGTCTCTGTTAAAGAAGCTGCAAAATATACCATCTAAGGATTCTCTTATGTACCTATGTTGACTTCAACAGACTCTTCTACTAGCATTGGTGACTTTTCTTGTTCAACGGGGAGAATATTTAAACCTCTATCCTTGGGTGCCTTAGAGAGGTTTTCGCCCTCGGATACGTCCTTTATTTTGACTATTTCTTCGTCCAAAGGAACCTTTCCATTTTCACCTAGGGACTTGTCATTTTTATCATTTTTCCTTTTATCTTCATTTTTGTGACTAGAGGTGTAAATAGACTCCCCAAAATATGCTTTGTCATCCAAGTCTATGGTAAAAGCCGCTTTATGATCCCCTCTTGGTATTCCTTCTCGAAGTCCCATGAACTCAGCAATTGCTTCGTCATTCTCGAATGTGTCTATGATGGGTGTACCTTGTTGATCCCAGTCGATAAGTTCGGGATATATGAGAGGCATGTCAACATCAGAATTATTGAAGGTGGAAGTTGACAGGGTGAATATAGAATGGTTGACATGATCACAAAATTTTTGGACTAACTCCTTCTTGTTCTTCTTCCTATAAGTAGGTATACTCTGTTGTGGGACTATTGTAAGGGTTGAGTCATCAGAAGATGGTTCAAAAGGTGCCCAAGATGTGCGATCAAGGGTTTCCCAATAATAGTGTTTATGCCATTCTTCTTTAGACAAGTGCTTCCTATGACGGGGACTAGATGGTTTTGGTACAATTTTTACCTTTAGGTCCAATTCTCCAAAGAGATCATCTATGTTCATGGTACTAGTAGAGGAAAAAGAATCCCATTCACAATCGCTGGAGTCAGGAGATTCATCGTAAAATGGGGGAAGTGATTCATGAGAATCATCATAGACTAGGGGAAGTGGTTCATGAGATGTCTTGATGTCTACATAAGCACACTCTTCCTCTTGAAATGGTGACAAAGTACTAGGAAACCTAATTCTAAGTGGTTGAAACCCTAGCCCTAGGTATTTCGGTCGTGGTGAGACAGTGATCGGTTTCGTCCTTCCATTTTGATGTAGTCCTAACCCACTGTGCCCATCATAGCCTTCATTTTGCATTATCTTAAAGCCTTTTCCATATTGGTCCTTAGCTATTTGAATAGACGACGAGGGGCATTCATTGTCTTATCAGTACAACCAGGAATTAATATCACCTTGATCCATAATTTCTTCACTTAACTCTCCCCATTTGGTCAATGTCATTGTAGGGGGAACACGGAATGTGACTATTGACTATCTCCTATCTACCATGGGTAAGCCATATGCCTTAGGTGGAACCAATTGACTAACATAGTATGATTCCTTTATGTAATACTCTCCACAACCCTTGTCTTGGATCTCGACCTTAGGAGTGGATGACGGTGGTTTGAATGAAATGGACTTAGTAAGATGTGATGGGTCAACGTATAGGGATAAAGTGGATGATGAAGCTTCTTTGTTAACTGGTACCCGTCGTTGTGGAATTTCCCTTAGGCTTGTACAATACTGAAAAGGATATGGATCACCATCAATCGTGATCTTAGTGCCATTATACAAGAATTTAAGATATTGGTGATATGTTGAAGGTATAACTTTCATTGCGTGTATCTAAGGTCTACCTAATAACAGGTTATACAGAAGGGTGAGATCCAAGACTTGGAAGTCAGGTGCTCATGATTGTTGGGCCAGTTCTGATAGGGAGTGTGACAACTCCTTTGGATGATCTTTCCTCATCATCGTAAGCTTTGATGACTATACTCTTAGAGGTGTCTACACAGTCTTCTGAGAATCCTAATGCCTTAACCAATTTTAGGGTACACAGGTTCAAACTTGCTCCTCCATCTACCAAGAGTCGTCTGACTTTGGTTTGATGGACTAGGACTTCAAGATGTAATGGGTCATTATGATTAGACTTTTTGGTTGAGTAATCTTGTTGGAAAATGTGGCATCATGTGAGTTGGTTAAATACCCCACCATTTTTTTGAAATGATTGACATCTAAGTCTATAGGAACAGTCGTGTTCTATAAAGCTTTGTCAAGAATGGCTCAATGCTTAGGTGATAAAGTCAATAGTTTCAAAATGGATATTTGTGCGGGGGTTTTGCTCATTTGATCAAGGAGGTTGTACTTAAACTTGCAAGTCTGCATAGGTGGCTGAGAAGAAGGACTTGGAATAGTAATCTTAGTTTTGTGTGTGTTTACATTACATTCTGGATGCTTCTTAATGATGATGGTGTTGATGTTTTCATTTGAAGCTCGGAGGTGATTTACGATTGATCCTTTACCATAGTCATACTTGGTATTGGTATAATTGGCTAATGGATTATTCTTGGTTCTCGAACTGGAGGCTTTTCTTTTTGTGTGGTCATCTAATGGGTCTATGAAGACCTTATGATCACTATTCTTGGTATTTTTCTACCTATTGACCTCTAGGGTTCCATTTTCAACAAAATCTTGTATAATATTCTTTAACTATCGACATTGTTGTAGAAAGTATCCTTTTGTGCGATGATAGTCACAATAGGCGTTGTCGTCCCACCATGAAGGTTTAAAGTATCCAAGATCATATTCTCATGGTTCCAAAGGTTTAATGAGATTATGTTTAATCAACTCTTTGAAAACTATCTCGATTGGTTGCCCTAAAGGGGTAAATTCACGTGTAGGAAATCTCCTTTGTGGTTTTTGTTGTTGTGAATTTTGGACATAATTGGCTGTTTGATCTGGACTATTCGTCATGTCTGCATTTTGGTTGTATCCTCTAAGTGTGACAAATGGGCCCGTATGTATGTTTTTAGCATCAACAATGTCGTCATTCATAACATTTTTGTTTCTAGACCAGAATTTGTTTCTATCGTTTGGTGTGTTTTGATGTTGGACAACTGGGTTCTTATCTGGTACTTTTATTTCACCTTTCTCAATAAGGCCTTTTTCAAGGATGATGCCCTTTTGTACCAAGTCTAGGAATGAAGTACAACAATGTACCCTTAAGTCACTTCACAGTTTTGGGTTGATGTTTTCAAGGAATATCGTGACCCTCTATTTTTCTGGTATTTCAACTGGACATCTGCTAGCTAGACTTCTCCATCTCTGAAAGAAAGTGGTGAAATTTTTGCCGTCTTCTTGTGTTGTGTGGCACAAGGTTTCTATTGTCACTTCATTGTCTATATTAAAGGAAAAATTTTCAACAAACTTCTCAGCTAATTCACCCCAAGATCGTATGCCATATGGTAATTTAGAAAACCATTGCAGTCCTATCCCAATAAGGGTTCACGAAAATAGTCTCATCAAGTATGTGTGGTCATATGATATGTCCATCAATGTCGTTGAGAATTCTCTAATGTGTTCCAAAGGATTCTTCCTCCCATTATACTTAGGAAAATTCGGTATAATATATCCATGGGGGAAAGGTGTCATATAAAGCACTTTGTCGAAAGGACATGGACATAGATCTTGCACTGAGATAGTTCATTTTCCTGACATAGACATGTTGTCCATCTGTTGTTGAAGAGTTTGTATTTGGTTCTGGAGAACATCTACTTGTGTCAAGGACATGCTGTTTGTGTTGTTTGGATCAATGTAGGTATTTTGATAGGCCATGTTCTATGACGGGTTGTGATTTGGCGAGGGAATATATCTCGTTAGAATGTTTTGATTTTGTATAGGAATATTTCCTGTCTGAATGTTCTGATTTGGTATGGGAATGTTTTCTGTCTGAATGGTCCGATTTGGTATAGGAATATTTCCTGTCTGAATGTTCTGATATGGTATAAGAATCCTCATGCCAACTTTTGATCTCTTACCAATAGTGTTGGTGCCAAAGGAGTTGGAGGAAGTTTGCCTCTTAGTAAATTGTAAACCTTGTTCTACATTGAAAGGGATTATGCTTACAATTGGCGATGTTTGAGTAGATACGCTAGTTGGTATCGCTGCGGTAATTTGGGGAATAGAAACACTTGACATCACAATTTGTGTTGGTTGATTAGGCGGTGTTTGCAAAGTACGAATGTTAGATCCTATTGGTAGTTTTTCACCTTCTGCTAGCAACCTTGCTAGATATCATTGGGGATCATTTGCCAAACATTCATCCATAAAGGATGAAAATTCAGGATCTTGTACTACTGCGTCTATGTCTTCAATGTAAATTTTCCCATGTGTGTCTCTAGTGACATGTTTTTCAAGCAAAGGCTTGTGTGGTCTCTCACTTCCTCATGGTTCATTTCCGAATGGATTGATGAATTCATTGGGGTCCGACATTTCTTTTTGTTTCTTTTGAGACCTTGTTTCGACCATGAAAAGTTGCTCGAAATGGGGTAATGCAGACTATGTCTAAAAATTGATATGTCCTATTTCTATGTTTTTTTGATTTTCTGACAGTAAAGGATGTTGCTAAAAATGATTTCTAAAATGATGTATACTAAGATGACATATGATAGGATGGACAATATGCAAAATATCATTTAGACTACGACGGTAAATGATTCTAAAACAGGTATAACCTACCACCTATGGAATAAATGCATGCAATGATTTGTGTTTCACCAAGGAACCTGATTGTAGGACAAGGACAGTTGACAAGGTGAATTTTCCAGACTAGATTGTTGAGCTAAAAAGATTCACTAAATAGGACTAAAGTGACTAGGTTCAATGATTGTGAAAAATCGAGACATGAACGTATCCAATGATGAGGAAAGTTATCTATTCTATAATATGCAATTTCCTAGGAAGTATCTATATGCATGCAACTTAGGATGACTATGACTAAGACGTTGAATGTGACTAAGATGTATATGACACCTAATAATGCAAGGTTTTTGAGAAAAAAAATTTAGTTTATGTCCAAGGTTGATCTTTAGAAAAAAAAGCAAAAATGACAGTAATGTTTCGGACTCAGTTTGCAATTTTTGAAGTTATCTATTGATAGTCAAATGCAGTTCACCTAATAGTTGCAGTTCAAATTTTGACAGATCCGGTTTAAAATGGTGCATGCGGTGATTTGACTAAAACCTTGTTTCAGATACTGACAGAGTTTGGACTTTTTGACAGATGCAGTTTTTTTATGACAAATGTGATTTTGCAATACACATGCAGTGATATATATGGACTCTGTAAACCTTAACTTTATGACAGACACTTGTGACTTGAAAATTGACAAATGCAGCTTGCGTGCACACATGCGACTCCAAATTTTACAGTTGCGGCTCGTAATATCCAAACTGTTTAAAATGAAATTTTTGATAGAAACATGTGGCATTTCCCCTAACAGATGCGACTCGCTAAGATAGATGTCGTGTTTACAATGACAGATGCGACTCACATTTTGACAGTTGAAGTTTTTCGAAACTTGTTTTGACTGACTCCGTTTGTTGATCAAGATTTTTGACAAATACAGTGAAAACAAACACAACAATCAATTTATTTTTAGTTTGTGATGATAGAACTGTTAAGACCCGAAAACATTTACAACCTAGGCTTTTTGGACAATACTTGCTAAGTTCTTACTTGGATTTCTCCAACTACGCATATTTATGGCGGATGACTATTAGCTTGACCCCACTGGCTCCCCTCCATGACAATCACTTATACACGGCAGCCAAGCTACTGTACCCATGAAACTCCCATGGGATACATCTCATCTCCACACATAAACCGTAAGAATGTAAGATGACTTCACAGGGCCGACCCTGCTGCGCTAGCGAATAGGTAGGATTTTGGTAAATCTACAACAAGGTGTTTAGTAAGGGCATTCCATTCATGGGCCACTATTCAAATTTCGTGAGAGTCCATTTCTATTTATCTCGTCGGAATAGTGAGCGTTATTTTTGGGCTTTGCCCAAGAATCCACTTTTATATACCAACTGGAAGTCGCTTAGCATCTAGCGTGCTACCGGTCTGAGTCATCTTGGGGTGAGTAATTTTTCCCACTAAGACAAGACCAAGTTCTAGAGTCAGTAACCATTTCTCTTACACCCACGATTGCATGACTGCGCAAGGGGAGAGGATACTTCGATATACTAAATCATAAAGGGTGACAAATATGTGCAACACAATAGACAAAGCAAACAATGATTCTTTTTATTCCAAATGGCAGTTATTTATCTACCAAATAGAAAGCTTGCTAAATAAATAAAAATAAAGGCATTTGGTCCTGCATGCAAATTGATGAGTAGTTTGCTTTTGGTGTCTTCGACTTTCATCTTGCAGAAAACAATGGTTTGTATTTTTATGGTCTTCTATGCTTCATCCTACAAACATTAGGTCAATCCACCTTAACACAACTATAAACAAACATTAGTGAAAATCAAAACAACCCAAACAACAAAAATGAAAAAATAAATGTACGAAAATGACTAAAAAGCAAAAAAATGATTACCAGGCATGGTGTTTCGAGCCATAGATGTGGCTTGATGTTGATAGGTGGATGCGGTTTACGAATTATTGACAGGCAGATGCGGTTCATGAATAGTTGATAGGCAGATGTAGTTCATGAATTATTGATAGGTAGATACAGTTCTGGTCTTTGTGGATGTGGTTCAGAATGGCAGATGCAGTGCGCGAGGACAGATGCATCATTTTTTTGAATAGATGTATTGTGTCGTATGATAACCTACAAAAATGAAAAAATGTAAAAATGGAAAGATGAAAAGATGTGCGAATTTGAAGCGTGTTCACGTCGGGTTCACCAAATGTAACATAGAATAAAATCTAGATATGATCTGCAACTGTACACATCTAAAATTGGTCACAGTTAATCGAACCTGTTAATTAATTAAATATGAATTATTTAATTAATATTCTTAAGTCATCTAATTATAAATAAATTTAATTATTTATTTATATTGTTCATTTTCCAATTCTGCTAATTTAATTAAATAAATAAAGTTTATATAATTAATGCTATCTTCTTCTTAATTAATTAAATAGATTTTACAATTTATTTACATTAATTATCACAAGTTTAAATTCTAAATTTAAATGATATTCTTCTCTCCACATTTAATTAAATATTTTTGATATTTAATTAAAACACATTTCCAAATTTCTCACTCTTCCCACAAAATTAAATATTCTCAATATTTAATTAAAAATGCTTTTTCTATTCTCACATAATTAAATATTTTCAATATTTAATTAAAGCCTTTTCATATTTCTTTCACACATAATTGAATATTTATTTATTTAATTATCAAAGACACCTTTCAAATTGTCTCTTGATTTCTCCATCCGTCTCTTAAAATTCCATCTTCTTTTTGAATTCTCGATCTCTCACCGTTCATTTTAACAGGTTTTGAACTCAACAGTCAATCTTGACCAATTGAATTCCTACCTTCAAAAATCTATAAATACAGCCCTCTTATGAGTGGAAAAGGACTTCGAATCTCATATTTTCAAGCGTAGTTATTATAGTTGCATCTTAAGCATTCCATAGCATTTTAATTCAATAAGCTCAATCTTTTACATGCATATGCATCTTTGATAATCTCATTCTCTCAAGTGCCATTCTATAAGCTATTGTTTGCACAACTAATAGCAAGCATCTTGAAACGAATCCTTGGAGATAGAGGACAATGGGACGAATTTGAAGAAACTGTGGTTTAGAGTTTGCATTTACTTTTTTTAATTTAATTTCATCAATTTAATGTTTCATTGGTGTATTAGTTTAGATTCAATTTGATTTGCACATTTCTAACATACACATTTTTGGCGCCCAACATGGGGGCAAGCCTCGCATTTAGTATTTTTTTTTGCAAAATTTTCTGGCAGGTGACGGACAAAAATCATATTTTGGTGCATACTATATTTCTTTTGGCGCACCCACAGACTGTTTTAGCACATATACTGACTATTTTAGCACATATACAGACTGTTTTAGCACACTTGGCACCTATTTTAGTGCATACGAGCCTTCTTTTAGCGCATCTGGGTTCTATTTTAGCACATACGAGCCTTGTTTTAGCGCATCTGGGTTCTGTTTTAGCACATACGAGCTTTGTTTTAGCGCATAGACCTTTGTTTTGTGCTTTTACAGTCAATTTTTAAAATAGCAATATCTTGGTCATACGGAGGTCTTTTTTGACGATTTTGTTTTTTGAAATGGGGTAGAATTTCATAAGTTGTCCAATGGTGTAGCTGTTTATCAGTTTTATTTGAGTTAAAATTATGAATTTCAAATCTAAAGTCAAATCACACTTTAACTTGGTCTAATTTTTAGGATTTTTATGCTGAATGATTCATGTAACCCTTATACCTTCTTGTTTCTTGGTTTAATCAAAAATTTGGAGAATTTTTGCAGGTTAGAGAATCAAAAAGGGAAGAGGAAACAAAGTAAAATCTTCTTATGAAATCATCTTTCTATTGTATCAAGTGTTTTTAAACACTTTGGGAGCAATTATAATCTCATTCTTAAATTGTTGTCTGGATCTGACGTGACCACGGCCAAAGGTTTTATTGATGTATGGGGAATAAAATGAAGCAAACCTAGGATAGACATTTAAATCTGAATTAACCAATCCTAGGATAGTCACCAAACATAGATTTTCTTTTGGTTAAAATGAATCCCACATTTTTGGTGAAGCAACACCTTCACTTAGTGTAGAGAATTGTCAATTTGGGATTTAAAATTGAACCATTATTGTTTGTTGTGATTGTGGGTAATAGGTTTATGCTCTCCCCTTAACTGGGTGATCAGAACACCAGACTTACCTTTTATTTTCTATAATTTAATGCTTTATTACATCCTTTATAAGGCCTGCTCTTGTGGGAAAAAGTACTCACCCAAGAGGAACGACCTAAGTGGGAACACCTAAAGCCAAGGTTTCCAACCCACTTTAATCAAAAGCAAGTTGTTGATGAAAATCCAACTTGACAGTAGTGCGCAGGATAACCATCCCCAAAACCTTTGTTCTAAAGGTTGGGAGGTCTCTCGAGGGAGTATATCTATTTGCCACACTAAACGGATACCCTTACTATGAACCATAGTGTAGAAAGCTAGCCGTGTCAGTATCCAAACATTGTCTTAATCATGGTGCAAGGGAAGGGAAGAATCTACCCCCAAGACACTCACCATATAGTCACCATGGATTTTTTGCTCAAGGGATTCGATATCCACTTCCGTCAACTTGAGTACGCACTTGGAAAAGATAGAAACATGGGTGCCCTCTAGGGGGTGACATGGCCATGTGAGTTGATGTGATTTAAGCTGTGGGCTGTGATTACTACCATGACCTATTTGACAAATTAAGAGTGAGTCTGACTAATATGCTTTTTTTGTTCAAAACTTGTGAAAATCTCAAGAACATACACTCAATGTTCTAGATTCCATGTCTTTAAAAACAATTGTCATTCTATTGCATGCTATGTTTTTCACATTTAAATCATATTAATATCATCCAAAAACTTTAAAACATGGGCCATAGGGAAGAAAATCTTGTTCATAGGCTTTATGGAAATAGTTCAAATCAAGAGATAACAGAAGAAATGCTTCAAGAAGTTGAACAAGATCCACATTTTCTCTTGGCTATGGAAAATATCTTAGAGCAAAATAAAGAAGGATACTTTCTTTTATTGGCAAAGCAAGGTGCCAAATTTCCCTCTGACTACAATATGGAGAAAATTAAAGAGAATCCTGAAAAGAATGAAATTCCCTTAAACAATCTTAGTACTCTTACCCAGCAAGTAAGAGAACTCCAAAGGCAAGTCAAGGAAATAAAAGGGGGCACAACTAAAAAGTCCTTTGATGGAAATATGAACGTGACCTTTTCTCCTCCAAAAACAACATCAACCAAATTCAATGTTTCTGAATTTTTGCAAAGGTTAAAGCGGAAGCCCAAATCTAAACCATCAAGTAACATTGACCATTCCTGTCATTCCATGCATTTATCTTCATCTCCCATAATTCAAAATGAACCTCATGGTTCTTCCACCCAATTCAATGATCCCATTCAATTACCTTCTTCTATCATATTCTCTACATCTAGTGATTCATTTCAATCTACACATCTCGATCAAAACATTCTTTCCACTCCATCCCATGATACCAAAATTCTACAAACCCTTCCAATATTTGATCAAGATCCCATATCTCAAGAATCATATGATGATCCCCTCCTTTCATTATTCACCCATGATAGTCCTCTTCCATCTCAAGAACAAAATATTCTTCCAAGTCCTTCCTCCACCCCATCTTATGAATTCATACCCTCTCATGACTCAATCACATCCCAGGAGCATGAAAATTCTTCCATCCTATCCAAATCTTCCCTTCCATCTAATGATCAAGCTACTCCATCTCCTTCATCTACTGATTCTTTTCCAAGTCGAGATCAAAGTATCCCATCATCCTCATGTCAAGGGCTCATCACTCCTCTTCAAGAAATGTCAACATCATTTGATCATATGGTTGAAAACATTGACAATTTCTCCACCATAACTATTGAAGACAATGATCAAAATCAATCCATCAATGAGCACTGTGAAGATATGTCTACCCCATCTAGTGATCAAATCAACATTCATCAAGAGCCATTTTTTAGTTTTGATCAAGACCCCTCCTACAAAGATCTATTTCAAGGAGTGCTGATGATATTTGATCCTATTGACATAATCCAAAATCCTTCCACCAATGATTGTGTTGACAATGTCTCTATATCAGCTAATGAGTTAGAGGACATATCTCAAGAATTTATTCCAAAGCATTATCAATATCTTTCACCAATGTATAGAAATGATCTTTTCCAAAATATATGGACATCCTTTGACCTCATGACATTTGAGAAACTTCCTATGCCTAATGAAGATATCCAAGAAAGCAATCCATTCTTTGAAATTGACCCATGTCAAGAACTTGATCCAAACCATGTCGGAAGCAATTCCAAAATCATTCGAGATCAAGAATTTGTATCTCCAAGCTACTACAATGATATAATGGACACTCTACTATCCATACAAGATGACCATGTCCATATAGCACATACTCGTCCATCTACCCATGAGATGCTTTCTTTGGATGGACACATAGATGATATTCATTCAAAAAAAGAGTCTCATACTCTTACTGTGGAACAAGAGTCCCCTTCTCTTAACATTTGTACACATGATCAAGAAATAAAGAAATCCAAAGACATGTTAGAAATGGGCTATGAAGAATTGGAAACTTGAGAGAATGAGATTAATAAAAATGCATATGTATTGCTACAATATCAAACTATGAAAATTGAAATGCTATGAATGCGACTATAGTGACTACGCATTTAAATATGAGATTCGAGGGGTCCTTTTCAACTCATGAAAGGGTTGTATTTATAGATTTTTGAAGGTAGGAATTTGATTGGCCAAGATCAATGGTCAAGTTCAAACCTATTGAAATGAATGGGAAGAGATCGAGAATTCGAAAAGAAGGTGGAATTCTGAGAGACAGATGGAAATAAAGAGACAATTTGAAAGGTGTCTCTCATAATTAAATAAATAAATATTTAATTATGTGTGAGAGAAATATGAAAAGGCTTTAATTAAATATTGTAAATATTTATTTATGTGAGAAAAGAAAAAGGATTTTAATTAAATATTAAGAATCCAAATCATCAAAATCCAAAAAAATAAAAAAACATCAAAATTCAAAAAAATCAAAATATTCCTAAAATCCAAAGAAAAATCAATAAATCATATGCTTTCATCAATAAAATGGTTGTGTCTCACCCTAGACTAGGGGCAAAATCTTGAACTCGTTGGGGGAAATCAACTTTTTTTGAGCAAACAAGCAACATGTGTCAATTATCAAGTATTAGATCAACAATTGAATATCCAATCAAGCCTGGTCAAAATAGCTTTGAGACATGTCATACATTGAAACTGAAACAAACTGGATGATCTTAATCTAAATTAAATGAATGACAAATTTAAAAGCATAAGTTGCAAAATGTTGTCTTGATAGTTGATGACATCATATCTTTGGAGTGGTTCGATGATGTATTGAACTAGAATCACAAGGAAGAAGTATGATTTTTCTTTGCTTGCTATCTGTAGGTTAATCATTAGTATGATGCAACTTTGTTGCGGGACATGATCTACAAAGAATCATTGATGACATTTCAGAATTTGCATAGGAAAATGTTTAAATTTTGTTTGTTTCTGCAAGCAATACTCAGGTCATCTTGGTTCAATTATACCTCGATGCTTTTATTAACTTGCTACATCAAATATCATGAAAGCAGTACTCAGGTCATCATTGGTGCTAACATACCCTTTGATGCTTGTACTAACTTTCAACATATCAAAAGGCTCAATGATGACAACTAAACACAATAGGAAATGGCAACAAGGAGAATGGTTCATTATTTCATTTAGGATTGCATAATTCATTATTAGGACTACATAATTCATTTGCATTTCGAGGGACTTTTTAATAGATTTTTGAGGGTTGGCCACATTCTTGAATATCTTTTTCAGACAACGATTGAGTATGACTGGAAATTTCGTACATCTCATTTTCATTATCATTCACATCATTTTCCCATTATCATTTCACTTGCATATTTATATCATCATCATTTAATTATCATATCCATCACATCTCATCTGCATCGTCTCAATCAATTCATCCGATCATTTCTTCCAATCTCATCTTATCAATCAATTCAATCTAGCATAAATCATTTAATCATACCTTTGGTCTTGTTCCTAGCCTTACTGCAAGCCTCAATAATCATCATCATCATTGGGATGTATCCTTCCCTAATCAACAACACTATCAATATCATCAAGCAATCATGCAAATCAATCAGCAATGGATATCATCAATCAATCAGTACATCAAGCAAGTTCAAATCAATTTCTATTTGTTTTCATATCGCATGGAAACAAATTTAACAGTCATCATGACTCAATTTTTATCTATTTGACTTTCAATCAGGAAAGCAAATCTATCATTTCTATTTGTTTTTCATATCGCATGGAAGCAAATTTATCAATCAAATCTACTATTTTTTTTTCATATTGCATGGAAGCAAATTTATCAAATCAAATCTACTATTTGTTTTTCATATCGTATGGAAGCAAATTTATCAATCAAATCTACTATTTTTTTTTCATATCGCATGGAAGCAAATTTATTAATCAAATGTACTATTTGTTTTTCATATCGCATGGAAGCAAATTTATCAAATCAAAATATACTATTTATTTTTCATATCGCATGGAAGCAAATTTATCTATCAAATCTACTATTTGCTTTTCATATCGCATGGAAGCAAATTTATCAATCAAATCAAATCTACTATTTATTTTTCATATCGCATGGAAGAAAATTTATCAATCAATTTCATCTATTATTTGTTTTTCATATCGCATGGAAGCAAATTTATCAATCAGTTTCATCTACTATTTGTTTTTCATATCGCATGGAAGCAAATTTATCAATAAAAAAGCATCATCAATCGAGGCAAAATCAAAAGTCTTCATCTTCATATCAATCTTTCAATAGGGGTTTTCATCAAATCATCTTTATCGGTAGATGAATCAGATAACAAATTAGTAAAAATTTCCAAAAATCATTTTTATCTGATTCATCACCCGAGGGGGCATATAGCATCGTTACTTTCAAAAATCTGGGGCAAAATTCTTTGAACCAATGTGTAAAACACATCACTTCAAAGAGGGGCAAAATGTACACATCTAAAAATGGTCACGGTCGATCAAACCTGTTAATTAATTAAATATGAATTATTTAATTAATGTTCTTAAGTCATCTACATATAAATAAATTTAATTATTTATTTATATGGTTCATTTTTCTAATTCTTCTAATTTAATTAAATAAATATAGTTTATTTAATTAATTTTTTTCTTCCTCTTAATTATTTAAATAAATTTTACAATTTATTTATATTAATTATCATAAGTTTAAATTCCAAATTTAAATGATATTCTTCCCTCCACATTTAATTAAATACTTTCGATATTTAATTAAATCATTTTTCAAATTCCCACTTCTCTCACAAAATTAAATATTCTTAATATTTAATTAAAAAGCTTTTTCTTTTCTCACATAATTAAATATTTGTAATATTTAATTAAATTCTTTTCATATTTCTCTCACACATAATTAAATATTTATTTATTTAATTATGAGAGACACCTTTCAAATTGTCTCTTCATTTCCATCTGTCTCTCGGAATTCCACCTTCTTTTCAAATTCTCGATCTCTTATCGTTCATTTCAACAGGTTTGAAGTCAACTGTCGATCTTGGCCAATCGAATTCCTACCTTCAAAAATCTATAAATACAACCCTTTCATGAGTTGAAAAGGACCCCTCGAATCTCATATTTTCATGCGTAGTCACTATAGTCGCATTCATAGCATTTCAATTTTCATAGTTTGATTTTGTAGCAATGCATATGCATTTTTATTAATCTCATTCTCTCAAGTTGCCAATTTTACAAGCTACTATTTTAAACAACTGAGAGCAAGCATCTTGAAATGAATCCTTGGAGATAGAGGACAATGGGACGAATTTGAAGAAATTGTGGTTTAGAGTTTGCATTTCCCTTGTTTAATTCAATTTCTCCAATCTAATGTTTCATTGGTGTATTAGTTTAGATTCAATTTGATTTACATATTCTAATGTACAAATCAACTAGAATAAACGATGTTAATTCTAATCTATATCAATATTAATCTAAATCAAACAACAAAGAATGAATAAGTAAACATAATGAATAACTAAACAAATTAATTTAAAATATCTCACCGAATATGCATTCACTCCTTCGAATTATCTCGATTTCTCTTCTCCATTTTGTTGTTTCAGTATTCTAGCCCTTAGATTTTTAGTATTGATGCAAGCATAACCGTGTTGAATGTCTAAGAAAAATATTGAAGATAAGTTTCTTCTCAAAAGTGTATGATTTCGGGAGGAGGAATAATGATAATGACAGGCCATTTTATAGATTTTGGGTTTTCGAACGATCAGCTCATATTGAAAGAGAGATCGACATATGAGATTGATGAATGTCATGCGATGTGAGTTAGAACATGAGTCAGAAAAGACTACAAGATAAAGATTAAGTTAGAACAATAACTTAATCTTCAGTTAAGAATGTTCAAAAATAGAAGAAATAGACTTTGATTATCAAAGACAAAGTTAGAACTCGAAGATGAAGAATTGATTCGAATGCATACATTTATATGACTTAGAACTAGTTAACTGAATAGTTGTGACAGAGAGTGCTCTCGCAGAGATGATCAGCTATTGAATTTAGAGATAACTCAAGAACTAAAAATAAATCTCGAGTCAAAAGGTGAGTGAATGATTAAATAACTGATTGATAGAAGAATGTGACATAAATAATTAATAAATGAATTAAATGTTAATTTAATTCAACATTCGAAAATAAGAGATTTAATTAAATAAATAAAGATAATTTATTTAATTTGACTGTTGAAAATGATAAAGTGAATAATTAAATAATAAATATTTAATTATAGATAAAGGGGGTTAAATTGAATAATTAAATAATAAATTATTTAATTAAGAAGGAAGAATTAATTAGTTAGCAACATAATTAAATGTAAATATGATTTATTTAATTAATCAAGTTCAATAAAGGTTATTTATGAATTAATGAATTAATTAAAAAGGGTATTTAATTAATAGAGGAAATATGTGTTAGAAAGGGTAATTAAATAATAAAAATTATTTAATCATGACCATGGATAATAGAAAATTATGTCGAAAGTGGTGTTCGCAGGCCTAGACCAATTTTCGGTGTCTACATGCGTAACTGCAGTTTCATTAATGTCATAAAGGCTTCATTCTTGTTTTGGGTCTCAAGTGAGGGCAATTCATTTTTAGGGAATGTGATTTCTAATTTTGTGACTTGTGTGGGATGAAAGGAGATGTTATTTTATTCCATTTCATAGAAGCTTGGATCTCCTCCTCCTTTATTTGTAACATTTCTTGAAATAGGAACTTGTATGTAGGTGATAATTGAATAAGTTGTCATATGCATATGTGAGCAGGGGTCTTCTTAATATCTTCAACTAAATTATGAAAACATGAATGAGGAGCATTAGGAAAAATATTTTGAGGTGATGGTGATGTTGTGAGAGCTATTTGTGGTCCCCTACATGTGTGAGAAATTGTGTTATATCTTGGTTGCTGCAAAACATTGTTAGGTTGCATTGTAGATTTCAAGAAATCTCTTATTTTCTTATGTGATTCATTAATGGGAGGTGACTTAGGAAGCTCACTAATTAAAGAAGATCCAATTTTTGTCATTAAAACCTCAACAATATTTTCTTTATTTGCATGATCTCTTAGTGAGGAGGAATCTAATGTCACTTCATCATCTTCATCTAAGGAAGCCTCATTACTAGTCTTTGAAGGATATGTGTTAATGTTCACATTTTCTTGCATTATGGTATCCTCCCTAGGAGGAGAGTCTTTAGAAGAACTACAAACTAAATTCTCTTGAAATTCAAGGGTTGGTTCTTCTAAAATGACTTCATCACAAGTAGCGAAATGATCATAAAGAGGGTTGTTATAGACCTTAAAGATTCGATCATCTAGCACCAATCTATTATCCTCATCATTTACAATCTCATTCTCTTGTACTATAATATCTTCCCAAAGTGGATGAGGAGAAGAACAAGCAAGATCTTCATGATTTTCAATGATTGTATCTTCTTTCACCAAGATACCTTCATCACTAAGAGGAGAGGTATCGGGAGAAGAACAATTATGATCATCATGATTGTCTATGTTTGTAACATCTTCTATCACATCATTCCTACAAATAGGAGAGATAAGAGGAGGTGTGGGTTTAAGGAAAGCATCACCATTTTCATGCTCCTACTCTAAGAGACTCTCATAACTGGGAATGCATTGAATGAATGAATAACATTCTTATTGACTAAATTTTTCTTTACAAATTTGGAAAGGATAGATACTAATTGTTTTGAACAGTAATCTATGCAAACTCAAAATGCAATATAAAGGCCCAAAATGGAATGTAATTTTCAGATTTCAACCAAGGTAATTTACTAATTACTTTATGCAATGATCTAAAAATAAAATTTTGTAAATGTAAATTTGGAATTGACCAATGTAGGAAATGAAGCACTTTAAGATGGATCTAGTAAAATGCATGATATAGAAAGTCAATTCACTAAAACAAGTAACCAATGCTAGCAAACAGAAGCATAGAAATGCTAATTCAGATCCTAGAAGCTACAATCTAAAATTCCATAGGGACTAAGATGCCAGGAATGGCATCTTAGTCCTCTTGATGAAATTTGAAGGTTTCAGAAGCTGAAACAGATAGAAAATCACTTAGACATGGTATTGCAAAAGAAAACCAAAGAGGGACTAAGATGCCACCAAGGGAATTTTTATCCCAGTAAGGATTTTTTGTAGAAAATCAGGCAATTTTGGGTTTATAACAGTGTTCATAGGTTGCCTACCTAGGAACCTAATTTTTGGAAATAAAAAATTGTGCAAATGAAGGCAAGAAAAAGTAACTAACAACAAGCAACCAAATGCAAAAGTGGATGCAATTTTTTTTCAATTTTTAATGCAATAAGAAAGTTTTTAAATGCAATTAGGATGATGAACAATGCACTTTTTCAGTTTTTCAATGAAATATAATGATGCAAGAAGAGAAAACAACAACCTATATGCACTTTCACTAATGCAAAAATAGGAAACCCTAAATGAAATTTCACTAATGCAAGATGCAAGAAATCCTAGATGCACAATGAAATAAATTTAATCTAGATCTAGGACTCTAAGGGAATCCAAATCAGAAGAGGAAGAATGCTCAAACAAAGTTGGGTTCACCAAAATGAACAATAGGTAAAATGAGATGGGATGGTTACCTCATATTCTACCAAAGTCATTCAAATATGATCTAGGAACCCTAATATGATTGACTATAAACCTCTAAAAGATAATGTTTGAAAACACACTGCGATATGAAAAATCCCAAGGAATATCTGGAAGATTCCACTTGGAGGACTAAGATTCCTTTTCTCCCATCTTAGTCTTGATTTGAATTTCAAACAAGTGTGAATCTGGTCCTGAGCTCCTAGATCTACAATGGCTTCCTCTCAAATCTCAAGATCTAAAACAACTAGATTTGACATGTAGGTGAGTTTTAAAAAAGATGGCAACTTTGTAAAGTAACTTTGCAACTTTGAAATCATTGCACTCCAAGTGATCTTCAAGTCTTTAGCCTATATTTACAAATACAAATAGACAATATGGAAAAAAAAATTGATTGTTAGTGAATGGGGTTTGCCTTGGTCAAACCCCTTGTTGGTAATTAAACCTTGAAATGAAACATAAATTATCAAGGAAATGGTGAATGAACAACATGCAATGCTACAACTCACCAAACCCTTGCAAAGGCTACAAACTTGGGTGTAATGGCTGCAATGGACATGGATCTTGAATGGCTTGGTTGCTTAAATAAAAATCCTACATCAGAAATGTTAGCACAACAAAACACATGATGCAAGAAAAATATTTGACATGATGCTTGAGACTTGATAATGGCTCCAAATTCTTGATGAATTGCTCTTGAATTCTCTTGTGAACTCAATTATGCTATAATGAATGCTCTCACAAAAGACTTAGATTGCTTAGGATGAAAATTAATTAATGAACCTTGTATTGATACTTATCTAGGCTTAATACCCTGAAATCATATCACACCAAGCTGAAATATGAATTCAATAAATAAAAGAGGTTAAATCTCACCAAGATTTAAAATTAAATCCCAAAAATGACTCAAGGAGAACTAAGATGCCCTAGGTGGCGTCTTAGTCCCAAGTGATGAAACTTGGGGCATAGACACCAAAAAGGGGCCCAAAATATATGCCTCAAAATTAGGGTCCTAGGACCAAAGGGGGACAAAGACACCCTTAGTGGCATTTTAGTCCAGCTGGAAATCAGGGACATGCCAATCAGAGTCATTAGGATAACACATATTCATTAGAGAATGTCAGGATTAACCAAAAAAATATGTCATTCATAGGGCTTGTGGACATAAAATAGGACCAATTAATCCATAAAGAAGGATAAATAACGCAAGGCGGGCCCAAACAAGTTTGAAAATGCAAGGGTATGCATTTTACTACACTACAAAATCTCACACTCTACATAGGGCAGATACATGGGTACAGGATTTAGCAAATGATAGAAAAATTCAGACATTTTTTTAAGGGGGGCACATGCCTTATTTTCTTCAGTTTCTAAACCACAAACATTCAGAGAGGCATAAGACATACCAGAGTGGGATATTTATATGGATGAGGAACACGATTCCTTGATTAGAAATCACACTTGGGATTTCACTTCACTTCTTAAGGGAAGGAAGATAGTTTGATGTAGGTGGATATATTGAACTAAGTTTACAGCAGATGGGTTAGTTGATAAGTACAAAGCACAACTAGTAGCCAAAGGTTTTTCACAAGTTTGAGGCATTGACTATATAAAAACCTTTGCACCAGTCTCTAAGATGACTTCCATTCGATTCACACTTTCTATAGCCTCATCACATTGATGGGATGTACATCAAATGGATGTGAAGAGTTCATTTCTTCATGGAGACCTTGGGTAGGAAAACTACATGGAACAACCACCAAGGTTTATTCAAGATTCATCCTTAGTTTGTAGAATTAGGAAATCTCTTTATGGCCTTGACCAAGCTCCTAGGGCTTGGTATGCCAAAATGGATTCCTACCTCCTATCTTCAATTTTTACTAGATGTCATTATGATCCTAATGTGTATCTACCGCAACATGATGATTCACTTTTGATACTGGTTCTATATATTGATGATCTTTTGATTATAGGGAGTACTTCAGATTTGACATGATAGATGGGTTTATTTCACTACTTCCTTGGTATTGTTATTTCATAGTCAACTTCAAGGATTAATCTTCCACAGCCCAAGTATACTCTTGATCTATTTGCAGGGTTTCATATGACTACTTGCAAACCATCTTTGATTCCCTTTATTTTTGGATTCAAGCTTGAGACTTCATGTACTACCCCGTTGGTTGATGCTACATTATATTGACAACTTGTTATTAGTCTTATATACTTGACTCATACCAAGATAGACATTGCCTATGCAGTAGGCATGGTTTCGAGATTCATGAAGAAACCTCATGAGATGCATTGGAAAGTAGCTAGTTGAGGGTTTTTCACTATTTTCATGGTACTCTTCAGTTTGGGATTCACTACAGAGTTGGTTCATCAATTGACTTGGTTGGTTATATAGACTTGGATTGGGATGGTGAAATTGAGCATCGTAAGTCCACTTCAGGTTATATATTTTCACTTGGTTCAGGTCCTATTAGTTGGTCTCACAAGAAGTAGAAGGTTATTGCCATATCATCCATAGAGGTAGAGTTTTGGGGGGTTGTTAACTCAACTAGTGAGGCTATATGGCTTTAAGGAATTATTTATGAGTTTGGTACTCCTTTTAGGCATCCTATAGTCATTTATTTTGACAACCAAAGTACTATTTAGATATGTTGGAATCTAGTTCAACATAAGCAAACCAAACACATAGAGATTCATATGCATTACTTTTGAGAGTTGATTCATGGTCATATCATCGACTTAGTCTTTTGCCAATCTTCAGAGCATGTTGCTGACATCATCACCAAATCCTTCACTAAGAGCAATTTTATTCATCTATGAGCTCTTCTTGGTGTGTGCTCTATATCAGCATCATCATCATCCTTGGGGGGGCTTTCTAGTCTTCTCCACATCTCTTTTTAGAGGATATACTTTTCCCATTGGGTTTTCTATCTTACTCTATATTTTAGAGAGTGTAGTGTAGGAAAATGGATCCCTTGACATTTTCACACTCGTTGGGGTCCATGTGAATTTTTGCTTAATCTTGCCTTGATTTAGTGTTGTAATGTGGATAACACATTCCCATTAGGTCTTGGGCCCTTGTGAATTAATGGAATTGAATGGTCCCTTGCTAAATTTTTGTGAAGTGTTGTATCTCACATTCACACTTTTCTAGGGTTTGGTGAGTTGCAAAATTGCTATTTTTTCATTCATCATTCTCCATTCATATTTTCTTTTATTTCAAGGTTTAATTACCAAGAAGGGGTTTGACCAAGGAAAACCCCTATTTACTAACCCCACAACATCTTTCCCTCTTTTTGTGTGTGATTTGAATAGCTAGGTTGCATATTTTTCAAGGGGAAAAGATGGAGGAAAGTTGTCATCGAGCCTTGGAGAATTGCGAAGAAGACCTAAAGGTGACAATTTACAGTTTCGGATCTGGAAACCAGTCAAAAAGAGAAGAGTAGACTGAGAGAAAAGGAATCACGGCTCGAACTTCCAAAAAAGAACTCGATTGATTCACCACAAGTGGTGAATGGGTCCTATGGTACAGGCCTGACAGATATTTTCATAGATCAGGATACCCTTTTGGTTGATACCTATATTTGCATATTTCCCCAAAAGTGAGACTAATTCACCCAACTTGGTGAATGAGTCCCAGTAAGCATTAACAACATATTATCTAGAATCCCAAACCTCCATTCTACCTTCTTCATTCTCCCAGGTGCACACTTTCTATCTCTTAACCTTCTATTGCATTTTGTTCATATTCTAGGTCATTTAAGGTTGGGCATTTCACAATTTATTGCATTGTCTTTTCCAAGTCCTCACTTGGTGGTGAACCCCTCATTAGATCTCATTGAGCCCCTAGGATAGTCCCTTTGCAATATTTAAATCTCCTTTGCATTGAAATCTCAAGGATTTTTTCTTGAGTGAATAGTGTGAATATTATCTCTCTCATGTTAGGTTTTAAACCCTAAAGGTGAAAGAGAGCCCTAAAAAACAATATTTCACCTTTTTAGAGAGATTGCATTGTACATGCATACCTTATTAGGGTTCATGGTTAGGATTCATTTTATTTTGCAGTGTACATGGATACCTCACCAAGATAGTAGCCGAGACCTATTTTATCCACTCCCACGTAAGCTATGCTTAAGGGGTGTTAGTGTTACATTATCTTTTTGCAAAATCATAGGCTAGCTTAAGCCTACTTAGGTAGTCATCATGGAGTTTTCCACCTCATTAGCATCTTTGACACTTGTTGTCCACCTCATGCTTGATTATTTGGGAGTCTAGAGAGGTGTCGATTATATTCCACACCTCATGCTTGCTCGATCTCCTTTATATGTGCATCTCGTTATCTATCTAATACTTGGGTTGAGTTTATGCATTCTATCTTCAATGTGCTTGTTCAGAATCTCCATGACTGTTGCTTCTTTCATATTTCACATAGAAGATTTAAAGCAAGCTAAGAGAATTCAAGTGAGGATTATCAAGATCATTATAAGAGAATTTTCGTTCAAGAGAAATTTTGAAGAGGATTATTACAGAAATCAAGATTCCATTATCAAGTCAAAGCTTTCTTGCATCATGCATATTGTTTGAGTTAATTTGTTGATTTAGTGTTTAAGATCCATTCAAGCATTCAAAGGAATTGTTTCAAATCAAGTTTACGGATGAAGATCCACATCCATTGAAGCCATCTCATACAATTTACAAATCTATATTTCAAGTTTCAAACAAGGGTTTGGTGAGTTTTGACATAGCTTTGTTCATTCATCATTCCTTCATGCTATTTCATTTCATTACAAGGTTTAATTACCAAAATAGGGTTTGACCAAGGCAAACCCCCATTCACCTAACAAACAACATTTTAATCTCTTGAAATGTGTTTGCAGATTTGGTGCAGGAGCACGCAGGTGGACAGGAAATTGGCACCAACCAAAAAAAAAATTGTTTAGTTTTCTTTCAATTTTGGTTTGTTTGGTTTCTCTCTTTTGTGTAGTGTCTAAACCTCTTAAAATTTACACTTTGGCGAGATGACAATGGAGAGAGATAAACCTCAGTGAGAGGTTGAGTACCCATCAATTGTAATTGTGACTGCCTAAAAGCATAGACTAGGCACATGCTCTAATTTATTTTAGCATTGAATGTTCCTACGGGGGGTGTTGATTTATTTGAAAGGGTGATTATTTTAGTAATGTTCTGAGGATCATCAACATATTAAAATGAAATGTAATTTTCAGATTTCAACCAATGTAATTTACTAATTACTTTATCGATGATCTGAAAATAAGATTTTGTAAATGTAAATTTGGAATTGAGCAATGTAGGAAATGAAGCAGTTTAAGATGGATTTAGTAAAATGCATGAAATAGAAAGTCAATCCACTAAAATAGGTAACTAATGCTAGAAAATAGAAGCATAGAAATGCTAATTCAGATCCTGGAAACTACAATCTAAAATTCCACAGGGACTAAGACGCCAGGAATGGCATCTTAGTCCTCTTGATGAAATTTGAAGGTTTCAGAAGCTGAAACATATAGAAAATCACTTAGACAAGGTATTGCAACAGAAAACCAGAGAGGGACTAAGATGCCACCAAGGGAATTTTTATCCCAGTAAGGATTTTTTGTAGAAAATAAGACAATTTTGGGTTGATAACAGTGTTCATAAATTGCCTACCCAGGGACCTAATTTTTGGAAATAAAAAATTGTGCAAATGAAGGTAAGAAAAAGTAACTAACGACAAGCAATCAGATGCAAAAGTGGATGCAATTTTTTTTCAAATTTGAATGCAATAAGAAAGTTTCTAAATGCAATTAGGATGATGAACAATGCACTTTTTTAGTTTTTCAATGAAATATAATGATGCAAGAAGAGAAAACAACAACCTATATGCACTTTCACTAATGCAAAAATAGGAAACCCTAAATACAATTTCTCTAATACAAGATGCAATAAATCCTAGATGCAAAACGCAATAAATGTAATCTAGATCTAGGACTCTAAAGGAATCCAAATCAGAAAAGGAAGAATGTTGAAACAAAGTTGGGTTCACCAAAATGAACAATAGGTCAAATGAGATGGGATGGTTAGATCCTATTCTACCAAAGTCATTCAAATATGCCCTAAAAACCCTAATAGGATTGACTATAAACCTCTCAAGGTGAGTCAATACACAACTAGGAGGACTTAGGAAGGGTTGTTATTTCAAATTAAGGGGTTCACCACCAAGCAAATACTTGGAAAAGATAATGTTTGAAAACACATTGTGATATGAAAAACACATAAAATGAGCTAAATAAATCTTACAAATACTGAAAATGAACAACTCCAAGTTAGGGTATGTGTACTTGGGAAACCTGGAGATGCCAATAGGATTCTGGAAATGTAAATAGACTACCAAAATATGCTTGGGAGGACTAAGATGCCTTTGCTCCCGTCTTAGTCTCGTTGTTCTTTTTCAGGGAAAACACAAAAAAATTAGATAGCAAAACAAAATCCTGAGGAATCTCTAGAAGATTCCACTTGGAGGACTAAGATGCCTTTTCTCCCATCTTAGTCTCGATTTGAATTTCAAAAAGGTGTGAATCTAGTCCTGAGCTCCTAGATCTACAATGGCTTCCTCTCAGATCTCAACATCTGAAACAACCGGATTTGACATGTAGGTGAGTTTTCATGAAGATGACAACTTTGCAATGCAACATTGACAACTTTGCACTCCAAGTGATCTTCAAGTCTTTAGCCTATATTTGTAAATACAAATAGACAAGATGGAAAAACTTGTTGATTGTTAGTGAATGGGGTTTGCCTTGGTCAAACCCCTTGTTGGTAATTAAACCTTGAAATGAAACATAAATTATGAAGGAAATGGTGAATGAACAACATGCAATGCTACAATTCACCAAACCCTTAAAAAGGCTACAAACTTGTGTGTAATGGATGCAATGTTCATGGATATTGAAATTCTTGATAGATCTTGAATGGCTTGGTTGCTTAAATCAAAACCCTACATCACAAATGTTAGCACAACAAAACACATGATGCTTGAAACTTGATAATGGCTCCAAATTCTTGATGAATTGCTCTTCAATGCTCTTGTGAACTCAATTATGCTATAATGAATGCTCTCATAAAAGACTTAGATTGCTTAGGATGAAAATTAATTAATGAACCTTGTATTTATACTTATCTAGGCTTAATATCTTGAAATCATATCACACCAAGCTCACATATGAATTCGATAAATAAAAGAGGTTAAATATCACCAAGATTTAAAATTAAATCCCAAAAATGACTCAAGGAGGACTAATATGACCTAGGTGGCATCTTAGTCCCAAGTGATGAAACTTGGGGCATAGACATCAAAAAGGGGCCCAAAATATATGCCTCAAAATTAGGGTCCTAGGACCTCGGGGGAACAAAGATGCCCTTAGTAGCAATTTAGTCCTAGCTAGAAATGAGGGACATTCCAATTAGATTCATTAGGATATCACATATGCATTCGAGAACATAGGATTAACCAAAAAAATATGTCATTCATAGGGCCTATGGACATAAAATAGGACCAGTTAATCCATAAAGAAGGATAAATAATGCAAGGCGGGCCCAAACAAGTTTGAAAATGCAATGGTATGCATTTTACTACACTACAAAATCTCACACTCTACATAGGGTAGATATAGGGGTACAGGATTTAGCAAATGATTAAAAAATTCATACATTTTTTTAGGGGGGCACATGCCTTATTTTCTTCAGTTTCTAAACCACAAACATTCAGAGAGGCATTAGGCATACCAGAGTGGGATATTTCTCTAGAAGAGGAATATGATTCGTTGATTATAAATCACACTTGGGATTTGACATCACTTCCTAAGGGAAGGAAGGTAGTTTGATGTAGGTGGATTTATTGAATTAAATTTACAGCAAATAGGTGAGTTGATAAGTACAAAACACAACTGGTAGCCAAAGTTTTTCCAAAAGTTTGAGGCATTGACTATACAAAAACCTTTGCACCAATCGCTAAGATGACTTCCATAAGACTCACACTTGCTATAGCCACATCACATGGATGGGATGTACATCATATGGATTTGAAGAGTTCATTTCTTTATGGAGACCTTGAGGAGGAAATCTACATGGAATAACCACCAAGGTTTATTCAAGATTCATCCTTAGTTTGTAGACTTAGCAAATCTCTTTATGGCCTCAAACAAGCTCCTAGGGCTTGGTATGCCAAAATGGATTCCTACCTCCTATCTTTAGTTTTTACTAGATGCCATTATTATCCTAATGTGTATCTACTAAAATAGGATGATTCACTTTTGATACTGGTTCTATATTTTGATGATCTTTTGATTATAGGGAGTACTTCATCTACCATTGTAGTATTGAAGACATCACATCAGCATAGATTTGACATCACAGATTTGGGTTTATTTCACTAATTCCTTGGTATTGTTATTTCCCAGTCAACTTCAAGGACTACTCTTGCACAACCCAAGTATACTCTTGATCTATTTGCAGGGTTTCATATGACTACTTGAAAACCATCTTTGACTCCCTTTCTTTCTCGATTCAAGCTTGAGACTTCCTATACTACACCATGGTTGATGCTACATTATATTGACAACTTGTTATTAGTCTTATATACTTGAAAAATACCAAGATAGACATTGCCTATGCAGTAGGCATGGTTTCGAGATTCATGAAGAAACCTCATGAGATGCATTGGAAAGTAGCTAAGAGGGTTTTTCACTATTTTCATGGTACTCTTGGGTTTGGGATTCACTACAGAGTTGGTTCATCAATTGACTTGGTTGGTTATATAGAATCGGATTGGGATGGTGAAATTGAGCATCGTAAGTCCACTTCAGGTTATATATTTTCACTTGGTTTAGGTCCTATCAGTTGGTCTCACAAGAAGTAGAAGGTTATTGCCATATCATCCATAGAGGCAGAGTTTTGGGGGGTTGTTAACTTAGATACTGAGGCTATATGGCTTCAAGGAATTATTTATGAGTTTGGTACTCCTTTTAGGCATCCTATATTCATTTATTGTGACAACCAAAGAACTATTTAGATATGTTGGAATCTAGTTCAACATAAGCAAACCAAACACATAGAGATTCATATGCATTACTTTTGAGAGTTGATTCATGGTCATATCATTGACTTAGTCTTTTTCCAATCTTCAGAGCATGTTGCTGACATCATCACCAAATCCTTCACTAAGAGCAATT
The DNA here is from genome assembly GCA_007115665.2 of Sequoiadendron giganteum. Taxonomy (NCBI): domain Eukaryota; kingdom Viridiplantae; phylum Streptophyta; class Pinopsida; order Cupressales; family Cupressaceae; genus Sequoiadendron; species Sequoiadendron giganteum. The sequence goes on along the minus strand of CM021103.1, from coordinate 23,338,557 downwards.
TTATTGATCTATGAGCTCTTCTTGGTGTGAGGTCTATATTAGCATCATCATCATCCTTGTGGGGGTCTTTCTAGTCTTCTCCACATCTCTTTTTAGAGGATAGATTTTTCCCACTGGGTTTTCTATCTTACTCTATTTTTTAGAGAGTGTAGTGTAGGAAAATGGATCCCTTGACATTTTCACACTCGTTGGTGTCCTCCTTGTGAATTTTGGCTTAATGTTGCTTTGATTCAGTGTTGTAATGTGGATAACACATTCACATTAGGTCTTGGGCCCTTGTAAATTACTGGAATTGAATGGTTCCTTGCTAAAGTGTTGTGAAGTGTTGTAACTCGCATTAACACTTTTCTAGGGTTTTATCAATTAACTAAGCATAATAAACATAATTTGAAATCAAAATATACCTTAAACTTGCCTTATTTGGACTATTATAAAATTTTGTAACACACTTTCACATTTCTCTAGGCTTGTAATTAATAATTGGGCTTTCTTATGTTTTAATTAGGCCCATTTTACATCCACAAGCCTCATTTATTGCATCTTTTGAGGATAATCCTGACACCAATCAGTAACCAATCATAATGTAGGTGTTTCTAGCTTCTATGGCCCAGATTTAGGGATGTGGGACTCATTCGCCACCCTAGGCAAATGGGTCCTACTTGGATATTTGGGTTCTGAAACAAATTTTACACCTTTCTAAGCACTTTTTAAAATATTCCCAAAAATTAGGTATGGGTGGACTCACTCGCCACCTTGGATTAATGAGTCTTGTGTGGCCCAAATTCAAATTTAATTCAAATTTCTAGTGGGATTTTATTCTCCCATCTATCTGATGTTGGCCTATAGTGTTGTAATTTGAAGAATTCTTGCATAATTGAGTATAAATACAAGGTTCTTTCACTCATTTTCATTCTAACAAGAAATCAAGTGACCTAGCATTGAAGATAGTTCACAAGAGAATTTTAGCATTCACAAGATCTTTCAAGAGAATTTAAGGGAAGATTATCAATCATTTTAGAGAATTCTTCAAGCATCCATCATCATGTCAAGGATTTCATATATCATGTTTGTTATTGTGCTAACAATTATGATGTAGAGTTGATGATTCAAGTAAGTGTTTCAAGCAGGGTCAACTCCATTCAAGAAAGAGTCAAGAACCAAATCCATTGCAGCAATTTCAAGCATATTTGCAACACCTTATTTGTAGGGTTTGGTGAGTCGCAAAATTGCTATTTTTTCATTCATCATTCTCCATTCAAATTTTCTTTCATTTTAAGGTTTAATTACCAAGAAGGGGTTTGACCAAGGAAAACCCCTATTCACTAACCCCACAACATCTTTCCCTCTTTTTGTGTGTGATTTTAATAGCTAGGTTGCATATTTTTCAAGGAGAAAAGATGGAGGAAAGTTGTCAATTCCCTAAAGTTGTCAAAGTTCTCATCGAGCCTTGGAGAATCTTGGAGAAGACCTAAAGGTGACAATTTACAGTTTTCGATCTAGAAACTAGTCAAAAAGAGTAGAATAGACTGAGAGCAAAGGAATCACATCTCGAACTTCCAAAAAAGAAGTGGATTGATTCACCACAAGTGGTGAATGAGTCCTATGGTACAAGCTTGACGAAAAATTTCATAGATCAGTATATCCTTTTGGCTGATACCCGTATTTGCATATTTTCCCAAAAGCGAGACTAATTCACCCAGCTTGGTGAATGAGTCTGAGTAAGCATTAACAACATATTATCTAGAATTCCAAACCTCCATTCTACCTTCTTCATTCTCCTAGGTGCACACTTTTTATCTTATAACCTTTAATTGCATTTTGTTCATATTCTAGGTCATTTAAGGTTTGGCATTTCACATTGTATTGCATTGTTTTTTCCAAGTCCTCACTTGGTGGTGAACCCCTCATTAGATCTCATTGAGCCCCTAGGATAGTCCCCTTGCAAGATTTCAGTCTCCTTTGCATTCAAATCTCAAGGGTTTGTTCTTGAGTGAATAGTGTGAATATTATCTCTCTCATGTTAGGTTTTAAACCCTAAAGGTGAAAGAGAGCCCTAAAAAACAATATTTCACCTTTTCAGAAAGATTGCATTGTACATGCGTACCTTATTAGGCTTCATGGTTATGACTCATTTTATTTTGCATTGTACATGGGTACCTCACCAAGATAGTAGACGAGACCTATTTTATCCACTCCCACGTAAGCTATGCTTAAGGGGGTGTTAGTGTTACATCTTTTTGCATAACCATAGGCTAGCTTAAGCCTACTTAGGTAGTCATCATGGATTTTTCCACCTCATTAGCATCCTTGACACTTGTTGTCCACCTCATGCTTGGTTATTTGGGAGTCTAGAGAGGTGTCGATTATATTCCACACCTCATGCTTGCTTGATCTCCTTTATATGTGCATCTCCTTATCTGTCTAGTACATGGGTTGAGTTTATGCATTCTATCTTCAATGTGCTTGTTCAAAATCTCCGTGATTGCTGGTTCTTTCATGTTTCACCTAGAAGATTTCAAGCAAGCTAAGAGAATTCAAGTGAGCATTATCAAGATCATTTCAAGAGAATTTTCATTCAAGAGAAATTTTGAAGAGGATTATTATAGAAATCAAGATTCCATTATCATGTCAAAGCTTTCTTGCATCATGCATATTTTTTGAGTTAATTTGTTGATTTAGTGTTTAAGATCCATTCAAGCATTCAAAGGAATTGTTTCAAGTCAAGTTTAACGATGAAGATCCACATCCATTGAAGCCATCTCATACAATTTACAAATCTATATTTCAAGTTTCAAACAAGGGTTTGGTGAGTTTTGACATAGCTTTGTTCATTCATCATTCCTTCATGCTATTTCATTTCATTACAAGGTTTAATTACCAAAATAGGGTTTGACCAAGGCAAACCCCCATTCACCTAACAAACAACATTTTAATCTCTTGAAATGTGTTTGCAGATTTGGTGCAGGAGCACGCAGGTGGACAGGAAATTGGCACCAACCAAAAAAAAAATTGTTTAGTTTTCTTTCAATTTTGGTTTGTTTGGTTTCTCTCTTTTGTGTAGTGTCTAAACCTCTTAAAATTTACACTTTGGCGAGATGACAATGGAGAGAGATAAACCTCAGTGAGAGGTTGAGTACCCATCGATTGTAGTTGTGACTGCCTAAAAGCATAGACTAGGCACATGCTCTAATTTATTTTAGCATTGAATGTTCCTACCAGGGGTGTTGATTTATTTGAAAGGGTGATTATTTTATTAATTTTTTGAAGATCATCAACATATTAAGGATACCACGCACCAAACTAAGTGGTCATTTACCACGCATTATAAGATCATTTGAATGAAATGAAGGCGCTAAAATGCGGCAAAAAAAATTGGTCAGATAAAAAAAACAATTTCCAAATAAATAATTGATTTTAAAGTTTGAGAAGGCTGATAGCTTTTGGGAAGGCCGATTGATTATTCCATATGCAAATAAGGCAATATTATTGATCTATAGTAGAGGTTTTCTATCTTCAAATCAATGGACAGCCAACAGAGAAAAGTGTAAGCGGGCGCTACAGTAAGTAAGGAGGCTGATAGTTCGGCCTTGAAAAGCCTATGCAGAAACAAAATAAAAAAGGAAGATTTAAATTAAACAAGAGAGGGAGGCGACAAAAAGTGAATCTATGCAGAACGGGCTGCACAAGAGGTTATGTGAAATAACAAACATAAGCCAGGCCGCACTCCCGTTCACATTAAATGTATAACCTCATTCACGAAATCACACAAGAAACAAACAGAGATAGTCGACGATTGGAAGTAGTTAAGCTTCCATTTCTTAACAACTTCGTACTTTCTAGTTACGGAACGTGTATGGAAGACCATGAAGAAAATCATAAGTTTCAAACTATCTCTATTTTGAAATAATATTAATAATATATAGAAGCCCTGATGATACGCATACGCCATAGCCAGAAGATGTCCCAAGTCAAACTCAACCACAATCACAAAACTCAAATAATAAAAAATTTTCATGGCTGACTATTTGCACTGAGGACGAAAAAAACTGAGACGTTGACCTCCTCTCCTCTCTATTTTATTATCGTCAATTTCACTGTAATTTCCCCGTGGAAATCAACGTGGACACCAAGGCATGCATACAGTTTGGTCTTCGCGTTATTGTATTTGGTGGGTTTCTGTCTACACTATAAACCCGCCTGTGCTTGTAACTTATAATTAGTTGGTGAAAATGAATAAGTCGTGATAAATTAAATAAATCTGGAATCAATACTAAGCAAGATGGGAAGTCAAATAAATATAGAACAAGGAGCTGCAATTTTTTCTAATTTTGAAAGGTCTTCTACGCGTAACTCTGATTTCCTGATAATTTCATGTTTACTACAAGGAAGGAGATCCTATCTTGCCAACCACTATTCCTCGGACTCAAGGCATGTATAAATACACTGCACCATTCAAGCTAAAGATCATAATCCCCAATTTGAGGAACTCTATTCTCAGTTACATCGTCCGGAATTGCATAGGATAAGTAGACGCCATCATGAAGAGAACAACTCTGAGTGTTGAGGGAATGTATAATGATTCCCATGAAGGAAAGATAAAGAGATCGCTGGAGGCACGAAATGGAGTTGAGAATGTTACTGTTAATATTCAACAGAGAACAGTCATTGTAGAGCATAATTCACAATCTGGATCTGACTTTGGTATATCATGTCATATTGCACCAATAATCGTTTTGTTATTTAGGGTCTCAAAATATGATTTGCATTTACATGTGAATGGTATAAAGGTAGAAATTAGGTAGTTCCATGATGAATTTCTAACCATATTTGCTTGGCGTTGTTGATGATATGTGTGCAGTTCAAGCGCTGGCAAAGATTCGTTTCACTGCTCAAGTCGTACAGACAACAGATCTATAGCAAATCAAGGAAAAACCCATCATGGACGCCACAAACACGCACATATTTACCGCCATTGACAATTTCAAATAACCCAAATTTGCATTTTTTCTTAGAAGAGAGACATATCATGGATTAAGTATTGTTTTAGTTTTCTTTGTTTTCATTCTTTGCGTCTCATAAATAGTCTACATTTGAGATCTGCTTCAATGATAATATCTCATGTGTGTTGACTATAATGTATTGGTGATTGAAACTCAAGCTATACATAGAAATATGTGATTTTTTATTTTTTAATATCAATTCAAAATAAAAAATTTAATTTCTTATTGTGTTCATTAGAGCAAGTTTTTCATGATTATTTCATAAAAGAGGTTTTCATTTACTTTTTAATATGACAAAATACATCTGAACATATTAATAAATCGAAAAATTTTAAGATTAATTTTTTTTCTAAGTAATAGTTATCTCCTTTATGTAATTTGATCTCTATGTATCATTTAAGTTAGAATTAATTTGAAATCAAAATGTTAAAAATAATATCATTATAGATATTGTGTTTAAATATTTTTTATGAACTTAAAGCATACAATTTATGGTTCAATTATTCACTACAGAAATCTGTCAAACTTGAAATAAAGATTAAAATTATTCATAGAGTCTATAAATAGCCACAAATATTAATGTGGAAAAAGGTAAAAGCTACTTGTACAATGACTTAAGAGAGTTTCTACTATTCCTCCAAAAATATAAAACACAATAATATATATATGACGAAATTTACGTGTTTTTAATGGAAACCGTGTGAATATATTTTAATTATAGTGATACTATTTTATACCGTGCATCAATATTGACAATTAGAACATGTAGAATAGTGTAATTGTTAATACATATCTATAACTAATGACTGACATTTGAGCAAACGATGACATCTTGAGATATTTACACTAAACTCTAAGAAAGACAAAAGATTATATTTCCACAAAGAATTTCGTCATTTCTCCACTAATATATTTTGTGTATGTGATTAAAAGAGAGTTTTAAGAGTTTAAAAGAGATAGAGATATTCTTGTGAATCTAAAATAAATCAAGCACACAAGAGACACTACATATCTTGAATTAATTTAAACATACATGACTATTGAAAATTTCATATGTCATTATATGAAGTTCTTTTCAAATATTTCTATAGTATTTTATAATTTTTTATAGAAACAAATTGATCAATAATAAATAGGTTAGTATATATGACCCTAGAAATAAAAATGATATCCCTTAAATCATCTTAGTTTGATATGGACACACCTAGATCATGTAGAGGTCTTTGCAAGAAAATACATTCTCTACAGTTATCATAAACCTTTTCTTTAACCCTATCAAACAATGAATGCCTCATTTTATTACCGCAAAATACAATATAAATATTTTTTTTTAAAAATGGTCAACCATCCTTCCATAAGAATTACATCTAGTTATTATTGTATATCTTGTCCCAAATCTTCCCTACTAATAATAAATTCTATAAATTTGTACTATACCAAGCTATAACTCTTTTAGTTTAGCATTAACTCATTTTATCATCAATGCTCTCAATCAAATTAAATCTCCATTCAAGAAAGGAAATTCACATCGAATTTAATTTTGTGAAGGAATAAGAAAATAATAATTTTCAATCATACATGGAAGATTTTTATAATAGCAAACTCTATTGGTTCCTAAAGCCATATTAATGTGCTAATATTTTGGGTTAACACATAAATGTAATATTTTTTTAATTTAGATAGTTATTTTATTTAAACTATTCTTTTACTTATAAAAGGATGTAACCATTTCTTCAAAATACATTTTTTGACATATAATAAAATATATTTTTGTTTTCCCCTCTTGGTCTAATAAATTGTAGACATGCAGATTTGACATCATCATCAAGGTTCATCTCTCGATTAAATAAATCAAGTTTTATTTAATTAAATCATAAATATCCTAAGGTCTATTAATTTAATCACCAATATTAAATTAAATGATCAATGCTCATTTCCTCTCATTTGATTTTAAAATAAATATAAAATCTAATATCAAATGTCATATCACTTGAATCACCTATTAGATTAATCAAATCATGACTAGTTTAATCCTAACTACATGAATCTTCTAGATTCATCCACTTGCACAAATAAATCACTTTATTTGATTTATTAAAACCCATATTTTCCCTCATTAACTCTCATCTTTGACTTTTTGGACAAAGATAATTCCCCCCAAAAACCCTAAACCACATGCATTTATTGGCATTTTTTAGATTCAAATTGGCACATTGGCCAAGTCTTGCACATTCCTCACCCTCTCACACCTTGACAAGTGGCATCTTGTAATTGGCCCATGAATGATCCCACATTCATCAATTTGGCCTCTCCTCTCTTCAAGTTCAACTACAAGTTTAAGGCTTCTCTCCTTGAAACAACAACAACACATCTTTAGGCAAGGTTATTGTCCACATGAGAGAACTAATCTTGCTCATCACAACAACACAATCTAACAACAACACATTTTTATGCAAGGGTACTCTCTACATGTGAGAACTAATCTTTCTTTTCATCACAACATCACTATCATCTTGCTTATCATGGATTGGGAAAGGGTTGCATCCTACATGATAGAGTGGCACCAATCCACTATAAGATAGTTGTTAATCATGTTTGCATATGCTTTTGTTTAGCTTGCATTGTTTTCATTAGTTGCATTGTTTAACATGGTTAAATATTTCATAGTGATGTTTAAGTTTGCTGATTTAAACTAACTTTTGTGCTAACAACATGAAATTGTTTAAGTCTCATTTGCAGATTTTGACGTCCACATAAATATATCATCTCATTTCAAGTATTTCAAAGGTTTCCTACAATATAATTAATTTGATGTTTGCATGGGTTCTTACATTCTTAGTTTATTAGACTATAAATATTGTTTGTTAATTAATTGTTAAATATATATTTTTAAGAATTTAAAAATATAATATTTGCATCAAGTGCATTATACTTCAACATTACCATGAAATTAGAAAATTGATTTTGAATATTTATAAGAAAAATGAAAAGATATGATTTATGTACTCACTTCATTTCCTTATTTGTATATATCACTATAGTGTCAATGCTACAAAACTAATATATCAAAGTATAATTAATATATCTAATTATAGTTAATTTTTCTAGCCTACTAAACATGTGTTTACTACCTCAATAAATAATTTAATTTCCAAAAAAAAATTAAAATGCAAAGAAAATATAATGAATAAATAAATTGGGTTTTTTTTTAATAGAATGCTACTATAGGAATATTCCAATTCTATATTAATATCTAGTTTAAAATTTCTATAAAAAAAATCAATTTTCTTAGAGTTGAAACAATAGGATTTGTTGAGACAAGATTTTTCTTTTCCTAATACCTATGGGCTTAAAGTTACAACAAAACCCAAATTATCTACATTTAGTGTAGGAAAAAGTATCCCTTTTCACACTTAATTTGGGAAATAATATTAAATAAAAGGACTAAATTCTATCTTCATTTAGTGTTGTAATATGTATTTTAAATATTCACATTAATTTTAGGGTCTTTCAATTAATGGACTTAATTGTACCTTATTTATGGTGTTGTAAGGTGTACGTTTACACTTTCACACTATCTAGGGTCTAATTAATTAATTGATGGTAATATGCATTAATTGGCCCCTTTCATTCAAATTAAACCCTAATTAATTGCAATTTATGAAGAGCAAAACATAAAATTCATTAGTTCCATAACACTTAACATTGAAGAATGTGTGTCCTAGGTAAGTGGGTGAATGGGTCCTCACTTAGACCTAGGACCAAAATTTCAAATATGTTTTTGGTGGTATTTCAATGATTTCAAATATGTATTCACATGTCGGCTTGTGGTATTTGATTTTCAAGAATTTACATTAAAATATGTATAAATAAGAGGTCATTTCACTATGTTTCACCTAAAAGATTTCAAGAAAGCTAAAATCATTTAAGTGAGCATTATTAAGAGCATTTCCAAGGCATTCAAGAGCAGATTTGAAGAAGATTATTGCAGCAATCAAGATTCCATTATTTTTTCAAAGCTTTCTTACATCATGCATGTTGTTTGAGCTAATATATTGATGTAGTGTTTAAGATCCATTCAAGCATTCAAAGGAATTGTTTCAAGTAAAGTTCATGATCAAGATACACATCCATTGAAGCCATCTCATGCAAGTTTTAGATCTATATTTCAAGGTTAAAACAAGAGTTTGTTCAGTTGTCACATAGCTTTGTTCATTCATCATTATTTCATGCTATTTCATTTTATTACAAGATTTAATTACCAAGATGAGGCTTGAACAAGGCAAACCCCTATTCACCTAACAAACAATTTTTTTCTCTCTTGATGTGTTTGCATATTTTAGGTGGAAGATCTATTGGAGAGAAAAATTGCAAAGTTGGAAAAGTTGTCAAAGTTGTCACCATTCTTGCAATTTCACAAAAAATAACCTAAAAAATTATTCTTGGCTTTATGACCATGAGCTTCAGGAATCTGGGAGTGCAGACATAGCAAAAAAAAACTTAGAAACAAATTTCAAGAGCCCTAGCTAGGACCCATTTTCCATAGGGCGAATGAGTCCTCAATAAGCATTGAAAAAATAGTTTTGGTAACTGGTGCACTTCACTTTCTCATTCTAAGATCTACAATTTGACTATTGGTTCCATCAAAATTGAGTTTTAAATATTTTACATGGACTTTACAGATCACAATTTGGAGTTGTTTTTCTATTTTTAATCTTTCTCCCCAAAGTGTTGTTTGACTGACACCCCCATCCTTGCATAAAATGGAAATTTGCAGCATTCCTCAAAGAATTCACTCACCCAAGGGTTGAAAGTGGATTTTAACTTGAGGGATCTCATTTCCTGAATGTAATAGAAAAATAGATGGTTGATTACACTCATTTTGAATTTTCTATTTATAGTAAGTTTGGTGAAATATTCTAGAAATTTAGTATAAATCCCTATGTGTTTGAACCTTAACCCATTTGTTGGTGTCATTCACCTCCTAGGAGCACCATCTACAAAAAATACCTTCATGAATGCATGAGAGAAGAACATGGGCTATTTCAGCAAGAAAAACAGTGAATAAAATGAGATAAATTACATAGTATACAATGGTGCCTTATAAAGGCATGAAAATATGTGATGGGTATAAAAATTCTTGATACGAGAAACAAAACTACTCAAGAATAATTAAATGCATAATCATGCATAAGTAAACTTAAGCGAGTAAATGGTAAAAACCAACTACTGCAACACCCCCCCTTAAGTGCAACTAAGGGAGAATATTATGCAAAAATGAAGATGCAATATGGGTCCTAGCTACACAAGCATGTTAGGTATCCATTTACAATGCAAAATAGAAATATATCACAACTGGAGAAAAGGACAAAATCCCTATGGGAAAAAACCCCTCTCCAAAAGAGAGAAAACAAAACAAAAAATTGATGCATGGATGGAGGCCTCAATCATGCCCCCAAGGACTACATACATATTGTATATACAATCAATTCCACCCCCGATAAGAGGGAAAGAGAGACACTATGTAGCTCCCCCGCAATGTATAATCACCTACAAGAATGTTAAGTTCTTGAAGACAAAACATAATCCAATGTCAAAAAAAAAATTGTCTCCCTTTTGGAAGAAACAAAACCAACTACAAATACAAGAATGTTTCCCACTCTAGATAGGAATTGAAAGAAATAAGCATGAAAATTTATGATGATTTGTCTAAAATCTTCTCATGTGTCGACAAGACCTTAGAAGAACCAATTAGGAACATGCCCAATCACAATAGGAGGTGACAAACAAGGTACCATTGGAAGCTAATTTTGAACATTCTCTAGAGACTGAGATGGAGTGACAACAGTTGTACCAAAACTATCATAAAATAGGAGGGATATACCCTTAAATGTGCCTTCCAAGTAAAAAATGTGAGATTCTATGAAGAATGTACCAAGGTCTAGAAAATATGTAAATCCTAATCAAGAAGAAAATGAAATACTTGTTGTGTCACCAAAAAGTGTAGACATTGACACTTGTCACTCATTTGGACCTTTGTCTATGGATTTTGGACCCCTTTTATGCTCTTTTTACATCTTTCCAATCCTTGTGTTGAAGTGTTGTAAGGTGTTGTAAAAAAATTTCACACTCTCCTAGGCTTATCATCAGCAAATCAACCCCTTGTTGCGCTATAATGACTGGGCTTAATACACATACAATTCCTACCTTAGTGTGTTTTCATGATACAATCCCCACAAGCATAAATAATCACATTCTAATTACCAAAAACCAGTGAAAATTTACCCAGGTGGACTAGGTTGCCACCTTAGGTGACCTAGTCCCATGTGGAATAAATTTCAATTTTAACTTAAGTTTCTTTCAGGATTTTGTCTCTAAAACCCTAAGGTCAGCCTGGATGGTGTTATTTTGGGAAAATTAGAGAATAACTTGTATAAATGAGCCTAAAAACCCTAATATCTCATTACATGCATCAGTCAACTCACTCTCCTCTCAATCTCTCCCCTCTCCTTCTTCTCAAGCAAGCTAGGCTTTTCGCATACTAAGTCATCAAGACATCTCTCCAAGGAATTCAAGGGCTAAATCTTTGTTTCAACTTAAGATATCTCATCATGATAAGGTATTAATTCCATTAAATTACATTTAATTATTTCTTACTTTGTTTCATCATTTTATTTAATTATCTAAAATGGGCTTGACCAAGGCAAGCCCCCAATCCCTAACAATCAACATTTCTTCTTCTTTCTTTGTGTGTTTGTAGATTTAGGTATCTTGGAAGCTTGGAGATCATTGAAGATTGTATTAAAGACTTTTTGAAGACATCTCCTTGTTGGCTAGGGTAAAGCATCCATTGGAAGTCACTTTCACACCTGATAATCAAAGTTTCAGATTCAAACACTTAGAGAAGCAAAAATTGAAGACCGAGACCTCCAGATCCCACTTTCAGACTTCCCAAAAGGCTGAAAGGGACTAGGTTTCCATTATTGGTGACCTAGTCCCACCATACATGCATTTTTGGGTTATGTATAGTTCTGAGTACTCTTTTGGCAGAAATGGGTCTCGACAAATTTTCACAATAGAAGGACTAGGTCACCCAGAATGGCATAAGTGTCCTTCTAAACTTTTGCATCAATTTTCCTAGGATTCTAGACCTTCATGCCATACCTTTTCAACTTTTAGGTGCACATCTTCCTTTTTTTTCTTTTCGATAGCTGTTTGTTTATGTTTCCTAGGTTATTTTGCATATCTTAATGTGTTTTCCAGCATAGTTACATTTCTTAGGTTTTACCTTCTTAGTTAGTTTTTTTTTTCATTCTATTTCATTTAGAAATAATCATACACAAAAAAGTACCTCTTCATGCCATCCATGCGATCCCTCTTCAAATTCCAGGTGCACATCTTCCTTTTTGTTCATTTTTGTAGCTTTTTGTTTATGTTTCCTAGGTTGTTTTTGCATATCTCAATGTGTTTTCCAGAATAGTTACATTTCTTAGGTTTTACCTTCTTAGTTTGTTTCTATTTTCAATCTATTTCATTTAGAAATAATCACTCACAACACAACCCCTATCTTTGAATGAACTTACCCAAAATCATATCATTAGGTGAAAGAGAGTCATTTCCTAACCAAGTGCTCCTAGGTAAAAAACCCTAGGAGCCTATTTGGGGAATCCTCTTTCCCTTATTTTATATATTTTTCATGGTTCATTTTGGTGAACCTGACCTTCTTACACCCTCTTTTCTAATATAGAGTCCTTCATTTTCCCATAATTAACTTGCATTCTAGGGTTTTAACACTTGCATTAGTAAAAGTGCTTAATAGGTTATATTTTTGCATCGAAGAACATTACAAATCTCTAAAATTTTATATTTCCATATTAGTTCTATATCCCCAAATACAAAAACCAATTGGATTGATCAAAATATTCTATAAACTCTTTAAAAAATCACCAAGAGAACTAGGTCACCACTCTGGGTGACCTAGTCCCTTTAGGCTTCTGAAACTGTCCTTTACAGGGCTGAAAACTCTATTTTTATACCATTACCTATCTATATCACTGGGTTGTGTTTCTGTTGCATGCATTTAATTAAATCAAGAATAAATTAGCACATTTCATGCATTGCTTAAATTACATTTTGCATTCAAAAAATATCATTTTCAGATTATTGGATAGTGTAATTAGTAAATTACCTTCTTTGACATCTACAAATTGCATCTCATTTTGTTCCTTTACATTGCATTTTCTATTTACATATATTTTGTTACATTTTAAATAACATTCATGGTACTTGTTGATAGCATTAAGTTATTTTCATTTGCTGCATTAGTTCCTAGATCATTCAAATCAGAATCTTTAGAAAATGAAAACAACAATTTAACATCACATGCACCCACTCACAAACTTATAGATAGCAATCCCTTTAGTAGTGATGACTTAGACATGTTAGATGAAGCCCTTCATGACTTCATCTCTTCTAGCTCATCCATTAAAGATTTGACGGATGAGGATACAAACAGTGATAATCATGATAACCATAATTGTTCTTCTCCTGATATCTCTCCCATTGGTGATGAAGGTATATTAGTGCAAGAAGACACAACCATTGAGGATCATGATGGTATTTCTTGTCTTCCTCATCCTCCTTTCCCTTTGCAAAGAATTAAACAACATAATAAAAAAATCATTCCCTTACATAATCTTTATACCCATGACCCTCAAACCTATTCTTCTCATATCCCTCTTCGATACAATGAGGATATCTTGGTGTTAGAAGATATACCTCCTAATAGTCATGAGACTATTGACCCTCCCTTCCCTCATGCTCCCACCCTTTGGGATAATCTATTTGACAATCATAGTGGATCTTCTCTTGATGCCCCCCCTTGTGATGAAGCATGTGGTGACCCTTTGCCATGCTCTCGTACTAGGTTATATGTTATGGAACAAGAGAATGAGACCCTAGATAAGGGCATGTGCAGGATCATCATGGAAAAAATAGGCCCTTAACTGGGAATAAAATTCAGAAAAATCAGAGTTAGGCAACTTGACGTAAATTTTTGAATAAGTTAACTATATTATTTCAAAAATATGTAACAATAGAATCAGTTGCAAATTGAATGTAGTTTCTAAAATACTAGGTTTATTTTTATTTTAAAAAAATCTATTTGGTGAAAATTTGAAATTTCAATGTAGTAGTACTTAAATTTCAGGAAAAAAATAAGAAGCAGGTGTCTTTCTGACAACCCTAACCACAATATAATGAGAAAAAAAAATTATAAGATTTTACATATAAGTAGAAGACTCATGTCCCGATGTGATGCATAATTTTTTGTAATTTTTTTCCAAGCAAATAATTAATTATGATTTTTTTATTACAACTTTTAAAAAATATAAAAACTCATATGTCTGACCACCTTAACTTGGTCAAAACTTCATGAAATTCATTTTTATTTTGTTATTCTTATATTATGTGAAGTTTAGAATGTGACACATATTTCAGATTAAAAAAATGTGATACCCTTTCAAAGTTATATATGTTTTTCAATCAACCTATCAATCAGGACTTTAGTCATAATTCAAATAGAAAATGAATAATAATAATTTATTAAATTCAAAGTAAAGAATAATTTATATTGGTGGAAAGCTAAGAACCTCCTTTAAAAACCCTTTCATTTCATCAATTTTGGGTAAAAAGAAAGTCGTCAGGCACATCGGCCATCATATCACTTACATATCGCCACTTTTTGGCCCATCATGATCCTACACATACCCATAATCAAATAGACTCCCCTCTTACCCATCCCACCCTTCCTTATCCCATCATTGATCATTCCCCTACTTGTGATAAGGTCATTTTAGAAGAACCAATCCTTCAATGTCACAGGCATGAGGCTTGTAGTTCTCCTAAAATATCTCCTCCTAGGACAAAAATCTTGATGCAAACCAGGGATAACATTGACTCTCTATCCTAAGGGGATGTTAATACTATTGAACCTCAACTTATCCTTTATCCTCCTTCACACAAGCCTAAACCCGAATTCACTCTCTACCCACCTACCCATAATGTGTTGCAACAACTAAGTCTAAATAACATTGCTCATACACATTATACTTGAAAAAATATGTGTTCCCAACAACCAACCTCTTCCTTACCTTCATCCCCTCCTATCTTACCTATTTTCCCTCACCTCAATTCAATCTTTAGGGAATATGGCCTTGTTGATAAACTAAGGAATACTCTTGCTAAGATATCTTTATGGAATCTTATTCAAGCCTCCCCTCACTATCAAAATATGATGCAGGATGCATTACAAAAAATTCATGTCCCTTCTATTGCACAAACAAATTACATTGCAGCTATGATTCAAGGCTTGAATGCTGACATTGTTTTCCACCAAAGTGAGCTCCCTCCTTTAGATGTGCAAAACAAAGCTAAAGATTTCATGATCATCTCTTAATAGAAATGCATAGGGATCAAGTGAACCCTTGTTGATAATGGATCCATAGTTAATGTGTGTAGTTTCCATCTCTTGTATAGGCACCATATTGATAAATCAACCATCCAACCTTCCTCCTTGTCTATCACTAGATTTGACAGTGTCAAACAAAAACTGCTTGGTGTGATCACTTTGCATCTTATAGTTGGAGTGGCCACATTAGACACATTGATCTGTGTTATGCCTAATGATATTTCATCTAACCTCATATTAGGTAGGCCATGGATTCATGTAATGAATGGTTTTCCTTCCACACTTCATCGAAAGATGAAGTACATCTACAAATACAAAGTGTACACACTCAACATTGATCCTGGACCTTATAGTGTCTTACACCTTGAGCAAAAAAAATCCCAATATGCGGAACCCATACAACCAAAGTCCTTTGATGATGGTTTTGGTTCCTTAAACTTCACCCCACCTTTACTAGGTGACTCCAAGTCCACAAACAAAGACTCTACAAAGGGAAACACAGTATTTTTAACACAAGACTCAGTCGATCCTTCACAAGCATCCCCATCAACTACTTTAGCCACCAATGGAAATAATGAATCCTCACCTGATCCAAAAGTTCTAAAAAAGCTCTATGCAAAAGGTTATGAGATCATGAAACAACTTGGATATAGTGGAAAAGGTTGTGGTGCTCACGAACAAGGCATCTGCAACCCTATTGAGCCTATCATGCAAAAATCCAACCACAGTCTTGGATTTTGTCCTTTCATCAAAATCATAAAAAACTTCCTCTAACATCAACAATATTCCAACCCATTCCTCTGCATCACCTTCCACATTAGTGCATCCTAACTCATTGGACACTAGTGGTCCTAATAGTGATCCTTTGCACCAATCACAACCAAAAATCACACCTACGCTTAATGCCAATGTCATATCGCAACCCACTCCTGATTCATATTTTACACACTCCTCCAAAGGGGTATGCAAAATCTTACAATCTCTAGAGGCTTGCGTAGGTATGACCTACTATACTAAGCAAGACTCTTCCTTTTTGCAAACCAAAGGCTCACCTTCTACCATTGACCAAGAGGGTATCTTGTTGAGAATCCTCCAAAATAACTCAATCTCCCTTCCTCCTAGAACTTGAAAGAAATGTTCCAACAAACATTCCTTTTGTGCTTACCACCGAGTTCATGGTCATTCAACTAATGAATATAGGGCCTTGAGTCATAAAATTCAACATATTATTGAGCTTGGTACTCTCCCTTGTGTGGGGGGCACCTATTTCCTCTAATTGATACTAATTTTCACTCAACCTTGCATCTACTCAATCCTTTCGACTCACTCTTGTCTTGGACTAAGTGGGGGCAAGGGGTTAGGTAGCCTCTTCTCTCGTATGTCACTTTTCGTTCTCTCTTTCGACCACTTGTTAACCTTTCATGAACATATAAGAGCAAGCTTGGGATGTGGAAGACATGTCTTAAATTTGACTCGCATGCTACATACACCCCTTCTCATGATGCAGCTTAGTGGAAACATATGACTTGGTATAGGGCTTTCTAAACAAGCTCTCATGACCTCTTCTTCTCTACTTTAAAAGCAATTGCTCACAAAACGGTGTGTAGTAATTCCTTTAAAGTGGGGGCATGCATCACCACTCATATTTCATTATGTGATTTTTTTTTTTCTGACGATCCCCTCTCTCGAAAACATTACGTACAATGTTACCCATGATGAGACATTTGCATTTTTCCTCTTTTGCATACAAGATGAGCCTTTGCCTCTCTTGGATACAATATGAGTACATTTGCTCTTTTCCTCTCTTCGTGACATTACGCATAATGTTCCCTAGGTTGAGACATCGCACAAACAAAAGAAAAATCCCTTTGAAACATTTCAAATTTCACTTTCTTTTATGGCACTTTATCAAAATTATGACGAGGTATAACTTTGGTATGGTTTGAGCGGGAAGCCCAATCAGTGGCATGACATTCCCCATAGCCACCTTTTTGTGTGTGAGTACATACCAACCATGTGTATGTTTCTCACTTTTTTGGGACAACTCACCCTACAGATGACCTAATGTTCTGTGGCCCCAAAGTGAGCACATATTTTCACCCTTTCCCTCTTCTCTTCATTTCAGTTCTTGTCATTGCATGATCATGTATCTCATTTTATTGTAATTCATTCACCCTTGAATGTTCCTTCCTGCATTGATGTCTCATTGACTTAGAATCTCAAATCCTTGGGGGCTTGACCACCTCCTTCATCATTCCCATTATTATTCTTTGTCATTCTTCACCATCTCCATTGGGCTGCATTAGTGTGATTTTGAAGCAAGTTCATACTCACTAAAGTGGGGGCTAAATGTGTCACCAAAAAGTGTGGACGTTGACACTTTTCGCTCATTTGGACCTTTGCCTATAGATTTTAGACCCTTTTTTACCTCTTTTTCAATATTTCCAAGCCTTGTGCCTAAGTGTTGTAAGGTGTTGTAAAAACATTTCACACTCTCCTAGGCTTGTCATCACCAAATCAACCCCTTGTTATGTTATAAATCCTATGTTAGTGTGTTTTCATGAGACAATCCCGACAAGCATAAATAATCAATTTCTAATTACCAACAACCAATTAAAATTTCCTAGGTGGACTAGGTCACCACCTTGGGTGACCTAGTCCCATGTGGAATAAATTTCAATTTTAACTTTAAGTTTCTTTCAGGATTTCTAAAACCCTAAGGTCGACTTGTATGGTGTTATTTTAGGAAAATTAGACCATAAATTGTATAAATGATCCTAAAAACCCTAATTTCTTATTGGATGCATCACTCAACTCACTCTCCTCTCAATCTCTCCCCTCTCCTTCTTCTCAAGCAAGCTAGGGTTACTGCATACTAAGTCATCAAGACATCTCTCCAAGGAATTCAAGGGTTGAATCTTTGCTGCAACTCAATATCTCTCATCATGATAAGGTATTAAGTCCATTACTTTAATTTTCATGCTTTATTACTTTATTTCATCATTTGATTTAATTATCTAAAATGGGCTTCACCAAGGCAAGCCCCCAATCACTAACAATCAACATTTCTTCTTCTTTCTTTGTGTGTTTGCAAATTTAGGTATCTTGGAAGCTTGGATATCATTGAAGAGTGGATTGAAGACTTGTTGTCTAGGGGAAATCATCTATTGGAAGTCACATTTAGACCCGAGAATCAAATTTTCATATTCAGACACTTGGAGGAGCAAAAAGTGGAGACCGAGACCTCTAGATCCCACTTTCAGACTTCTCAAAAGGCTGAAAGAGACTAGGTTGCCATTAGTGGTGACCTAGTCCCACCATACATGCATTTTTGGGTTCTGTATAGTTCTAAGTACCCTTTTGGTAGAAACGAGTCCTGACAAATTTTTTGGATAGAAGGACTAGGTCGCCCAAAATGGCATAAGTATCCTTCTCAACTTCTACATTATTTTTTCCAAGATTCCAGACATTCATGCCATCACTCTTCAACATCCATGTGTACATCTTCCATTTTGTTCATTTTTGTAGCTTTTTGTTTATGTTTCCTAGGTTGTTTTGCATATCTCAATGTGTTTTCCAGAATAGTTACATTTCTTAGGTTTTACCTTCTTAGTTTCTTTTTATTTTCAGTCTATTTCATTTAGAAATAATCACACACAACAAAACCCCTATCTTTGAATGAACTTACCCAAAAGCATATCATTAGGTGAAAGAGAGTCATTTCCTAACCAAGTGTTCCTAGGTGAAAAACCCTAGGAGCCTATTTGTGGAATCCTCTTTCCCTTCTTGTATATCTTTTTTGTGGCTCACTTGTTGTAATGAATCACTGGACATGCAATCATCAACACAAGATGAGTGGTTCTACTAATCAGGAATGATAGGAGCCTCAATCAATGACTTTGCACACTGAATCAATGAAAGTGAAGGTACATCAACAGTCCCTGATGGAGAAGAAGGACCATCTAGAGAACCCTCATAATCCTCATCTAAAGATTCAAATTATTCCAAAACTGCAAACTCCTACATAGTAGTGTGATCATAGGGTATCATGTCTGAAAAATGAAGAGGCACAACAAAATCTAAAACATGATCATCTGGGAATAGCCGAGAATCAGGATCTCCATGTATTTCCCAAGTTTTAGTTTAAAGAATTTGAGGACACTCAAAATGATCAATAGCATTGAAAGTGGCATCATCAATATGCATTGTAATAACTCCTAGTACATGATCTGTTTTTCAATTCCATGCAAATTTCTTACTATCAGTACCAAGAAGGGGAATGGGATTATTTAAATGTGGCAACAAATGAAGCCATCCAAAATGTTTTATGATACCATCTCCCCATTTTTTATAGTTTCCCCTTTTCAACATAATAAACTATGACAAATCTCCAAGAATACAAGGACATTAACCTTCAACAATAATTAGAAACTCCCAAATACTGCAAATGAAGCCTTCTCAAAATAACCCAGGAAGAAATAATGTAAAAAAGGGATGAGAATCTAAAAAAAATTGAGGAAAAAATTAAACACCTTAATGGGTTCTTGTGCCAAATCACTCGCCAAACACAAAATCAAGATAACCTCCTATGAGACTTGCTCACAACAACCAAATGTAAATAAATTCTATTTAAATAGCAAAAAAATATCCCATGCTACCAATGTGGGATTATTTCTTTCAGCAATATTCTAAATGGGACTACTTCCACTTCAGTTGCATAAAAGCCCTAAATAAATATTTTGGGGAAATTTTTATTAAATATAAAGTATCAAAAGGTGTATATCCTCCCTTAAGAAACGAGCGTCCAAAATTGCAAATTTCAAGCACCAAATGGAAGTCCTTAAAAAAATATTTGATTGTCAATTCTCTAAAATTCACAACCTTTCAAATGACAATCATAGTGAGCAATCATAGAAAATTGAAAAATGATGGCAATTTTTTTGAAAAAACTCCCATGCCTTTACAAGGATCAACCAGAAGTGAGGGCTTGTGTTAATGTGCCTAATGTCTTCCAATGTTGCTCCCTCTTGTCTTTCTCAACTCGACACAAATTCAGGTTTGGAGCCTTAGATATTATGTGAGGTCGCTTGTGAACGGTGAGCCGCTAAAGGTTCCAAGACCAACACACTTAGGGATGATCTATACGTCGATGGAAATACAAAAATATGGTGTGACCTTTGAATTGCAAATCAGGCCCTCTTGGAAATCAATGCCCAACCACCAATTCATTTTGTAGAAAAAATCCTTTTATGCATAGGAAAAAATTATGCTAGCATAGAAGAAAGAATCGCTACAAGATAAGAAAAATGCACCAAAGGACTGCAAGTGCCTCCCAAGTGAAAATCATGGTTGTAATGGAGATCAGCCAAGGAAAAAATTTCTCTACCACAAAGAAAGGTAAATTCCATTTTCTAAATGAAAAAGGGATACCTTTAGTTGAAAATTGGCCTCCAACTAGTCAAAATCCAGCCTTAAACACAATTTCAAATGCAACCTTCAATGACAGTGTAAATCGTGTCTCTAGTTAGGTTCGGGCTTTCTTAGGAGAAAAAATGTGCCTCTTTCAAAAAAAATGATAGTCTCAGCAAGAAATGGCCCTCTTAAAATTGCCTCACCTACTCAAAAAAACATAACTACCCAACATAAAATCGATGACTCTTCTCAATAAATTCCAACTCCTCTTACATCCACCTTCAATAGGTAAAAAAGGTAGGTCACCAATTGCATTTGGAAGCCTCCAACAGATTGAATTTGAGCCTCTTGAGAAAAAACTCTCCTTTAAAATTATCGGTTCTTCATCAATGGGAAAAATGCCTCCACCACAGGTTCAAATCACTGCCTCCAAATTAAGTCCACCCCCTTAAATTTTTCTTGGAACAAATGGTGGCCTCCAAAGATCAAATTCAAGGGTAAAAATCACAAATAACAAGAAAAAGAAGAATAAAATGAAACTTCAAAATTTAAAAAAAATCAAATGCCGAAAAAACAAATGATCTCAAAAATCTTCGATAAAAACTCTCAAGGAGTTGCAGAATGGGTGGCTCTAAAACCATGTTGGTTTCATCCACCTCCCAAGTGCAGCATCTGCAGAAAAATACCTTCATGAATGCATGAGAGAAGCACATAGGCTATTTCACCAAGAAAGAGAGTGAATAAAATGAGATAAATTACATAGTATACAATGGTGCCTTATAAAGGTAGGAAAATATTTGACAGGTATTAAAATTCTTGATACGAGAAAAAAAACTACCCAAGAATAATTAAATACATAATCATGCCTAAGTAAACTTAAGCGAGAAAATGATAAAAATAAATTACTCCAACACCATTTTTCTATCTTTCTATCATGAACATTCATCTTTTAAATTGTCTTGTGTTTTCCTTTTAGGGATTACACAAGGCGTCGAGACATTTAGGTCTCTTCCATGTTGACCCGAAAGATTTTCTCTATTTTTTGCTCTCTATGTGTCATTCTTCCTATTCTATGAATATTTGGGGAATGATGATGTTTCTAAGCTCTATAACAACATTGTAGAAAATATATACTAGTTAACCCTAAATCCATATATCCCTTACGTGTTTTTTGGGTCAACCCCTTCCTGTTTACATGATGCAACTTCATTTGGAAACATATGACTTGGCATAGGGACTTTCGAGGAAGCTCTCATGTCTTCCTCTACTTTAAAGTTATTGCTCACAATAATGGTGTTAGCAATTCCTTTAAAGTGGGGGAATACATCATTGTCCCCATGTTCTTTGTGTGATTTTTTTGGTGATTTCATTGGGTTTGACGTCCTCTGAGAGAGTGTTATTTCTTCGCATACATCTTTTGTCTTAGTGGTGATGCGACACACTGCATTCCCGAAGTTGTGATTCTCTTATTCTTGGACTTTTCCTCTCTTGGATACATTAGGCATGTTGATCCCTAAGAAGAAGACCTTATATAAACTAAGCAAGATCCCTTTGAACAAACCATATATAATGTTCATAAGTGTTTAGCATAATACAACTTCTTAACCTTGTGAAGCTCAAAAACCAAATGTCTGTGGTGCCCTATCAGAGTTGTCAAAAGGATAGCTTTGGTATGGTAAGTATAGGTAGAGCTGACAAGGAGGCATGAATTTCTCACTAAGCTACTTCCCTAGGGGCTCACCTAATGGATGACCTGAGTTTCCAATAGCCTGGAGTGAGCGCACATGTCATTTGCATAGTAGACATCAATTTTTTCTCGTGAACATGAAGGAAAAATAGTCATGTTCCACATCGGTTTGGGACAATCGTAGCTTGATCCTACCCCTTCCCTGGAGAAACAACCATGTTCCACATTATGTTGGGTGGTCATAGCTTTATCCGTCATCTTTTTATTCTCCTAGGCTTTGATAGTGTATGATTGCGTATCTTTGTCATTGCTGCATACATAAGTGTCTTGAATGTCTACTTTAGTGTGTGCAAAGAGTGAAACTCTTTAATTCCAAGAAATGACAATTCCTTAAATAAATTCATTTATATTCTAAAGAAAGTCAAAAACTCCAATCATTATCATTTCATAAACTCCAAAAGATTCAAAGATATTGACTTAAAGTCTACAAATAAATTCCAAATACTTCCAATTAAATTCATACATGTGTCATCTTACATACCATAATAATACAAAAGCATTATAAAAGATATTTACAATTCGAGACTTAGGCATTTTGTAGCCTTAAGCTCTACAATAATCATACAAGGCTTAGGCATTATGTTTCCTTAAGTTCCACAATAATTAATTAAAGAATACAATAATAAGTTGATGAGGGTGCCAACCCGAGTCACAAAAATCCACGCACAAAACCAGAGAATCTTATTACATTCCAAATAATGAAATTATTACATGTAGAGGATCTCAAATCCTCGAGTTCTGCAATACATGCACATTACAGAAAATTACAGAAATTCCCCTTTTCGCAATATGCAATCTTCTTTCCCCAAAAACTACTCTAGAAAAATCAGAAACTCGCCCATAAATAATCCCTTTCCCCGTTTGGAGCCAAAAACAACATTCTAATTATGCACCAACTTCTGGAACCCCTAACTTAAGATCTGACCGTCAAATCTTCAATCATAATACCTCAAAATTAGCTTCGAGGATTTTATAGGGAAAAAAGTAGAAACTGAAACTTGAATAACTTTTGAACCGGGAATGATCTTAGCCTAATTCTTTCACCAAAGTTTTTATTTTTCTGTCCCAAAGCTTCCCTCGAATTTCTGCCTCCTCATGCCTTCAAATTCACACCTGCTAAAAATAGCAGTTGAGCAGAAAAAGCAGAGAAGCAGTTTTGAAAGTTGGAACTTATTCTTTGATGAAAAGGGTATCCAAAAATGCAACAACATCTACAAAAATCTAAATGAAATTGAAGATATTTTTGGGTGATGTAGGATTGCCCTTACACCACTGGATGCTCCTGGATCATACATATATTAAGAAATCATCCTTTGATATTCAATCCAATAGCATATCTTCAAACATGAAGACAAGAACAAGAATCAAGCGCTTTTTCCGCCCAACCTCGAAGCTTACGCTTCCCTGAAATTCCTTAGTCATTCAAAGAATACCGACCCTACATGAATCGCTTAGCAAAAAGAAGTAGACAAGCAGGATGGAATAAATAAATTAAAGAAGGTGTATCTCAAGTATGTAATCTAAGTACATATTTAAATAAGAATTAAATGAGCACACATTCTTTTGGTTCATTTACTCAAGAAATTCAATCTCAATTTAATATAATCCTCTTCTAATTCATTTGATTTTCCAGTAATTATATTTAAAATTCTATTTCCTTTTCTTTTCTAATTTTTTTCTATTTCTCTTAAAATGTTATCTTTTCAAAATCATAAAAACACCTCATATTACCTCTGTTTCGTAGTAATTTTAGTTTCATTCTTACTTTCAAGCATAAATATTTACATAAAATTATTTAATCTTATGATTCTGGAAATGTTCAACAATTTTATTTAAATCAAAACACTATCTTTTATGTTTCTTTTCATTTTGAAAATTAAATCTATATAGCAGTTTTGGTCTTTCTGAAGCTTTTATAAATCTAAATGAAATATACGTTTTTCTGTGTAAATCTTTACTAAACCAGAATTTCCTAAAATAATAAATCTACTATCTCTTGATCATTTTCTGTTCAAGATCATTCTACAATTTTCTATTCAAATCTATACTTTTTCTTCACTAAAATTTTAGTTTTGTGTTTGATGTTTTTCCTAAATTTGATAAATCACAATGACAGGTTTTCATTTGAAAAAATACAGAAATACAAGAAAATTATTCAAATTAAACATTCCAAGATTGTTAATTGGTAAATAATACTTTCTTTAAATCTACCTGGTAATTTCTTGAATATGGTTTGAGTTCTTGACTACCAATTTTTCTCTGTAACTGTTCTTCTGTTCAAAATCCTCTTTTGTTTCTGACTATATTTGTGCATGTAGGCAATATTTTATCTTTTTTGTTCTTCCTCTGTCTGGTCTCTTACTGTTCTTACCTCTGTTCCTTGGTGCACCTTCCAAATTTTCTCCTATCCTTTTCCTATTCTAAATTATCTTTCTGGCCTCACCTTCTCTTTCTTCCCTTTGTTACTCCTGGCTTCATACTATCTCCTTATACTCACGTATGAGGGATAGTAGGTTAATGCTCTCCCAATTCTCCCTACTAGCTTCTTATCCCTCTCTTTCCCTTCTTTCTGCATGCCTTCTCCTCTTCCTTCATTCATTCCTTCCTGGTAGCCATGCCTTGTCCCCCTCTCTTCCTTAGGTCTGTGCGCATCACCCATACTCCTCCTTCCTCTCTACTACCCCTTCACCTTTCCTCTTCCATGCCTCCTCCCTCCCTTCTTACCCACCATGCCTCTTCATATGCTATTTGTGTGGGATGGTTGGGGAGGAAGACTTTGTTCTCCCTTAGGTTGTGCCATCCTTCCTTCTAATTGTGCATGGAGGGTGATTAGGGAAGGAAAATCAGATCCAATTAAATTCTTTCTTTTTTGGCTAACTCCCTTCTCCCCCTGTGTATGGTTCAACAACACGCTAATAAATAATACAAAAATCCCCACCTTCCTAGCATGCATCGGATAGGTAACATGAAAACTCATAAAACTAAAATTCTCTTCCTCTTAACTCTGCCTCCCAAAATGGATTTTTACTCTTATTTTAATTCGAACCTCTTCTTTATTTTTTCCCTCATGCAAAAATGGTAGTTGTTAACAAAGTTCGATCCACAATCTTAGCTCTGATCTCTAGCAAAATTGGCCATACTTCAAGTTTCACTTTTGTGATTGCATGCTAAATTTATTGAAAGGTGTTTGTTTTCAAATTGATAACTGTTGTTCTCAATTCCATTTCAATTCCCATTGCAAACATATTGAGGTTTTCCTATTATTTTCAATAACTTATTTCAATATTTATCTTATTTAAACATATATTTCCTCCTCCATTAAATACTAAATTTAATAGAAATATCTATTTCTTCTTAAACATTTATTTTTACTTTCATTTATTATTTACGAAAATAACGAATAAACCAATAACAAAATATTTACATTTTATTTTATTTCCATGCAATAACATAATATACTCAAATTGAGAAACAATCAATCTTTCCATTTTCGTAACAAACATATTCATTTTCACAATTATGTTCAAGCAAAAGCATAGTCATAATAATCATTAAAATTTAAACTATTTAATCATCACAAATATACATTATATTTAACTAAGTGGTGTGTGAGATTCCATCATCCTTAGTAACGTCTAATGGCTAAAATGACTCTACTTAAACAATTTTCTCGCCTTCATTCTCGTTCACCTATTCCTATGTTCACTTGCACTCAATTTCTCATCAACAATGACAATCCCCGAATTTCATAATAATGAATTCAAAATCATTTCATTTGCATTTAAATTTCAATTTAAATTTCAATCTATATAATCATCTAACATAAACATTGAAATTCTCATGATTAATAATCACAATAAAATAATTGATAAAAATTAGTACGTGATAGTGTGAGTTTGACATGGGGTCATACTCTCACTAAAGTGGGGGCTAAGTATAATGTAGAAAAAAGTATCCCTTTTTCTTACCTAATTTGAGAAATAATATTAAATAAAAGGACTAAACTCTGTCTTGGTTTAGTGTTGTAATATCCATTTCACATATTCACACTAAGTTTAGGGACTTTTAATTAATGGACTTAATTGTGCCTTATTTATTGTGTTGTAAGGTATACCTTTACACGTTTACACTAATCTAGGGATTTATTAATTAATTGAGGTTAATTATCCCTTAATTGACTCCTTTAATTCAAATATGTCTAATTAATTACAATTTTAGAAGAGGAAAACCTGACATTCATTAATGTCATAACATAACATTTAACATTGGAGAATGTGTCTTCTAGGTAAGTAACCTAGGACCCATTCACTCGAGAGCGACTAGATCCTCACTTAGACCTAGGACCTAAATTTAAAATATGTTTGTAATGATATTTCAATGATTTCAAATATGTATTCACATGTCGTCTTGTGTGATTTAAATTTTGAGAATTTATGTTAACATATGTATAAATAAGAGGTCATTTCACTATATTTTGTTAGTGTTATATTATCTTTTTGCATAATCATAGGTTAACTTAAGCCTACTTAGGTAGTCATTATGGAGTTATCCACCTTATTATCATCTTTCACACTTCTTTTCCACCTCATGCTTGGTTATTTGGGATTTTAGAGAGCCATGCTTAGTTATTTGGGAGTTTGGAGAGGTGTTGATTTTCTTCAACGCCTCATGCTTGCCCGATCTCCTTTATATGTACATCTCCTTATCTGTAAATATTTATTTTTCTTCTTCCACCTCCCTTGTTGCTTTGCTCATGAGCTTTGCATAGTTCCTCAAGATCCGTATTTTTTTGTTTGAGCCCGTCGTTTGGCTCCTTAAAGCCATTTTTCCTCTCCTTATTCTTCTTTTCTTGTAGCAGCAATTTTTTTGTTTGAGGTAGATAAATAGCTTGTGAGGGTATTTTTTCTATACACGAGTGAAGTATTTTGTTTATATTCTTCTTGATTCATTGTTGAACAAGAAGAAAAATGCTTTGATTTGTCTATACTCTACTCGATCAATCACTCTTTGTTGTGCACTTATCTGCATATGGAGGGAGAACCATTACTTTTGAGGCACATTCACTTGTGGAGGCCCACAGTAAGGAGAACGTCTTTTTTTACTGCACGCATCTCTTAAATTGTAGATCTTTTGAAAACACTTACTCTTTGCAGGCCACGATTTAGTTGTAAGGGCGTTTTGTGAGTTGAGAAGGTGTTATTTAGGCGTGTTTAATCAGCAATGACCATAATGCATCTTTCCAAGGTTTTTTCTATTGTCTAGCAACAATCTAGACCCTTGTTGCCATTCAATGAAGCGATTTCTTGTTTTCCAAGGCCAAGTGTTGTCCCCTATGTGTGTTAATAAATACTACCTCATATTAATCACTCTTTCCAGATTGAAGATGTTGGCCAGTCATGAAATCTCTCAACTAAACTTTAGACTCTTTCTCTAAGCCGCAGCTTAGTTTAGGGGTGTTCTTTTTCACAGTAGAACATGAGTTTTTGTTGTGCAGATTACTTAGTGCAGGTGTTAGTTTTTTGCATGGAAATAAGTCCCCTTTTTTCCCTTCTATTTTGATCTTTTGGTGCTTGCAATATTTTCTACTAATCAGAAATTGTATTTTGCAAGAAGGACCAATCCATTTAAATTAAATGGTGAAACACTCAAAATAGTGTCACACTTTTTGCATCATAGCTCCCATTTGAGTTTTATTTTTTTGTAAAAGTATATATCTATATATATATTTCACCACAAATCCAAAGAGCACAAAATCACACTCCTCCTATAAAGTGCCCGTTTGTGTCATTTTTGGGTGATTTACAAGCACTCCTATAAAGTGCCAAATTGGGGGAGAAAAATAACCAAGGGGGGTATTGCGTGTGGTTCATTTTCACACTTCCTCGATAAGTTCTTGTGTTTGTTGTGCTTTTTCAATTTTGAACACATTTCTAATTTCTTCTTTTCCACATTTCTACAAGCAACTATCTAAGTCAAAGTAGTATGGAATCTAATTTTACTATAGTTCCCTTAACACATTTCAATTATCATGATTGGAAGATGAAAATCAATTCTTGTACTTAAGAACAAAGGCTTATATGGGGTAACTATGGGAATAGAGAAAAAACCTACAATAGCTGAAGACAAAGAAAAGTTTTTCAATAAGTGTGATCAAGCATTTGGCTTCCTATATCTAAATTTATCTCTTGATTTGTTGTTTCATGTTGAGAACTTGGAAAACTATTTGGGAAAATAGATGAACTTAGAAGCCATGAGTTGGAAAATCAACTCTTAAGTCTTAGTCCTAGGAGATTCTCAACTTTACAAGATTTTTTCACTAAGTTTAAATCTTTGAAGTTGCATTTAAAAGATTGTGGAATTGACAAGAAAGTGGATCAAGTATGGACAAAAATGAAAGAAATTTATGAAGGGAATGATAGAGTAAATTTTTCAAGGAACCTAACTCCCAAGTGAAGACATTCCAAGCCATTATCAGAGAGTTGAAATTATAGCAACAAAAATCAAGAATCAAGGTGGTACCATGACAAATGAAAATATAATTGAGAAGATCTTGATGACCTTACCAAACAATTACAGTGATAAAGTTTCTGCTCTTGATGAATAATATGATCCAAAGACATTTACTAAGGAGCATCTATTTGGTGTCCTGACTGCATTTGAAATGAGAAAGTTTGCAAGAGATAAGGAGAAGACTGAAACAACCTTTAAAGAAATGAAGATAGAAGATGATCTGGATAATGATGATACAGAAGATCTGGAAGCAAATTTCACAATGAGATTGAAGAAAGGTACTAGTAAATACAAAGGTAAGTTTTCTTTTAAGTGTTTCAGTTGTGGAAATATTGGTCATTGTGCATCAAGATGTCGTAATAGAGCTACACAAAAGAAGAACAAGGACAATAATAATAATTACAAAGATAAGAAGGATAAGAATTTCAAGAAGTTCTATTATGTCAAGGAAGATGTAAGAATTTTTGATGATAAATATGACTTTGAGGAAGATAAAGATGAATGTTTGTTTCTAGCCCTTGAAAAGAAATGTGCAAAGGAATTCAATCCCAAGAGCAAGAAGGATGAAATAGAAGGTACTCTGGTAACTACTTTTCATTCCAAATAGGATGAAGAATTTTGGGTAATTGACAGCGGATGTTCAAATCATATGACTAGAGATCAGAGTAATTTTACTAAACTTGAGAAGTATGATTGAGGAATAGTCATGTTTGGAGATGACTCTAGTGCTAAGATTTTTGGTAAAGGAACAATTAGCTTTGATGGAAAACACAATACTGACAATGTTTATTATGTAAAGGGTTTAAGGCATAATCTCTTAAGTATTGTAAAAATGTGCAACAAAGGTTTTAAGCTTGTGTTTAAAGATAACACTTGTGAGATCAAAAAAGGATCTGAAATTGTGGTAGCAGCTAGAAGAAGAACTCATAGAAACATCTATCAACTTAAACATGGTGATGGTCAGCATTTTGTTTCTCAGATCGGTGAGAGTTGGCTATGGCACCAAAGGATGGGACATGTGAATTTTTATAATCTAGTTAGGATTAGTTCTAGGAAATTTTTCAGAGATCTGCCTAGAATCATAAAGCCTTCAAATTCAATCTGCATAGGTTTCCAGATGGGAAAATAGACAAGAAATAGTTTTAAAGGAAATGATCAATCATCTACCAGAATGCTAGAATTAATCCATACAGACCTCTGTGTTCCTACAAGAATAGGAAGCCTAAGTGGTGATAGGTACTTTATGCTCTTGATTGATGATTACTCTAGGATCAAATGGGTTACATTTGTTACACAAAAGGCTCAGGCTTTTGATAGATTCAAAGTATTTAAGGAAAAAGTAGAAAATGAGTCATATATAAGAATTACATGCTTAAGGTTTGATAGAGGTGGAGAATTTACTTCTAGTGAGTTCAATGCATTCTATGAAGAACATGGTATAAAAAGACATTATTATGCTCCTAGAAACCCTCAATAGAATGGAGTTGTGGAGAGAAAGAACCAGACTGTTCAAGAGGCTGCCATAACTATGATGAAAGAAGAAAATGTTTCTGATGTGTATTGGAGAGAAGCAATCCATATTTTTGTTTAGATTCTTAACAAAGTTCAGATCAGAGGTAACAACACTAAGACTCCTTATGATTTATGGACTGGTAAGACTCCTATTTTTAAATGCTTTAAGGTATTTGGAAGTAGATGTTACATTAGAAGAGATGAAGAAAATATTGGAAAGTTTGATGCTAAATGTGATGAAGGAATTTTCCTTGGATATTCAAATAACAACTCAAGGCTTATAGATGTTTCAATAAGAGATCAAGGAAAATAATTGAAAGTGCTAATGTGAAGGTAGATGAAGCTATGTATAGACCAGTGGAAATAAATTAAGTTGAACCTGATGATCCTATCTGCATGCAAATAGAAGAAGAAAAGGAAGAGACTCTGGAACCTACACCCAAGACTCCTAAATATGTTCAGAGAAATCATCCAGAGGAACAAATAATTGGAGACAAAAGTGAAGGAGTGAAGACAAGAAGAAAAGTGGTTGAGGTAAACTTGTGTTTACTTTCTAAGATAGAACCTAAGATTGTGAATGAGGCATGTAATGATGAAAGTTGGGTTAGAGCAATGAAAGAAGAACTACAATAGATAGAGAAGAATCAGACATGGGAACTAGTCCCTAGACCTACAAACAAGAATGTAATTGGTTCAAAATGGGTATTCAAAAACAAGTTGAATGAAGATGGTGAAGTGGTAAGAAATAAAGACTTGTATGTAAAGGATATTCACAGGTTGAAGGAATATATTTTGAAAAAAAAATTCCACCTGTAGGAAGAATGGAGGCCATCCAGATGTTCTTGGCATTTTCAGCTCATAAAGACTTCAAAGTATATCAGCTAGATGTCAAGTCTGCATTTCTGAATGGAGAAGTGGAAGAAGAAGTATATATAGAGTTACCAGAAGGTTTTCAACTGTCAGACAAACCATACATGGTTTGAAAATTAAGGAAGGAATTATATGGAATACAGAAAGCTCCTAGAGCTTGGTATTCTAGACTCGATAGATATTTGACAAAGTAGGGATACAATAAAGGGTCCACAAACAACAATCTTTACTTCAAGGTTGAGAAAAAAAATATTGATAATTGTGGTATATGTTGATGATGTCATCTTTGATGGAAATGAAGGTATATGTAAGAAATTTCTTGAAAAGATGCAAAATGAATTTGAAATGTCTATGATTGGTGAAGTAAATCTCTTCCTTGGACTTCATTTAAACCAAAATGACAAAGGGATATTTATTTCACAATCTAATTATGTTAAGGAATTGTTAAAGAAGTTTGGAATGGATGACTCCAAACTGGTTTGTACCCATACGGTAACTGGATGTAAGCTGAGTAAGGACAATGAATCTACTAAAGTTGATCTGAGCATGTGCAAATCCATGATTGGTGGACTATGTTATCTTACTGCCACTAGGCCAGACATTATGCATGTAATATGTTTAATTGCAAGATTTCTAGAAGAACTGAGTGAATCACATGTTACAGCTATGAAAGGGATATTCAAATATCTTAAAGGAACTCCAAATTATGGGCTATGGTATCCAAAGGATAATGATTTCACTTTGGATTCCTACACTGATGCAGATTGGGCTAGTTGTTTTGATGACCGGAAGAGTACAAGTGGTGGTGCATTCTTTGTTGGAGGAAGATTAGTTTCATGGTTGAGCAAGAAATAAGATTCAGTTTCTTTATCCACTACAGAAGTAGAGTATATTGCAGCAGTATCCTGCTATACACCAGTATTGTGCATGAAGAAAACCTTAATGGACATAGGTGTGGTGAGTGATGAACCTATCTCTATATTTTGTGACAATACAAGTGCTATAAAAATTTAAAAGAATCTAGTGATGAATTCTAGAACAAAGTACATATCCATCAAGTATCACTTCTTGAGGGAGAAGGTATTGCAAAATGAAGTTAGACTTGAATATGTACCAACCAAGGAACAAATTGCAGACATATTCACTAAGGCCCTTCTGAAGGATACTTTTGAGTATCTCAGAGGGAAGTTAGGGGTTTCTACCCCTCTTTCTTTTAACTAAGTGCACATGGAGGTGCATCAATCTAGTGCATTCATAGACTCTTTTGTTCTGGAGTGATGATTGAGGTCTACTCCTCAGGGGGAGTAGAGAAGTGCATTGTTGTAGAATGTCATGTGGGTGTACTCCTAAGAGGGAGTGAAAATAGCTTTATATGGCAAAAATTTCCTTTTCCATTGATGTCAAAGGGGGAAAGAGAATCATGTGAAATTTTTATGCTTGGTAGGTTTTCACTTCTGAAAAACATGTATGTTGTTTTTTATGGTTTTTCACATCAGGTGTTGCCATCAATGACAAAGGGGGAGATTGTTACAAGTATGGATGTGTTTGGTGGTGTTGTCATTAATATTGTCATTGATGTCAACACAGTTCAAGTTGTTGTAGATGGAAAAGAAGTTCTTAAAGTACATGGAGCTATATTTATGAAGTGGTAGTTATGTTTTTGCCAAGTAATTTTGAGAGAATTGGAGAAACAATGAAAGCAGTGTTGAAGTGTGTTTTGAGTGTGCTCTAGTATTGTGTTCTACATTTCCCATCTGTTGATCTTATGCATGTGCAGATCTATAAGTGTGTTCATAAGCTGCAATGGGTCCTATATCCTACATTTTATCTTTTGGGTTGATGGAGAATATAAGATATGTTCACCGGTGTGTGAACTGGTTTTCCAGAACTATTTTTTTGTGGAATAAGAGAAATTGTTTGGCTCCACAATCTTCTGATATTTGATTTCAAATATTGTGGATTTGGGAGATGACTCTTTCTGATGGTTTATGGGTTCTCACAAATTTTCTTGTTATTTGGTGCTCCGAAAGACCTTCTCCAGAGATCTTGTGCTTTTGCTCATTGGTCCGATTGGACTGGTGAAGAGTTCTCTACAAATCAAGTTTTTTGAAATTGTTGCATATGTACCTAAGGTGTTCTCAAAGATGGTGAAATGTATGATTAAGCGTGTTGAGTAATCCACGTGTTATTATCTTGTTAGAGAGGCATGTATTTCAAATATTATTGGTGTTTTTCTTAGCTTTGGCTGACCTAGTGTTTACACATTACATTAAGCCATTGCATCAATTTAAGAAAGAGTGTGCATGATCCAAGATGTTGTTTGGGTCCTCAATTAAATATGTTATTAGTCCTCTCACATTCTTATCCCCCACACGAATGTTGAGTAGCCAACCTTGGTGAATGTTTCTAAGGCTAAAGATGGTATAAAATAAAATCAAGTTGTGGAAAATTTCATATCCATCCATCATTTGATTCGAGCAAGAGAAGTGTGCTAAGAAGTGTGGAAAGCAGAGTGTGGAAGAAAAAGTTGAGGCAAGAGTACTTTAAGGTGTTTGACTCCTGAAAGTAGTTAGTTGATGGCATCTACAAACTTCTGATTAGGTTGCAAATGTGTGGACCCCTAGTGGTGGATCTTCATTTATCTCTTTTCTATTTTTATGTACGCAGTGAGCCTCCTTTCTAGATAGTGAGTCCTTCTCAAGGTAGTGATCCCTTAATCTAGGTAGTGAGCCTTTGTATCTGGTCTTGCATTACAACTATATTGTGAGTTAATCCTCACCGTGGTTTTTCCCTTATTGGGTTTTCCACGTAGATTTGGTGTTTTAGGTGTTTGTTTTATGTTATTTTCATTTCATGTTTACACTTAATAATAGATTGGAGTTAAGGTGAAAAGATTAAGTTTATAAGTACAGTAATTTGATACAACTGATTCACCCCCCCTCTTAGTTGTCTTGTGCATTTCAATAGATGGTTACCTCCTATTCTACCAAAGTCATTCAAATATGTCCTAAGAACCCTAATAGGATTGACTATCAACCTCTCAAGGTGAGCTAATACATAACTAGGAGGACTTAGGATGGGGTGCTTTTCAAATTAAGGGGTTCACCACCAAGCAAATTCTTGGAAAAGAAAATGTTTGAAAACACACTATGATAAGAAAAACACATAAAATGAGCTAAACGAAGCTTATAGATACTCAAAATAAACAAATCCAAGTTAGCATATGTGTACTTGGGAAATGTGGAGATGCCAATAGGATTATTGAAATGCAAACAAATTGCCAAAATATCACTGGGAGGACTAAGACACCTTTTCTCTCATCTTAGTCCCTTTGTTGTTTTTTGGGGCAAACAAAAAATCTTCGGATAATGAAATAGAACCTTGAAGAATCTCTAGAAGATTCCACTTGGAGGACTAAGACACCTTTTCTCTCGCCTTAGTCCTAATCTAAATTTGTAAAAAAATGTGAATGTGGTCTTGAGCTACTAGATCTACAATGGCTTCCTCTCGAATCTCAGGTTCTAAAATAGTCGGATCAGACTTGTAGGTGAGTTCTTGTGAAGATGACAACTTTGCAATGAAAATTATCAAATTTGAAAACTTTGCACTCCAAGTGATCTTCAATTCTTCAACCTAGATCTGCAAATACAAATGGACAAGATGGAAAAACTTGTTGATTCTTAGTGAATGGGGGTTTGCCTTGGTCAAACCCCTTTTTGGTAATTAAACCTTGAATTGAAATAAAAATTATGAAGGAAATGGTGAATGAATAATATGCAATGCTACAACTCACCAAATCCTTGCATAGGCTACAAACTTGTGTGTAATAGATGTAATGGACATGGATATTGAAATGTTTGATAGATCTTGAATGGCTTTCTTTCTTAGATTTAAACCCTAAATCACAAATTTTATCACAATGACACACATGATGCAAGATGAATCTTTGACATGATGCTTGAAACTTTATAATTGCTCTAGAAAAATATGTCATTCATAGGGCTTGTGGACATAAAATATGATCAATTATATCATAAAGAAGGATAAATAAAGTAAGGCAGGCCCAAACAAGTGTAAAAATGCAAGGGTGCGCATTTTTCTACATTACATTTATCCCCCACTTTAGTGAGAGGATGAACATTCTTCAAACTCACACTAAAGTAGCCAACCACAATCAAGAGGGGTTGAAATGTACAAATGTTAGTAAGATAGGATGGCAACAATCAAGAGGGTAGCCAAGCCCCCAAGATTATGATCCTATGGTGAACCAACATGGGCACAAATGAACACGCTTGAAGATGATATATGAAGCCAAAATTATATCCCAAACATACACCATCAAAGACAAGAGAAATGAAAAAAGGGAAAGAACTACAATAGATCAAGCTTCGACTAGCCATCCAAAATGGTGGATTGAGTCTACGCTTGAAGAGGGTTTACAAGCGGAATGCGTTGTCCACTATGCAAACAAAACGCACACTCACAAGGGCTAGTGGGAACTAGTTCTCCACTAGGTGAGCCCCGAGATGGACCATATCAAAGCCATACCTCCATGACTTTAATAAGGTAAAAAAATAAAATTCACGCTCACATGGGCTAGTGAAGCTAGTTGCTCACTAGGTGAGCCCCAAGAGGTCCATATCAATGTCATACCCCCATGAATATGATAAGGAAAAAGAGAAAAATGCATGCTCACACAGGCTAGTGAAGCTAGTTGTTCACTAGGTGAGACCCAAGGAACCGTGTATAAAATCCATACCTCCATGACTTTAATAAGGTAAAAAAAGAAAATGCAACACAACAAAAAAGAGAGATGTTCAAAAGGATTTTTCTTAGTTTGTACGAGGCCTCATATTAGGGAACATTATGCTCTTAATGTATACAAGAGAGGAAAACTCAGAGAAATATCACACTCTTGGAGGAAATCAAACCCAATGACACCACCAAGAAAAAAACACATTGTAGGAAGAAAGAAAATTGCGTAATGAAACATGGGTGTCAATGTATGCTCCCTCTTTAAAGTGGTTTATAACACCATTGCTATGAGGAATTGCTTTAAAGTAGAAGATATGAGATCTTTTTTGAAAAGCCATATGCCAAGTCATATGTTTCCAATAAGTGACATCATGAAAAAGGGAAAAAGGGTTACCCCCAAAATGTCACATGTGAGCCAAATTAAAGCACGTCACCCACATTCCAATCTTGTTCTTATATGTTCATGAAAGGTGGTCAACTAGCCAAAATAGACAATGAAAAGTGACATACGACGAAAAGGCTATCTAACCCACTAACCCCCACTTAGTGTAGGACAAGGGTGAGCCAAAATGAGAAGAGGAACTAGGTGCTTCAACCCAAGAGAGAGCACCGCAGTCCTTAAGATGTTGATTTTTTTTTGTCAAGTCCTTACATTCATTAGTAGGATGACCATGAACTCTATGATATGTGCAAAATGAATTCTTATAATAAATTTTCTTTCATGTTCTTGGAGGGAGAGAGATCATACGATTGTGG
The DNA here is from genome assembly GCA_007115665.2 of Sequoiadendron giganteum. Classification (NCBI taxonomy): domain Eukaryota; kingdom Viridiplantae; phylum Streptophyta; class Pinopsida; order Cupressales; family Cupressaceae; genus Sequoiadendron; species Sequoiadendron giganteum. The sequence goes on along the minus strand of CM021103.1, from coordinate 23,301,527 downwards.
AGGAGTCGCATCAAGATACTCTCTTTTTCAAAAGTAGAGGGTGGTTTTTTATTTGCACAAAATTTCATGTACACACTAAATGATAAGAGTTTAGATGACGATGGAGATAAGGGAGGTAAACCTAGATCTTTCTTGAAAGAGTATGGTACATTTATTTTCTTCATGCATTCATTGTATCCATGTGAAGGAGGGAGATTGTATCTCATACCATAACAATCTTCCAAGTCAGATGAAGGGAGTTTATGCTTCTAAGAAGGATTGGCTTCTTCACAAGAACACAAATTCTTTTTAAGGTTATTTGTCATACCTCCATGATGGATAGGAGTTATATAGCCCCCATCACCATCATGGGATAATTTTGTTGAAATAGGTTAAGCGAATGAAAAAAAAGGTAATTATTTTGGTTTAGGTTGTCATATTTTACACTCTCCTATAAAGGAAGATGTAAAACCCCAATCATCATTAAAAGTTGTATCTGAAAATATCTTGTTGGTATATGACTCTTTGGACCTTGAGGGTGATATTTTGGATTCTTTATTGAAAGGAGGTGTAAAATATAATGACCCCCGATTGGCACTAAAGAGTTTGGTATTGATATTAACTTCTACTAGCTCAACTTTTTATTTTGGAATGAAAGTATTAGGGGTGAACCACAAATTTTATGGTGAAAGAGAGGGTTCCCCAAGGCTTTCTAGGGTTTTCACTTAGCAGAAAGGGGATTTCCTTCACACAATAAAACTTGGAGTTCATTCGAAGTAGTTGCTAGTATGATTGAATCAAGACTAAGTAGAATTTCCTAGATGTAGTAAACTAAAAATGTAAATGAACTACTGAAGCCAAACCAATGAAATCTGCATTGTTTGAAAACACTTGACAATATGCAAAAGGATAGAATAAAGACTATACAAGACAAGATAACAGAACAAAAAGAACAAGTGCACTTGGAAACTGATGAGGACTGAGATGGAGATTGCAGAAGCCTCTGAAATTTTGGAAAATATGCTATTTATGCCAACTAGGTGACTTAGTCCTAGTAATGGAAAACTACTCTAGGCTCTATTCCAACCAACTAGGTGACTTAGTCCCAGTTATGGAAAACTACTCTAGGCTCTATTCCAACCAACTAGGTACTCAAATCTTCCAAAATTCTTGACAAAATCATATAGTGGGACTAATTCGCCACTATTGGCGACTTAGTCCATTTCATCTTTTCGGGAAATCTTAAAGTGGGGTTGGAAGCCTATAGTCTGCACTCTACTTTTTCACCAAAATCTAGGTTTAGATAAGAAAAATCATCTACACAATAAAGTATATTTTGGTTTCTAATGTGGGGTTTTCCTTGGTGAAACCCCTAGTTGGTATTTAAACTTTGAAAGAGACAAGAAATCTGCATAAAACCTATCCCTAAGTGTGTCTAGAACTAGGAAAGTATGAAGTAAAGAAAAACCCTATTCTTATGTGCTAGAATAAGATGTGTAAATGAGATTTGAATGATGCAAGACTTCAATGGTCCAAGAAACCCTACAACATTAAAAATGAAATGCTAATGGAATGAAACCTTAAATCTGAATATAGAGAGAAAATGGAAGATGGAACCACTTTGAAAACAAGTCTTTAGGTGTGATTTGGTGGCTAGTTCCACCTCCTCAATCTATATTTCTCCATGATTCTCCATAGACATCCATGTTTAACTCTTTCCAATGTGAGATCTTCAATGAGAAGTGAGCTGGAAGACCTACAAAAACCCTATTTTTCTCTCCTAAGCTTCAACTTTTCTATAGAAAGAGGAATGAATCTTCTTGTGGAAGATGTTTAACACTTGATTCTTGATTCTTACTTGTGAAAAATGGCTAAAAGTCCTAAAAAATGAACTAAAAAAAAATATTTATAAGAAAAAATACCTAATTGTCAGTTATTTTGACCTAAGAGGCCGAAACCCATCGGGAATTTTCAACAAGACAGAGATTTTCTCGCTAAAATATGCAAATAACCCTAAAAAGGACTAAGTTGCCACCTTGGGCAACTTAGTCCCACCAAGGGTTTTTGAGGTAGGATCTTGAATTTTGAGTGATTTTGGTGGTGTTTTCTGGGGTTTGTATGATTCCTTAGGTAATATAGGCCTCAAAGTAAAAAATAACAACTCTTAAGGGCCTATGAATGTTGTTTTAGGAGGGTGATTGATGCAAGGGTACCTAAAGTAGAACCAAATTAGTCATAAAATTATCCTTTTCTTCAAAGGTATACAATTTTTGGTGACACATTTAGCTCCCACTTCAGTGCCCATATGACTCTACATGCATATGCAAGCTGAAGGACTCTAAACAATGCACTTTGTTTCATAAAAGGATACTCATTCAAAGATGGGAGAATGAAGCACCCGACATAGTTATCTACAAAACCACAACATTAGGAACTGCATCCTACAACACAAACTCATCAGTAGTCCACAAATCCTCTTATCTAACTCCTAGAGATCAAATTTGAGGGTATATGTATGGCCCCCTTGATTCTGCTTGCTTTACATAGGTGGAATCAAGGTACCAATCTAGCCACATCGAATAAGGACACGCATATCAAAGGGAATTTCCAAGTACGATGTCACATAATGATAGGTGTTTGATGATGTAGTATTTGGAAACACAATTTTGATGCAAAAACTGACATAAAAAATGGAGTTCACTAGCACCCGTTAGGGTGTTTTTAATGAAAAGAACTCTAATATGTCTAAGATAGTAAAAATTACAAATGTGCTTACATGAGAATGAGAATGAGTAAAAAGAATGAAAATGATGTAATGTGTCACTTGCTTCTGCATTTTACCTTTGTGTAGCTTGACAGTGACATGAGGTGAGTGAAAGATGTCGAGTAGATGTGATTTCACACTGGTGAGACTGGATGTGCTGTGGGACGAGGTGGCATGCGGTGAGCGACATCACAAGGTGAGTGGATTTTGCAATCTTTTCTTTGTGATTTTTCAATTATGGAATGATTTATATACATATCTAGGTTAATTTAGGATCTTGGAATTTTTTTTTGTGAAGTGTCCCCTTTTTTCGCAAAGGGTCCCTTTTGTTTGCCAAGTGTCCCTTTTGTTCACAAAGTGTCCCTTTTTTTTCACAAAGTGTCCCATTTCTTTGCAAAGTGTCTCAAAAGGGTTATACAGTGTCTAGGGCCTTAAATAAAGCACACTAGAACAACATTATCACACTTGTATGATGAATTAGAGTAAAATTAAAGATATTAGATTATTAGAGAGAATATTTTGATGTGTTTGATAGGTACCCACCTATTTGTGGTAGCAGCTGGGTGGGAGACAACTGAGATTCTTGAGAGATCTATCCCCTTCTTTGTCAATGGTAGACATAGAGAATTTGCAAGAGGTGGGGACCTACTGGGTGTACCTCATGCCCCCATGAGGTACCATGATCCGATGTTGATGGAATTGTGTGAGCAGTGGAACGCGGATACATGCACCTTCTACCTACCTACTGGAGAGACGAGAGTCACGCTAGAGGATTTTCACTTTATACTCAAAGTTCCTATTTGAGGGGAGCAAGTGCACCTCTAGAGAGACTGTACCTTTCCCGAACAACGAGTGGATATACAGTACTGCATTGAAGGACCAGTTCATGATGATCAGGTTTCAGGATAGATTGACCTAGTGCTGTTACTTTATTCACAAGCACCAGTGGTTAGAGGGATTATGATACATACCATTGCATTAGTACTCCTCCTAGATGGATGAAAAACACACCTTGAGGGTGGGCTAGTGCATCTGATATGGGAGATGGAAAAGCATACGATATTATACGCTTGGGGATGTTACATTCTTGCACACTTGTACTATGATTTGGGATGGTTTGTAATCTGGGAGGTAGATAGTATGGTGCACTCTACACTTCTACAAGCTTGGTGCCTAGAGCATATCACTTGCACTAGGCCTACTGGATTCCCATGTCCTACAACAACTGCATATCCTAAGGCTTTCGGCTATCCTCTATGGTGATTATGGCAGTATGGAGATTTACACTTTTAGAGAGTGAGATTCAATCGATTGGAGGAGGATGAAATCTTGTGTAGACCTTATCAACTTGTGCTATAGTGGACAGATTACACCAAATCGATGAGGAGACTTTAATTGGATAGATTTTTTGTTGGTTGGCATGATCACATAGTACGCCATTTCTACTATGATCGATTCATGCGTCCATTTAGCAAAATTTAGAGACCAACAAGGCCATGATCATCATTCAAGAGATCAGTGTGGAGTGCCTAGAGGTCAGGTGATATAACACTATTCACTTTAGAGGATGTCATCCAATGTTACTCTGATTATTTTAATCATGATCAGTCATCGGTCTCTGATGTAGATGATGTCGGTGCCACATGGGATCATGAGAAGTGGTCGGCAACGTCATGACCAACTTTGATGCTTATGATTGATTAGATAGTATGAGATGTAGGACCAGTGCCAAATGAGGGAGATGAGAGAGAGGATAGAGCCAAGGAGACAGGCAATAGAGCTACATACATATTTCCTGATATTGTTCATGAGAAGAATGATGAGGATACAAATCCAAACTATGATGAAAAAGAGGGAGAGGAGGATGAGGAGCCACCCCTAAGTGAGAGTGATGAGACAATAGCTAAGGATTGACATGAGTTGGGAGAGATCTCACCCATCTGTATGACCAGATCCAGAGTAGCGACAACAACAAGCACCATTACTCATAGTGGAGGAGAGGCTAGCACAACATCCATGCCCCCTGTATAGGATGAGGTTCATATTGTTTATCCTACTAGAGGTATAGGTGATGATATTTAATTTGATGCATGTAATTTTTGTTTGTATGTACTTTATGCATATATATCATGATGTGCATTGATTATTATTTTGTTTCTATCTTGTGGGGCCCATGGAGGATTGGCGGGGTCTCTATTTTCAAGCAGTTGTGAAGATAATGCCAGTGACTATCGATGAGGAGGAGATGCACTCAGATTATGTGCCCCCACCAATTGTGGAGTGAGATCCAAAGTCACTTAGACCATTCATGAGACTATGGGCAACATATGAGGGCTTGAGGAGACAAGTCTTTCGAGTTGATACTGCATCATAGGCACAGACATCGAGGACTCCAGTAGAGTTTGAGATATTAGAGAGAGATGTAACATGGCTATAGGCATAGAGGGATCAAATAGGAAGAGAGAATCAGGTGGCCCTTGCACGGATGGAAGGGATGGAGTTTGCGATCAGATTTAGTGGATCGCTATCTCGATCATGCACAAATGTCTCTCGACATCCGAATACTGATGTAGCGTGAATACCAGATCCTAAGGGATCTGGTAATCATAGCCCTCAGTGACATTTTATATTTTGATGACATGTACATCAATTTTTTGATATATATATATATATGAGTATT